>CM040624.1:2919941-3035108 GCA_022817965.1 Solanum lycopersicoides
GAATCATTTTTACATCAAAAGTGATTGAATTTGAGCTTGACAACTTGAACCATGTTCATGTACATAATCTAAAGAAGGGAAAAAAGAATAAATATATCTCAAATTTTTAAAATTGATATCAATATTCTTCGTTATACTTTTCCTCCATCAGAGTCTTTACCATCCAATAATCGATCTACTCACGTCACAACCTTTCAAATTCTAATATCTACTCTCTATAATTTTATGCTTATACGTTTCGTCTCGATACTTGCCCCAAAAATAATTTTGAAACCCACCCCTCTACACCCCACCCCACTCCACCCCCACCCCAACCCCTTCCTTTTAGTCTTATCAAAAGCACACTTACTCTTCCATAGCTACCTTCTTCTTCTTCTTCAAAACCCTAAAATGGAACATCCATTCTTCATCAATGGCCCTCCTACAAATCGATCTGAAGCTTTACGGTGGCTATCAATCGCTGAAAAGCTGTTAACAAATCGTGATCTTGTTGGTAGTAAATCATTTGCAACTCGTGCCCGTGAATCCGACCCGTCTTTAGCTCATCCAATCGATCAAATCCTCAGCATCGTTGACACCTTAACCGCCGGTGACAAACGTATCAACAATCATCACTTTGATTACTACTCTATCCTTCAGATCCCTCCTAACCAAACCCAGAACTTCGAATTCATCGCCGATCAGTATCGTCGATTTGCTCTTCTTTTGAATCCTCAGAACAATAACTTTCCGTTTTCGGATCAAGCTTTTGGACTTGTTGTTGATGCGTTTTCAGTTCTTTCTGATCCTTTGAGGAAAAGTATGTATGATAAAGAATTGGGTTTTTTTCTGAATCTTTACCCAGTTGCTTCTGCACCTACACCGGTGAGTTTTGTGCAGCATGGTGGGTTTAATCAAATGCAGGGGTCGACTGCAGACCAGCTGTTTGTGAATATGCCTAGTCAAGATCAAGGTTCACATGCTACTGGAGTGAGCTATAGTAGAGATCCGCAAGCTGGAATTTCTATGCCGGTTACATTTCTGAATCGTGAGCAAGAGACTATGACTATGGGGAGCTCAGGTTCGGAGCAAGAGCACCAGCAACAACAGCAGCAGCAGCAGCAACAACAACCGGTTACATCTCTGAGACAACAAACACAACAACCGGTGAGTTCTCTTTCGTTTTCAAACATAGATGAACAGCCTGCTACATTCTTGAATTTAAACCAACCACAGCCTGTAAGTTCTGAGAGGAGTTTTAATAGAGAAAATCCACCATTTGGTATTGGTTTGAGCTCGACGAGAGGGCGAGAACCGGAGGTAACTGTTGAGCAGCGTGGGAATCAACAGCCCATAGAAAGAAATGAGAATGTAGTGATGGGTAGCAATGAAAATAGACCTGCTAGTACTAGTAATAATGCGAGTAATGTGAAGGAGAAAGAAAGTATTAGAGCAGATGCATCAGCTAAGAAGATACCTAGTTTCTGGACAGCATGTCCTTATTGTTACGTTATGCACGAGTACCCTTTGGATTATGTTGATTGTACACTAAAGTGTCAAAATTGTAAGAGGGCTTTTCAAGCTGTTAAGGTTGCTGCTCCGCCGATTATTGATGGAAAAGAAGCTTATTTCTGTTGTTGGGGATTTATGCCTTTAGGATTTTCCGTGGAGCATTTCGAGAGAAGTAGGAATAATGTTTCAAGCTGGTCTCCGTTTTCGCCCATGTTTGCTTGTCCAACCTCTGGGCGAATGATGGGAGAAATGCTAAGAATCATGCTGTTGGGGGCAGAGTAATGTGAGTACTTTTGGCAATTTGCATAATGCTGGCGGATCGAGAAGTCGGAGTGGACGAAAGATTTCTGCTCCAAGGATTTACAGTGATGACGATGATGATGACGACGATGATGACGACGATGACGTACTTGTTGACATATCAGAGGTACTTTCTGGAGATGCTTGACATATAGGAGGTCTTTACTACTCCAAGGTAGAGAAAGGTAAATTATTGAAGAAGTTCAGTAATAGGTGAAGAAGGAAAGAGATTCAAGCCTTCCATTTCATTCCAAAACTTGAATCTTTCCATTATTTTCTTTGATTATCGTGTTCATATCTAGTCTAGTTGGTTTAGATACTCGGCTTTAAGTCCAACAACGGGATACCTTTTTCCTGTTCTGAGATGCGACTTTCTTAGGCCGAGGGTCTATTAGAAAACAACCTCTCAACCGCACAAAGGTAGGGTACGTATACCCCGCCCTCCCCAGACCCCACTTATGGGACTATACTGGGTATGTTTGTTGTATTGTATTGATGTTTTGTTATCTTCTCTTGGCTTTAGTAATTCTCTCATGAAGTAAACTTTGTAATTGAGGAGTAGATGAAACTAATCTGTAACTTATTTTGATAGCTCAATACAATTTGCTTCGGAGATGATTGTTCTCTTACTTTTCCTAATTTTCTTTCATTCAATTGTCACTGAATATTGGCTTGACCAAGCATTTTCATTGTGATTGTGCAAAGAAATATTAGTTGATCTGAGAGAAATGGATTGTGTTATTAGCACCAGATAACCATAGGAATTTAACTGAAAGAGGAGCACCCTAGTTAGTTAGTTGTATTGAGTTAAGCCAACATTACCATAAGTAGTAACTTTGAGGCTTAAGTGTTTTACTTGCATTGGGTTAAGCCAACATTATCATATGGTGGTCTTGATGCTTTAGCTGTGGGGTCTTCGACGAGGAATCACGACAGGCCGGAGAGTGTATTCTGGAGAGGACTATTCACCTGGCTATAAAAGAAGTCACAAAGTTGTGGATATATCAGTCTTGTTGTATGATACCATTAGTATTGCTCCTCTAGGTTCTGATTGAAGTGGCTGCTACAATCATGCAATTTGTAATTTGATAAAGATGTGCACTTAGTTTGGCCTCTACAGTTCAATACTCTTCCAATAATGGAAACAACTGTGTGTATTATACGCGTGATTTTTTGTATTGAACTTTATGATTGCATTTGTGATATACTGTTTGTTGTAAGTTCTTTAGAACACCATATGAGAAGAGGCTTATTTGGTATATTTGGTAGATAATGAGTTCAATACAAGAAGGTATATTTGGTAGAAATATCGTTCATTAACTAATTTTGGCTATGTTTTTGAATATATAGCTACTTGTAGAATTAGCAACTCTGTTATTTTCTAATTATAGTGACTAAATTAATCCGAAGTGGATTTTTAGCCAAAAAACCTCCTAGCTCTAACTAATATAAAATGAATAAATCATTATTTGATTGGGTAAACATTAAATAAAGGGGAATTTTCGTACTAAAAAATAACTTAATTATGTTGCATTGTCATAGTTTGCTAATTATGACTCGTAGCTACATGTTGGAGGGAGGAGAGGGGCGAATGAGAGAGGGCACATGGATGAACTGTATGTCTACATGTAGATATGTAATTGATCTACATATGTATTTTTATATCTGGCGAGCGAGATTGAGAGAGCGTAAAAAGTGGATAGAGGCATGCAACGTAATTACAACTAAAATTAAACTGCAAATCGTAATTGATTCAAACTATAGTTATGTTAGCAAATTAGTTAGTATTATCCCGCGTAATAGGCCCAAGACATACATAAAGGCCTCAGCTGAGCTAGTTCACACCTACTGAGAAACAACCCAACACTCACCATAAAAAGCCCAATAGATAATTTCGAATGATGACTCATTAATTTAATAGATAAATCATATAGGATAAGTGACATACTACTTCAATAATTTATAGTTATTTCTGATTTGTGTTGAATATATCCTCTTTAATACATAATCATATAGTGTAGGTGCCATATATTTCAATAATATTTGATTACTACTTCAATTTGTGTTGAATAAGGTCAAAAAAAATAATCATAAAATACTTTTTATCTGAATCGTCACGATGACACAACTATCATTACTAGCCATCTCCACCAACTACGATTATCATCATTCATCATATCACAATTATCTCTGACTATTATTACGAACTACTATCGATGTTATTATAGAATAATTGTACTTCATCAAATGGATAAATTTTGAAGTACAATATAAATTACTATTTTGGTTAAGATTTCTATGTATTATTATGCACGTTTAAATACTGAAAGAATAAATAGCTATCTCTTATTCAATATATAGAAGATTTAAAAAATAATATTTTAATGATAAAATATTTATATTCAAATTCAAACATGTTAATTGTCAATGGCGTGTAGTAGTGTTTTCTAAGATTTTTAATTAAAAAAATGAATAGCTTGTGTGGTTGTGATACATTTTAATTGTCAAAGATGGCTAAACTTTGCTAAGTCTCTTGAATAAAGTTTATAAATACTACTCTTAGAGGTGGATTAAAATGTCACCTACATTATTTATACTATTTATTTCTCAACTTTGAAAGTATAATTAACAAGGATAATTACCATGGCACAAAAACTTGTTATTCTTTTCACCACTCTTCTTGTTGTTATGGCTGGTAAGTCATTTCATCTTGTTGTTATTGTAATTAAATAATAGCTATTATCATGAAACTTCAAATTTTACGGGCGGAACTTCAAACATCATGATATTGGATTTTTCTTATGAAATTTATACTTCTAGGATAACAGTTATTTTTATAATATATAGTACCTTTTAAAGATACACCTTTCTCTTTTCTTTGTTAAAGTTATTCGATATAGACGTTCAATTTCACATAATACTGACATCCATACGACATGTCACCTCACCACCCGACCCCAATCCATTTTACCCCCTCCTCTCCATTTCATTTTCCATGCTTATCCCCCCTCCCCCCTCCCGCGCCATTTATAAGAGTGCTACAACTATATTATTTTGATTTCTACTAGAACTTGAATTTTAAAAGTCTGTTTAAAATTTATGATTTGAAATAAATCACATATATTTGTCTAGTTATAGTTAATTTTATTAAGTACAAAATAAGAAATTTAAAGTTAAATATCTCGAATACGTTATGCTTATAAAATATTATAATTTTGATTTTTGTAGCTCATAATTCATTATACTCCACCAAAGTTCATGTGATGGCCCAAGGAGATATACAACAAATTGCAAGAAAATTATTGCAAGAAGATCAAGATCCAATTTGTGGAAAACCATGTAATACACATGATGATTGCTCTGGTGCTTGGCTTTGTCAAGCCTGTTGGAATTTCAGACAAACTTGTGGTCCATTTGTTGGTTAAAATTAAGACATGATCATGGGCCTATAATTTCACTATTTATCATAATTTCAACATTTAGTCACTTAATTAGATAAATAAATAACTTAAGTGACCAAAGTGTACTTGTTCAAAGAAAAAATTATGTGGCTAAGAAATAAACTTTGTGTGTAATGTGTTTATCAATTAAATAAAAGATCATATGTTTTCTTTGCTTTTATTTATGGAAAAATTAGTAAATTAATCACAATCCCTAATTTAATTAGTAAAATTATTTATACTTTAAAATAATTATTGAAAATGTCAAAATGTCAATATTTTATAAAGTAATTTGTATTCAAATATTATTTTTCGAAACAGTCCAACTTTGAATCAAATTCTACATCCATTACATATTTACACTTCTTCCTATACTTTAGTACCATTTATTTTTCATCTTTCATCAATTTTTCAGTTTTCACCATCCTCATCAATTCACTTTTTTTTTCTTTTATAAAAAATTCACCATTATTCTCTCTCATTGTTGAAGAAGAACTAATTATTCAAGTTCGTAACCATTTTTTTTTTCTTTCATCAAAATTTCACCATTATTCTCTCTCATTGTCGAAGAAGAACTAATTATTCAAGTTCGTACAATTTGTTCAGATCTATCAATTAATCAAGAAATCTCTCAATTGATAAAGGAATTTTTGAAGTCATCATTTATTTTGCGAATGTTTGTTTTCAAAATCACACATTATGTTAAATTTTTGAATTTTATGTATTGAGGATTTTCCGTTATTTTTTTTAATTTTTATGTAAGTTTGTTAACATACTCATCAAATATTTATGTATTTTAGTTTTTTAGTATTTAAAATATTTTTTGTCGATCTTTTTTTATGATTTGTTTTTATATTTCAAATTTAGTAGAATCCACATTAGCATTTAGGTATTGAGTTGTTTCGCAATAGTATTTGAAAGTATTTTGAATGTTCTGTAGTTTGTAGTCAAATTTGTTTTTACAAAATGATAATTTAAATACAAACCAGTATTTTGATTATTTAAAATTGTGAATGAATACGAAATCAAAGATAAACTAGTTGGTATAAACATATAATGAGCAAAATAAAATACAAAATTATTTGACTGATGCAATTAGGATGAATACATAAATAAATTGTATTTTGGCTATTTATAGTTGAGAATGAATACGAAATCAAAATATAAATATAAAATTTTTTATGGTATACATTCAGACGAATACAAAATCAAATCTAAATACAAACTTTATGGTATACATTAGGACGAATACGAAATCAAATCTAAATACAAACTATTTGGTATACAAAGTGATATTAAAAATAAGCAAAATAAAATACACATGTAAGATAGATGAATACCTATATCATGAATACATGAGTATTGTATTCTGAATACTGAAAAATTTCTTAAAAAGGAGATACATAAACTTCATAATATTAACATGATAGCCAAATAACTTCATAAAATTTCAAACATTTTTAAAGATAAATTATAATTTCATAACGTCAAAATGATGCCTTAGTAGAATAACCTGCTTCAAATATGATAATGTATAGTAACTAAACATGTTTAGAAAAAAAAAATTAAAAAAATTGAATATTCAATTTTTAGAACAATGGTGATAGGTGTTTTTTTTAGAACATGGTGAAATAAGAAGAAAGAGATGGAAGTTGGTGTATTTTGATAAATTTTCAATTAGTTCTTTATTTTTGAATTTTTGTAATTGATAACACTTTTAAGCAATTGTTTCTATTTAATATTTTTCTCTCCCCTCAATTTCTCCTTTTTATTTTTAACAATTGTTTCTTTTTTGACATTTTTACTAAATATTGAAAATATTGATAAAAAAATCCTATTAAATGTTAAAATATTGACATTTTAAAAAAATTCTCTTTATTTATATATCTCCTTTTGAAATTATTTCTTAGGTTTGGCTAGATGAGTAATTTAGGTTAATAACTAAATTTGGGTAAAAATTAAATCATTTTGAAATAGAGGCATGCATTAAGTGATAACTCTTAAAATTAATTAAGCAAATAATAATATAAAAAAAAGAACTTGTAAGAATTGAACATGTTAATATGAGTCACTATTTAGCTTATTTTAGTCCAAACTTATCTCATTTTAGATAACTTTTTGAATTTGTTTGATGGTCTATTCAAAGAATTGACTTTATCATTTCATTATTATAAGAACTTTCATTTTTTCATCTCTTTTCCTTATATCAAACTGAGATTTTTTTAAGAATAGGCACTCTAACAAAAATAATTTTTAGCAGTAATTAATTAACGATAATAGTTTAACTATAATTAAATATGTATTTTTAACTGTAGTTAACATACTTTATAAGTGTTTCTAAAGCCTATAGCGATATTAGATCTAATGACAACAACTAATGTCAGTAAAAATTTTAGTACAATTTATGAATGTGTATATTTATTGCCGCTAAATTGTGTTTTTATTGTAGTGTGTGAAAGGAAAAACAAATAGACTTTTTTTTAGAATATATTTGAATCTAATTTTGTATATTAAAAAATATAATTTTTTTAATAAGACACAATAACACTTGTTCATACTATTCTTCGTTGGCTATAGATATGTGTCGATTTTCACTTGTGAAAATTCTGAAAGTAAGGTTCAAGTGTGATGTTTTGTAGAGCTTTAAACTCTTCAACTAAATTCAGAGTTGCTTAAGTTATACGATATTGTTGAGCTATTGTATCCTGTAGGGGACAAATTAAGAGATATATAGTTGGACCGTTATTGATTATCCTGAAGGGGACAATCTAAAGACAACATATATCACACACATAATAAAATGATCTTTTTTTTTTAATTTGATGAACATATTACACCCCAATAACATAAAATTAACAAGCATATTTGATTTCTTAGCCACAAAATATATTTATTTTATCTTATAAGTGACTAGAAGTTGAAAAGAAGTACAATAATACTGAAATTAGAGGCCCATATTGGATCTCTATTTGCCTCAAAAAAGTTTTGTTGCCATTGGTAGTATAGCATCTTGAGCCATCACATGAATTTTCTTGGAGTAGAATGAATTGTCATGAGCTGCAAAATTCAAAAATTTAAATTTGCAAAAATAACGTATTTAAAATAATTTGACTTTAAACTTCTAATTTTGTCCTTAACGAGATAATTTACGGTACATAAATATATATGACTTAAGACCCTATATATAAATAATTTTCAAATTCGTATATATACTAGAAGTGATCAGATTAGGAATAAAGATATTCGAGATAAGATAGGATTAGCCTCCATTGTGGAGTAGGTTGTATGAGTATGTATGTGAAGAGGAAATGTGTAGATACCCTCATAGCAATCATCATTTGTTTTACAAGGTTTGTTACAAATTGGATCTCTATTTGCCTCAAAAAAGTTTTGTTGCCATTGGTAGTATAGCATCTTGAGCCATCACATGAATTTTCTTGGAGTAGAATGAATTGTCATGAGCTGCAAAATTCAAAAATTTAAATTTGCAAAAATAACGTATTTGAAATAATTTGACTTTAAACTTTTAATTTTGTCCTTAACGAGATAATTTACGATACATAAATATATATGACTTAAGACCCCATATACAAATATATTTCAAATTCGTATATATACTAGAAGTGATCAGATTAGAAATGAGGATATTCCAGACAAGGTGAAAGTGACCTCTGTTATGGAGTAGGTTGTATGAGTATGTATGTGAAGAGGAAATGTGCAGATACGTACCCTAGTGAGTAGGTGTGAGAGGTTGGATATAGTGGATACGAGAAGACGTAGAGATAACCCAAACTGGGGAGAGATAATAACACAAGACATAATGCAGACTACAGTTTCACCTTATCAAGGTTATAACATTGGATAAGAGGGTCTAGAGATCTTAGATTAGGTCGAGTGTAGGGTAATTGAGCAACATGTATGTTGTAGTAGTAGAAATTATCTTCAATATGGGCCATTTTTCGTCTCGTTTTGATAAAAATAGCTATTGTTATGAAACAAGTTTAAAAAAAAATTCACTTGTGAAATTTGGAACTTCGTTATAATTAATTATTTTTAATTATAAAGTCTAAAAGTACCTACTTGCATGAATTGAATAATATCAAGAAAAGTATAACGAAGGATAAAATTAAATTTAATCATTTTCCCTTCTAAAATAATAGGAATAAGATGAAATGACTTGCTAGCAATTGCCACAAGGAGAATGGTGAAAAGGATAGTAAATTTATGTGCCATGGTAATAATAATACTAGCTAGTCAATTCTACTTTAAATGTTGAGAAATTGACAATACAACAATAAGTATTTTAAGCCCTATCAAATTTTTCATTTTTTTTTGTTGATACTTAATAAAAATACAATTAGTTTACTTTGTTATTATATAATATTATGTATCAATAATTTGTAAGATAAATTTATAAGAAAAATAGAGTGTGGAAGTAGAGGTACTATAAAAAGCAGGGTAAGAAAAAAATTAAAAATATTATTACTAAATAATAAGTGAAGACAAAAATAAGAAAGAAAAAATTAAGATAACGACATGATCATACCAAACGACTGTTACACAAAATGAGACTTTTCGACATTATCTAGCGATGATTTAATGATATAATACTATAAAATTTACATAATAAATCAAAATAAACATCATATTTAAATTTACTGGACAATCGTTTATCTCCGAGACTCAAATGGATAGAGAGATAAACAATCAATGGTATACAAAGGGATTAATTATTTGTAGTAGTATGCCACCTACCATGGTGTACCTATATGAATAACTACTATAAAAATGTGCCACCAACCTAATTATTAAGTACATATTCGTATTTTTTTTGGGAAAAGTATATTTATATTTACTATTTTACTCATCACTGAATAATAATGTAATATATTTTGGGGAAAAAATTAAATATATTATTAAACTATTAACAATGACTTATTTATGTCATAGATAAACCATTTTTTTAACAAAGTACATAAATAAATCATTTCTAATAGTTCGATCATATATTTAAATTTTTTATTTTTTATTTTAGAAAATGTTTCAAAGTGTGCCATCTATCAATATCAATAAGGTAAAAATTAATATAAAATTGATTCAAATATCTCTCTTTAACTATTGGCTATGGTGCATGAGAATGCTCTTGCTATTTTTTATTTTTTTTTATCGTCTCTCAATTTCTTAATTATCTCTTGAATCTCTATCTTGTATTTTATTTTATATTCCTCTCAAGTACGAATATGAATTTAATTAATTATGAACGAAAAACCTACAAAAGTTGGTGGCACATTAATTTAGTGGTTATCCATATAGGGACCATGTCATATATTAGTAGTTTGAATTTCAATTATTATTTTTTATACATTTTGATATATATATATATATATATATATATATATATATATATATTAAGAGAAGAAAGACTTTTCTTTTAATTATCAAGTTTAGAGACAAATTTCAATAATCATATAGTATATATAATAGTATTTTGTAAAATTATTACCAACAATAAATAATAATAAAATATTTTGTGTGGTTGTGATATTATAACAAAAATAACTTTTAGCGACATTAAATATTGACATTAATAAAGAGTGTTAAAGTATTTCTCGGCATTAGTTAAGCGTCATTAGAATCAGTGTCGCTAAAGGCTTTAGGAACATATACAAAGAGTGTCAATTGCCGCTAAAAATACACATTTAGTGGTAATTGAGAATTAATTACCGCTAATGATATTTTTGTTAGTAGGGTGAGACATTTTAGTTCTCAAAGATGGCTAAACTAGTCTGCTGATAATGCCTATAAATACTACTAATCTTGGAGGAATTAAAAACCATCAATATTATTTATATTGTCAATCTCTAGTATTATTAATATATTATTATCATGGCACAAAATTTTACTATCCTTTTTACCATTCTCTTTGTGGTTATTGCTGGTAAGTCATTGCATCTTTTTTTACTATTATTTTTGTCTTGTTCCAAAGGAGACGCAAAATTTAATTTCATCTTGCTCTTTATGTTTTAAGAAGGGAAAATGGTCAAATTTGTTCATATATTATGCAAAAATGAATAATCTTATTTTTAATAGTCAAGTAGTACAAATATACATGTAAAATTCACAAAATAGCTATTTTTAGCTTGAAATTGGAAATTAGTTATTATATGAAGTTTTAAATTTCACTAAGGAAATTTTGTGGAATTCGAAATTCTATATAATAGCTATTTTTAAAAAGCAAGGCTAAAAGTGGTCAGTGAAAATTATTTTTACTAATTACTGTTAGAATTTTGCTCTGTTTTTTTTATATCATATTTTAGTTATTTTAAAAAAAAAAAAAAAGTCAAAGTATTACCATAAATATTTGAATTTTTCTTTAAACGAAAATATAATTATTCTCCATATTTAGTTTATTATTTTCTTAGAGGAAAAGTTTGAAACTCTATAAATTAAATTGAATATCCCTCTTCTCATATCAACTACACAAGAATCTAATATAATAATATTACATTTTTTGCTAGGTTTTTATCATCCAATGATGTGTCACTATATAATTTATAATTATTTGCTTCCGCATAAGTTCTTAACACTTTCAAACCTAACAAATATACTTTCTAATGTTACAAATATCCAAAATAGACATTAAAATTCATATGTCACCAACATGTTGATAAGATCGAACACTATATGACATGTCACCTCATCAATAATAATAATAATAACATATTCAGCTTGATTAGGAAAGAGTGTATATGGAGACTTTAATTAACCCTACTTCATTAAAGTAAAAATATTATTTTGAAAAGACGTTCGACTCAAGAAAAAAATGACATTAAAGAAAATCATAAGACAAATTTAAAGTATTACAAAATTTAATTTTGAAGACACCAGGGCCATGGTATCCTAAGTGTTGTTCTTTCTTTTTCGAATTTTAGTCCTGAGTATAATGTGTAATCATCAAATTAAATAAAAGATCATTGTATTATGTGTGTTATATATGTTTCTTTTCTTTTTGTGTAAGTGTAGTAAAATTAATTAGTGTTATGAAGGAGTGACAAGTACTCTTTCATTTTTAACAAAAGTCTTGTTATAGAAATGATCTGCTTGTATTATTGTTTTTTAGCGATCAGATTTGATAGTCTTGCAAAATTATTTTTTCACGTGATTTTATATTAGAGGTCCATATAATCAAAATTAAATTGGTCAAAAAATACAAATTTTTCATTGTATATTTGAAAATAATTCATCTATGTCATCCTTTAATAGTATGGCTCATGATTATGCCATGTTCACTTTTGCTCAAAGTCGATAAATAGGTAAATTTTTTCTCAAAATTCGATAGCATATTTGAATTATTTTTTTCACCAATTTAATCTCGGTGACGTAAACTTGAGAGGGCAGTGAAAGAATGGTTTTGCAAAATCGTTAAATATGACAGTTAAAAATAATAACACGAATAAATTTTTGTGTAATAGTAATAGCATGATTGAGCCCAACTATAAATGTATGACATAATAGTTACTCTTATGAAAGAGGTAAAATACTTATTATCTTAATTACTCTTATGAAAATTATATTACTCCCTCTGTCTCAATTTATATAACTTACTTTAGTTTTTATTTTATACTAAAAAGAATGACACATCTAATAATTTAACTATAAAATGTGTACTTTATCCTTAATGAAATAATTTATAGTTACACAAATTTCTATTATTCATTTTAGACCACAAATATTAAAAATATTTTTTTCTTTTTAAAAAACTTCATGCCGAATCAAACTGCCTCCTATAAAATAAGACGGAGAAAATATTAGTTATCTTCACCTACCGTGATTACCATTGGCTATCACATTACTATCAATCACAGTACTATTGATGCTAACTTCTAAAGTATGCATTTTTACAAACACATGCAAATCATTCCATACTAATTATATGTAGATTTTGTGTTGTTTGAATTTTAATTATTACTTTTTTAAAAATAAAGATAAATTATGAACATTTAAGTATTGAGAACACAAAGAATTTTCTCATAATTATTAAGTTTAGAGATAAAATTTCAACAATCAGATAATCATATTCAAATTTAAATATCTTAATCATCAAAGATATATATAATAATATTTCATAAAATTATCAATAAACATAAAAATTAAAAAAACTTGTATGATTGTGAGACATTTTAATTAATTCTCAAAGATGGCCAAACTATAAGGCATATATACTATTGGGTAGAATAGTTTTTGTTGGTAAGTACTCATTTTTGTTCATTTAATATGCAAAAATGAATAGTTTTACCCTTCATTTTTTTTAATGTTAGTCAAGTGATACAAATATACATGTAAAATTCATAAATAGCTATTTTTAGACTTTATAATTGAAAATTAGTTATTATTACGAACTTCAAACTTTACGAGTGAAACTTTATAGAATTTTAAATTTTATAATAATAGCTAATTTTTTCATAAACAAGGCCGAGAATGGCTAGTGAATATTATTATTTCTACTAAATATAACTTCTCCCGTTACAATTATTCAAAATAGACATTCAAATCCATATGTTACTGACATGTTGATATGATGACCACTATATGATATGTCGATCACCTCACCACCCTATCGCAAATTATCTCACATGAAATAGGACGGATGAAGTACCTCATAGTCTCATTAAAAAATAAAATATCTATAAAAATCATATTCATGAAACAGAAGGACAAATATCCTACAATTATATATATTTCTTCAAATAATATAAATAAAAAGAAAAACTTTAAAATAAAATGAAATGAATCAGTCTAAGAACAAAAAGAAAATTGTATGATAATCCTACCTTAGCTAGAGACATAAATAATGCAATTGTAAGAAAGAAAATAAATCAAGGTTAAATAAAAAAATTGGGTTATATTATTCCTGCTAAACAAGAGTCCAATTTATTTGTCTTTCTTACAATAATATCTTGATTTTTGTCCACGTCAATAGTGAATAAAGACATATTTTGATCAATTTTATATCAATAAGACATATTTTATCCCAACTATTGATAAATGGTATATTTAAACTACGTTCTAAAATTCGATGGCATTATCGTTCATCAAGTGAAGTAGTAAATATATTTTTTACCTTTAGCATTGATTACGTAAATATATTAATTAGTATATGATAACATAGTTATGTCAATTATTCTTTTAATTAAAATAACAGGTAAAAATGAACGAAAAATTTATGTTAAATTGGTGACACATTAATTTTGTAGTTATTCATATAGGGACCATGGCATATTAGTTTGGCGCTAGTTTACCCATAAATGCATATCTCTATCTATTTTGGTCCCCAAAATACATGAATAAAACGTGGTGGTTGTGTTTTATTTTAAAAAATAAAAATACGAAGTTTACTAGTTTGAATAATTATATTGAGTAGAATAAATTTATGAGTGAACATTTAAATATGATAAGAAAAAAAAATTAATTTTATGTATTTTATTGATATTTGGGTTCAATTATGTCATCCTCATTATAGAAAAAGTTCACTAATCATGCTATTATTTTTTAATCAATAGACCTAATGGTTTTGCGAAATTATTTTTTCCCTGTGGCTTCTTGTTAGAATTTCACATTATCAAAATTAAGATGGTAAAAAAAAATTCAAATATAATATCAAATTTTGAAAAAAGATTTATCTACGCGATTCGTTAATTATTTGGCTGAGTCATGCCACATTCGTTTTTGCTCAAAATTGACAATAGATAAATCTTTTCTTTCGAATATCATATTTGAACTTTTTCTACTAGTTTAATCTTAGGTGAGGTTAACCTCTAATAAAAGGCCACATAGGAAAAAATGATACTAATCATCTTCACCAATTTTTACAATACATGCAAATTATATTTTATATATGCTAATGATATTTAGTTTTCATGTTGTTTGAATTTCAATTATTACTTTTTAAATAAAGTTAAATTATGTATATTTAAATACTGAGAAAGCAAAGATAATTTTTTCATAATAATCAAGCGTCTAGAGATAAAATTTCTATATTTAAATTCAGATTTAAACACCGTAATCATCCGTGATGTGTATAATAGTATATTGTAAAATTATCAAAAAAATAAAATAAAATTATGTGATATTTTGATTCTCAAAAATGACCAAACTAGTCTCCTAATGAGGCCTATAAATACTATTGTTGGTGGAGGAATGAGAAGCCATCCACATTATTTGTATTATTACCATGGCACAAAAACTTACTATCCTTTTTACCATTCTCCTTGTGGTTATTGCTGGTAAGTCATGTCATTTACTTTAACTCAAATGTTTTAGAATGGAAAATGATCAAATTTGTTCATTTATTATGCAAAAAAGAAAAGTTTTAGTACAAATATACATGTAAAATTCATAAATAGCTATTTTAAGACCTTGTAATTGAAAAAATAGTTATTATATGAAAGTTTCAAATTTCACAAGTGAAACTTTGTGGAATTTGAAATTCTATAATAGTAGTTATTTTTTCAAAACCAAGGTCAAAAATGGCGAGTTATTATTATTATTTCTACTAAATAACATACTTTCTTCTTCTGTTATAGATATCCAAAATAGACGTTCAACTTCATGTCGATAAGATGAACACTACTCCCTCTTTTCCTATTTACTTGTTCATATTTCTTCTTTTTATCGTTCCTATTTACTTATCTATTTTGACAAATCAAGAAAGAACAATTTTTTTTCCTATTATACCCTTATTTAAACCGAGGGAGTATATGACATGTCACCTCACGGCTCAACCCTAACATGTCCACCATTAACAACACTACTATCACTATATCAATGTGATTTCCATTGGTATGGATCTCAAGAGTGAATTTAAAATAATCATAATAATAATATATTCAATCAAAATCGCATAAAGTGATGATTGAGGTCAGGAAAGTGTATACAAAACTTATCCCTACTTTAATAAGTAAAAAAAAGTTGTTTCTCAAATACCCTCGACTAAAGTGAAGCAAAACAGAAAAGTAATAAAACAGAAAAACGACAATAAAGAAAAACATAACTAACTAAAGTTTAATTTTGCAGCTCAAGATGTGATGGCACTAGATGCAACTGTGACGTAACTTTTTCAGCAATACGATCCAGTTTGTCACAAACCTTGTTCAACACAAGACGATTGTTCTGGTGGTACGTTCTGTCAGGCCTGTTGGAGGTTCGCGGGGACATGTGGGCCCTATGTTGGGCGCGCCATGGCCATAGGCGTGTGATTATAATATTGTTGTTCTTCGTTTTCGACTTTTTAGTCCTAAGTGAATAAAGTCTAATTCGAAAAAGAAGAAAAAAGTATTTATGTCTGAGATATATGTTTGTGGCTAATAAGAAATCGACTATGCTTGTTGATTTGATAAAAATATGTTGTCATGGTGTGATATGTAATCATCGAATTAAATAAAAATCATCGTATTATGTGTGTTATATATGTTTCTTTTTGTTTTATATAAGTGCCGTAAAATCAGCCCATACAATATGATCCGTTCATCTATGATTTGTATCTGTAAAAATGAAGAACAATTACAGAAGATTGGAAAACAAAAAAGAAAGTCAAGGCGTCGGGTAGATGAAGTTTACCTTTGTAATGTCATGGACCTAGAGTGAAATTTTAATTCAAGGACTAAAATCTATAAAAACTTTATATGTATTTGCTTATTTTTCTAACTTTTTAGCTACAAATTATTACATAATATCTTTTTTTTAAAATGATTTTCGAAATATCATTTTTAATTATTAAATTTAGCTAAGATTTTATCTATTCAACATTGGAAAACATTTAATTACTGAGGCAATCGTTATATAAATTGTTAACAAAATTCTATAAGTAATGAGTTGACAAACTTAACATAAAGATAAGAGTAAGAACCATATAATCTGATACAAGAAATCAAAAATTTAATACTCACTCTATTCCTAATTACTTGTCAACTTTTCCTTTTTTTAGTTGTCCATAATTACTTATCAGTTTTAACAAATCAGGAAAGGATAATTTTTTTTTACCTATTATACCCTCAAAAGTAGAACTTGAAACTCTTAAGTTTTTAATTCATCAATTTCATAATTAATAGGAATAAAATGGTAAACTCGCTATATCAATCATTGTTTTTTTAATAGGTCTGTTAATTTAAAGTGGACAAGTAATTAGTGACAGAGGGAGTAGGTTTATGTAATACTTGAAATTTAAGAAGAAAC
Organism: Solanum lycopersicoides; assembly: GCA_022817965.1. Taxonomy (NCBI): domain Eukaryota; kingdom Viridiplantae; phylum Streptophyta; class Magnoliopsida; order Solanales; family Solanaceae; genus Solanum; species Solanum lycopersicoides. The sequence goes on from CM040624.1 coordinate 2,937,404, forward strand.
AATAAAAAATAAAGAGATAAATGTCAAAACCACACCTAAACTATATTCTTTTTTGAATTTCATACCTAAACTATTGAGAGTGAAAATTTCATATTTAAACTATAACTTTTTTAGTCTGAGAAACGCATCTCTCTCTTTTATACCACTCTCATTATGGTACATGCATGTACTACACTCTTCTTTTTTTATTTTAAAAAATTGTCACATCACATTATATGGACAAACAATTCAACCTTGACATAAGTAAAATAAATTATTAATATTAGTTTAAAATAGAAATTTAAATATTATTATCCCAAAAAATAATATTTCTTTTATAAAATAAAATGTAAAATATTTTTCTTACCCACTCCATTACTTTCTCTCACCGCAACCCCCCAAACCCCCACCCCCGGCCATTTTTTTTGTTTAAATTTCTTATATAAAAGTATTTAATTTTTTTACTCCTCACCCTCAAATACTAATTAAGATATTATTTTATTTTTAAAAAAAATAATACCACCCACCCTATCTAATTCTTCGCTTTCAATTTTTGTTCTCATTTTGTGTTAGATATGTACCTATCGAAAATATTTTTTACTTGCCGCTGCAAGTTTTTTTCTATTTTTATTTTTTTATTTATCTTATATTTGATTGTACGTACATATCTAACACAAAATGAGAAAATGTAAAAAAAAATAATTAAGAGCAGAGGGTTAAATAGAATGGGTACAAAACAAATTTAAAAATAAAATAATATCAATTTTTTTTTTTGGGGGGGGAGGGGGGGGGAGATGAGTGGGTGGTGTTTTTTGGGAGGGGAGGGTGAAGTATGAATTTTTTAAAAAGATTATTTTTTAATATAAGGATGGGGGATGGTCGGAGGGTGTACGTGGAGGAGGTGGTGAAGTGAGGTATAAAATTATTTTTTATGGATATTAGTACTTTAACTTTAATTTTTAATTAAAATTAATAGTTTATTATTTAATTTTTATCAGGTGGAATATTTTATCCATATGGATTGTCATGTGTCAAGGCTTTTTCAGATAAAAGAGAGAGTACATTACACACACCATTGATGTGTGTTTCTCAAACTAAAAAATGATAGTTTAGATATGAAACTCACATTCTCAATAGTTTAAGTATAAAACTAAAAACAAGGGATAATTTAGGTGCGTTTTGACACTTATCTCAAAAATAAATTGTAAGCCACTTTGTTCAATATTTTTCAACTATTGATTTATATTTTTAACAATATATTACTCTAACTTATCAAAGGTCTAAAAAAAGAAAGTGCTTCTTTTATTAAGAAAAGATCAACGGAACCTAAAGATAAGTAATATGAGTGTTAGCGAAGAGAATGTAAACATATACAACAATGTTTTCATAATTTCTTCTATTTGAATGACGTTAAAAATAATAAAATTATATAATTTTTAAAAAATTATACTTTTTAAGCATAAACAATTAATATTTTATTTAAAAAGTTTAACACATAATTTTTTCGTTGATGAAAATTTAATGCCCCCAAAATTGGAAGCCTAAGGCATATGCCAAAATTTATTAAACAAGAGTCGGCCATGTGCATAGCTTACTTATACTTTGTGGAAGTAATGATGTTATTTCCGAAAAATCTTCTGCTCAACTAAAAGTTAAAAAAAATTAATAAAATGAAAGTTTAATACGTAAGTTTTACAAAATTTAGTTTTGAATTTTGCAGCTCATGACAATTCATTCTATTCCCAAAAAATTCATGTTATGGCTCAAGATGTTGTACTATCAACGATAACGAAAAATTTTCTGAAAGATTCAATTTGTAACAAAGTTTGTAAAACAAAAGATTCTCTCAGGATTGTTAAAAGTTAACGGGAACATGTGCAGACAAGTTGGTTTCGCCATGCCCACTGCCACGGACATATAATTTCAATATTATTGTCCTAAGTGTTTGCTCTTTTTTCAACTTTTAGTCACTTAGGACGTTTTATCCTAAGTGACCAAAGTGTTGTTCGGAAAGAAGAAAAAAATATGTGTGTGATATATGCTTTGTGGCTAATAAGAAATCAACAATATGGTTTGTGGTTAAATTCAAAGATCGGACTATTTTTACTAAAAAAGAGTCCAATTCTTTTTTTGTCTTTCTTACAATTTACATTACTAATATCTTGATTTTAGTCCATGTCAATAGTGAATAAAGACATATTTGGACCAATTTTATATCAATAGGGCCATATCTTATCACAACTATTGATAAATGGTACATACTTGGACCACATTCTAAAATTCAATGTCATTATTGTTCAACAAGCGATATCGTAAATATATTTTACCTTTAGCATAAATTACGTAAGATACATAAATATATTAATGAGTGTGATAATATAGTCATGATAATTATTTTTTAATTTATATATCAAATGTAAATATAACAGATAAAAATGAATGGAGAAGGTAGGTGACACATTAATTTAGTAGTTATTCATATTGGACCATGGCATATTGAAATAATGATTTTGCAAAATTATTTTTTTCACCGAATTTTTATTAGAGGTCCATATAACTAAAATTAAAATGGTAAAAAAAATTCAAACTGACATGGAACTTTGAATCATTTTTTTTATTTGTCATACATTAATAATTTTGTTGAGTCATGTCAAATTCACTTCTGCTCAAAGTCGATAAATAGATAAACCTTTCCTCAAAGGTCGATAATGTATTTTAACTTTTTTTACCAATTTAGTCTTGGTGATATAAACCTCTAATAAGAAGCCGCATAGGAAAATAATTTTGCAAAATCATCAAATCATTAAAAAAATAATGGCACAAATCTACCTAAATTAATGCTATGACACAATTATCATCATTAGCCATATACATCAACCATGGTTGTCATTGGTCATCACATCACTATCGATCACTACTGGCAATTAATATTGATGCTAACTTCTAAAGTATGATCATATAAATAATTTTTACAACACATGCAAATTATTCTATGCTAATGGTATTTAGTTTGTGTTGTTTATATTTCAATAATTACTTTTTAAGTAAAGATAAATCATGCATATTTAAATACTTCGAGAGCAAATAATTTTCTCATTATTATCAAGCCTCTAAAGATAAAATTTCAGAAACCAAATAATTATATTCAACTTCAAACATCTTGATCATCAAAAATATATACAATAGTATTTTGTAAAATTATCAACAACAACAAAATAAAAAACTTGTGTGGTTGTGACACATTTTGATACTCAAACATGGCCAAACTAGTCTCCTCTTAAGGCCTATAAATACTAGTGTTGGTAGATGAATGAAAAACCATCTATCTACATTATTTGTATATTGTCAATCTCTCAAAATTAAAAAGTATAATTGACTAGCTACTATTATTACAATGGCACAAAAACTTGCTAGCCTTTTCACCATTCTCCTTGTGGTTATTATTGGTAAGTCATGTCATCTTACTCCTATGTTTTAGAAGTGAAAATGGTCAAAATTGCTAATTTATTATCCAAAAAGAATAATTTTATCCTTAGATATACTTTTTTTTAATGTTAGTCAAGTAGTATAAATATACATGTAAAATTCACAAATAGCTATTTTTTAGACCTTGTAATTGAAATATAGTTATTATATGAAAGTTTCATGTGAAATTTGAAATTCTATAATAATAGTTATATTTAAAAAAAATAAAGCCAAAAGTGGCGAGTTATTATTATTTCTACTAAATAATATACCTTCTTCCTTTACGAATTCTATATGACATGTCACCACACAACCCAACCCCAACCTATCCACCCTTAACAACACTACTATCATTATTTCGATATGATTTCCATTGGTAGGAGGATCTCAAGAGCAATCGGTTAAAATCCTAAAAAGTGAGAATTGAGAACGGAAAGAGTGTATACAGACCTTATCTCTATTTTGCTGGAAGTAAAAAAATTGTTTATGAAATACCCTCGGCTTAAGAGAAAGCAAACAAAGAAGTAAAAAAAAAACATAACAACTAAAAATCACAAAATTAAAATTTTAATACATTAGTTTTACAATATATAGTTTTGAATTTTGCAGCTCATGACAATCCATTCTACTCCACCAAAATTCATGTTATGGCCCAAGATGCTGTTCTACCAAACCTTTTTCAAGTAGATCCAGTTTGTGACAAACCTTGTCAAACACACGATGATTGCTCTGGTGCCTTGTACTGTGAAGCCTGTCGGAGGTCCCCGGGATCATGTGGTCCCTGGCGAGGAGCCAGGATTTTCAATAAGGGGGTTCAATAGATTTTGCATTGATTTTGGAAGCTCAATGAAATAAATACACGAAGTAGCTGAAGTGGGTTCGACATCTACTAAAAATACATAAAATATTTTATTTTTTTTAAGTGTTGTTCTTCTTTTCGACTTTTAGTCCTAAGTGACCAAAGTGTGATACGGAAAGAAGAAAAAAAGTATATGTATGTGTGTGATATATGCTTTGTGGCTAATAAGAAATCGACTATGCTTGTTGATTTGATAAAAATATGTTATCGAGGTGTAATGTGTAATCATCAAATTAAATAAAAGATCCATCGTATTATGTGTGTTATATATTTTTCTTTTCGTTTTATATAAGTATGGTAAAATTAACCCATACTATATGATTCTTTTAAGTTTGCATGAGTTACGTACTATTACGCTCAGTTATTAATTTAATCTAATTTAATCTATACATTTTAAAGATGAGTTGATTATTTGAGCTAAATATGTAGCTCAACTTAAGTTGTGCGTATATTTATTAATTCAAACTCATCCAAATTTAAAGTGTGGAGGTTGTTCATTTGGTAAAGATAAACTTAATCATCAAATGGATAATATATATGCCCTAAAATCTAAATAATGGGTCATAGTCCACCCCTTCAACTAGACAATTTTTTTTTTGTCTTATTAAGAATATAAATAAATATTCTCAAATCAACAAACAAGTCCTCATGTTACATATCTTTTTTTTTAGGTTACTAATCAATTGTATTAATATAATCACGAATTATAAGTAATTAACCATTGTTATGATAGAGTGGTGAGTATTCCTCATTCTTAAGAGTATTCGAGTTAGAGTTCTTATGGGCATGCATGCGTTTTTATTAAGAAGCACTTAAACTCCCTAATATGGGATTTCATGAAGCAAGTTGGGGAGGAACTCATTGCATGGAAGGATTTCTTCTTTGACATCAAGATTTTAAAGTGTTTCATAAGACGATTAGGTTACCACTTCGTAGGATCAAAATAATTAGGTGTCAAGCGGAAGATAACAAAGCATACCTGGGCAGATCATGAGTAAGAAGACAAATGAGAAATATACCATAAGACGCAAAGATTTAATATGGTTCGGTCAATCAACCTACGTCCACAAAGGAGATGGACAAACCAGTACTATATAAAACATGAGAGTCAAAATATAGAGAGAAATAACCTTAACCAATTCACTCGGAACACGTAACATATAACTTGTGTCCCACAAATTCTCCCCCTAACAAAAATTCTCAAAACCCCTATGACTACTTTGTGAATGTTGATTAAGTTTGAAGAAACGATCCTTTATTTATAGGGTCCTAAACCTTTTTCTACGAAAAACGAATAATCCAATTACATAGATTTTATATTTTCCTTTTAGGAAAAAAAAACTATTTATTATAAAAAAAAATCATTGCAAATTAAATACCCAAAAGTACATCATTTTTAAGTAAATAAGTTTCTCAACTAAGCTACAACACAGGTTGTTGATCAGAAAATAAATTAAACTTCTTCTCTAATTATTCTTCCCTAATTAAACTTCGAACCCACAACAATGAGGCTAAGAACTTGACCTCTTACCGCTGAAGCCATGCATGTACTTATTACAAGGGGTGGCAAATTTAATATATGTCTATATATTATATATATAGACACATATACATACGAAGTTTCAACCGAGTTTATTGGGTGTCGTGGCACCCCCACCCTTACATAGCTCCACCCCTGATTACAGACACAATCTATTTCCTAGCCATACCATTTGATTGGTTGTGCATGATTTCACTTCCCTTAAAAGGGTGTGGTAGGTATGGAGGAAATTTTAAATTTTTTTCACGTTTGGTTTGTTAAAATATTTTGTAGGAATACAAATTCTTTAAAAATGAGAAAAATGTTTTCTCAAGAAAACAAGTTCTAGAGGCAATATTTTACATTGTCTGTATCCTTCCACCCTCCAACCCCCCACCCCCCACCCCAATCTCCATCACTCTATACCCCCACCTCTTATAGTACTTATTGTCTAAATTATATAAAAAAAAATAAATAATATTTTATTACTTACGTGTCAAACACGAGAAAATAAATAAGATATCCACATATTTTTTCTAGAAAATAAGTGAAGCAATGGTAAGATCACTTGATGTCGTCATTGCTTGTTGGATCAATTGATTTTTATAGAACCAAATATGACAATCATAATTTGGTACAATAAAATCAATTTTTGCTAATTAATAGGTGATGGAGTAGTTATGGTTCCATCAAGATAACTAAGTAACAATTAGATTATACATAATCCTAAAAATTGTTACCTTAGTGACATTTCTACCTTTTTTTTAGTGAGTAAAAAGTCACAATCACCTTAAATTAAATGTTACATTTTGCATTTTTGTGAACCATATTTGTAAATATAATATATCTTCCAATCTTTTGGGCCCAAGACTATTTGACCTAACAAAAAACATATTGGCCTACATTGTCAGGCATACCATTCTACTCACGTTATTGCATTTAATGAGAGAAAAATACATTTTTGATCATAGTATAAAACCAATCTATTGGGCCCAAAAAAACATCATCACATAATGCAAAGATCCATAAACCTACTTCATTCATTTTATAACTCTCTAGTTTTTAATGTGTACCTAAATGCTTGTTGTACATTTTTCCATCATTAGTTTCCATTTTTTCTAAAAAAAAAAAACAAAAAAACGATAAAGTTACTCGATCAGATGCTAAGCATTATGCACTTTCAATTCTAAGATTGTAAAGTAGTACGTAGGGATCGGAGGAGTTAAAATAAAATTAAAAAAAAACTCTTCTACACTATCACATAAGCAAATACTTAATAAATAACCAACTATATTAGTTAAAATTTACATAATTATGGTGTGTTCATACTCGATGAAATATAAAATAATGGACTATCTAATACGCATCTTCATATATCAAGAACTATGAGATCTCCATGCTTGACTCCTTTTCAGTTCAGATTCATAATGTTCAGAGGGTGGAACCAGGTTGGGATTAGTGGGTTTATTTAAATATTATTCGATGAAAAATTACACTATTTATATATGATTATATTTTCTTTTATGTATATATACAATAAATATTGAATCCCCCTTCAATTAACTCGTGTGTTTACTTTTTTATTTTTTAAACCTCTTAACAAAATTCAGACTCTGTCATTCTAATGCATATTATTATATAAATTTCAAAGTATCCATTTATTTTTTTACTCCTGATATTTTGATCTAGAACTATACTTTCATTAAATATTTTTAAAAAGTATCTCATTTTTTTATGAATAGAGTGGGAAGTTTTATCATCTTAAAAAAAAGTGAATCTTCGTCTTACCTACGAATCTTTAAGTCATGGATCTTTTTATAATTCTTTAACAATAAACTTAGTTTCATAAAATTATTACCAAACTAAAGTACCTTATTACCCTCCAATACGACTACACAAAGAAATATACAGGTCGAAATTCATAAAACTTAACTCAAGATAATTCGTTAAAAGATAATATATATATATATATATATATATATATATATATATATATATATATATATATATATATATATATATATATACTTTGTTATAATTGGCACTTTGCGGGCAATATTTTATAAGGCTACTTAACTAGCCATATATGAAAGTAATTATGACTCAATCATCAACTAATAATTATTATATATATATAAGTAAGTAATATTAATAATTGATATATATGACAATATTTTATGTACAAAATTTTCCTAACCCTAAAACAAGGGCATCATTTCTTAATGATGTCTCCACTACTCTTATATAGTAATTTTTTTAAATCCTAATTAAAGGGTTCTTTTCTAATTTAAGTGCTACAAATATTTTTTTTTAATTTTTTTTTTCAACTACAATTTTTTTTTTCTACTACAAATATTTTTCCAATATTTTCTCTCAGTTGTGAATTGGAGGTTTTCTCTTCGCCGGAGAATAATCCATTCCGGCCAAGTCTAGCACGTCGGGGCGGTGATCGGAGAATGTTTTCCGGTGACCGGTTGCCGGTGATGAATTGATTGAGAAATTTTCACTACTTGATTGACCTTTCAAAATTGTGGTGTCATGAGCTTTATTATTTCCTTCATTCTTGATATTCTGTAAATATATGTTAAATAAACTATATAAGTAATTTGAAAAAAAAAATATAATATAATTTTTTTTATATTGAATTTTTTTAATTTTAATTTTTTGGTCATGAAAATTAACCAACCTTTGTTGAAGTAGTTGTGGTAATTGGACTAGAAGTAGAGGTTGTTTTTGTCATAAGTTTCCTATTTCTTCCTGCAAATATTACAAGAATAACCACTTGATGAATAAACAAATCAAAATAAGACACTAAATTAAGTTGAGTATACTAAGACATAATTTTGATGATGCAAATTTCATTAATGTTACTAGCAAGGTAAAATAATTCATTGACATGTTAAGAATATCAGAGATTAAAAGTTCGAGTCATGCTATAGGATAAGTGTGAACACTACTGATCGTTCTGATTAATGGTGTCTAGGCCTATGTCCTCTAGGACCATAATAATCTTCATGTATATTTGGTAACCAATGATGACTTTTTTTGGCTACTTTAGAAAGTCTTCTCTTCATTGTAGTACCTGATGATGAACAATGGTCATCTTTGCAAATAACATTGACTTCTCCAAAATCTCCATTTTCCTGATAAAAATAACCATTATTAAGCTTTTAGCACTTTGAATTTCAAAAATTAGGAAAACAAAATTCAAGTTTTTAATACTTTGAATATAACTCTCACCTTTAACATGGGAATATTCCTTGATTGTGCTTCATAGACCAAAGTAGATAAAAGCAAAAGAGAAAGTAAAAGAACTTGCTTCATTATCTCAAAGAAAAAAAAGAGGCTAAAAGTTAAAGAGATTTTTTTTAGAGTTGTTATATATGTATGAGAGAAATGAACAAAAAGAACTTTGACAAAATTGGAATTGTCACAAAGTTGGGAAGAATAGAAGAATTAAAGCTAAACTTCTTTTTGTTTCTTCTTATTATTCCACTTTCAAGACATATGAATTAACACAAGTGATATACAAAAATGGATTCTTGGTTCATTATATATATACACTTAATACATGTAAAAGAGAAAAGGTGTAGCAAATGGTATAGGGACCACAAATGTTTTTTTTGGGACATGAGATTAAATTGATATACTTTGAATTTTACTATATGTTTTGTTTCTTTAGTGATATGTGGGCACTAAAAATGAATAAGAGGGTCTTGATAAAGCTTAACATGCTTTTGAGGTCATTGTTATGAGGGGACAAGATTGTCTTCATGTAAAAAAAAAGAAGGAAAAAAGAGTATATTTTTCTTGAAAAAGATGCATATTAGTTAACTCCAAAAAAGAAACAATATTCTAGCAATTGTAGACACTTTGGAAATGGAAGAAAGTGGAAAAAGTGATTATTATTATTATTTTTGATATAATATGTCCATAACTATACACACATTTTTAAGGGTGGGTTGTCTCTTGCTTGCTAGCTTGGTAACCCAAAATCCAAGAAAATTTATAATTCCTTCCATACATATGTATTAACTTTAAGTTTAATAAGTTATTTACTTCTAACAAAAATAAATAATCCTAGGTTACTTTTATATGTTATAACAGGTAATTTATCTTAATTATAACATTATATATTTTAAGAAAATTTATTTGGATACTTTGATAGTGTAAAAAATTGTGAAGTCGTATGGTATGTAACTTAATATATACTATATAGAGAGAGATTTGTGCTTCGAATATTTTCTTTGTTTCCTCTTATTTTATATGATAATTTTTCTTTAATATGATATGCAAGATTGATATTTTTTTATATTGAAAATTTGAATTTTAAAAATTGTGTTTAAATTTGCATTTTACTTTTTAAAAATAAAATTTTATGGGTGAAAGTCCCAAAAATTGGTCTAAGTCTGTTAATAGAAACTTGAAAATAAGTCCGATCAAATATCATAATCAAACAAATATTTGAAAATAAATTTTCAAATATGAGTCAAATTGAAATCTTAGGCAAAAAACTAGCGAATTACTTGATCTTTTGATCGTGACAATTAGCATGGAGTTTTAAGAAGTAAAGAACCTTTTTGAATCATGTGATCACTAAAAATACGTTAAATGTATCATAACGTCATTCAGTTATGTAATCTAAACAAGTTAAGTTAAAAGTTAAAATTAAAAAACAATTAAAAAGGAATAGACATTATTTTTAAAATAAACTAATAAAAATGTAAGACAAACAAATTGTACCGAACAACTACTTGTTAGAGGACTAAATTTGGATCACAAAAGGATTTACAAAGAGAATTAGGTGGATCAATCATTCAATTGTCTACATGATGTGTCAAGACTAAGATGAAGCCCACCCATATGATGGATCATTTGCCTAGACATAAAATTAGATAACTTGTATTAGTAACAAAACATACTTGTTTTGGCCTTTCAATACTTTGCCATTTTCCATGACTAGTTAGATCATTTATATTATACATGTATATAGTTAGGTTCAACATTATTTTGTGTATAATGACCTACAAGCAAAGGAACATATCAAGTGGACATCATAAGAAATTAAATAAATTGGACTAGATCACTTGCATCTTTTTGCAAATATATATCATGTACTTCTTTCTTTCTTCACTTATAAATGATCTTTGCTAGAGTGAATGTTGGACCGCGAAAATCCAAAATATCAAAAACACAAGTTTTACTAATATGATATGAATGTTATGATGAATGTGCGGTCATTCGAGTTTAATTAGATAATATTATGATTATATTTGATACTTGTTAGGAGGTATAAGTAACACATTAATGAAAAGAAAATGAGAGAAAGTCGTTTGAGATAGTTTCATCATACATGTTATGCATCGACCTTTAGATCAATGCATTGATATATGTGAAATTATGATAAGTGAAGGTTTTAAAGGAAAGACGTAAAAAAGTTACTCTTGTATTAAGAGGTTTATAATTTTTTGAAATTTAAATTATTTTTTTATTTACAATAAGTGACTACAATTAGTGAGGATATGTTTCCACTCGTGTTAGTATATACTTTAAATTCATAATTTAGAGTCTTTTAGTCATATTAGGAATTTATTGTTGGATTTTAAAAGATGTAAATGAAAAATGAAGGATTGTGATTCTTTTGAAATGTTTCAAAGAATTATGACATGTTCGATACGGCTTAATTAGCACTTAGCTTGTACAACAACAAATTTTCCCTACTTCTTCTTCTACTGCGAACAAAGTTAATTAGTGTACTGTTGTCATTAAGTAAATCCTTGACTCTGTAATTTTAGGTACCTAAATACACTGTGAGTAAAATCGTTTGATCCTGAAAGAAATATATTTCATTAACCTCGAATACTTGAGTTGAAATAATTGACACATTATGTATTCGATGAGCTAACTCGATTTCTCCTTTCATGAAATTAAATACTTTTGATATTGTTTTTTGATCTCTTTAGAGGTTTTAAATTTATGATATTAAAAATACTCTTTAATATCATATTGTTTCTTACCAAGTTCTTCAAAATTATTATTCTAAATATTTTCGTACAATTGGACTAGGTGGCAGTTGGAACAATTAAATACTAATAGTATTGCCACGTCATCAGTAGTAGTAATTGCAGACGTGGACGTTCTTGTCGTGCAGGCAGTTTGACACGGTAGACGAACCGGTCCACGTGGCTGTCATTTTCTGGGACCCATATAGGTGACGTGGAAGATATATAGCCACGTGGACACCGACGACTCATGAGCATTGTTGGTTCTTTTGGTAACACAAAAACATCCAACCATCCCATCTTGTCTTTCTTTCACTTTTCGACAAATCGTTTTTTAGAGTCAAATAATTTATTTTAAAGTTATTAATTTTTAATTAATAATATAAAGTTCTTTTTATTATATTAATTAATAATGCAATAGTAAATTAAATAATTATTTTTTTGATATATATATATAAGTCTTTTATTATTTGCTTTGATGAGTTTTATTTATTTTAATTAATGTCAAATTTATTTGATTATTCTGTTATTTATAGTATTTACTTTTGAGCACGATGCATGTTTTGCAACTCATATGAATAGTTTAAGTGGATTTTCATTACTTTTTATGTCAAATTTTAATGGCTAAACTACTATCGAACTGAGCGATAGGCGAAAAATTGCTTCTTGCAAAAACATTACGTTATCAACCTCGATATTGATGTGTCGGTCGGTGTTATGTTGTTTGACCTTTGAATTAAAAGAATTTAGGGTAATTACAGTTTTATATATCATAATTAATTGCTTTTCACCTAATTCTTGTATTAGCCGGAATTAATGGAAAATTAGAGAATTCCGTTAAGTTACGTAGCGGCTCCGTCTTCGTTTTGCATGTGGGCAATTATGTTTGACTTGTTAATATAAATACGTGAGTTCAATAATAAATTCAAAATTTAAAGTTTATGAATTTAAGTTTTTTTTTTTTGAAAAAAAACCTTTATTACTTATATATGTTCAAGAGGAATTGAATTATTCTATTTTTACGAGATAGTGATTATAAAGTATGCATATGTTCTATCCTTTCTAGACGTCATTAATTAGTGAGATTTCACTAAATATATTATTATTGTTGTCTAGGAATCGAACCCTCGTTAAGAGGAGTAATAAGTTTAAGCAGGTTCTAATTCTAACACTAAATCAAAAGACTCTACTTTAGAATTACTAGATTCTCAATAAATACTTTTTATATATTTATAAATAGATTTATCAATATAAATGTAAAATTTACATAAAAATTATTATAAATTCTCGAGAATCTGCTCTCACTCCACCTAGATCCACCCTTGCATGCATAAGTAAAAAAGGTATATTTATTTTTAACGAAGAGGGGTTAATTGAAATTACTCTTAAACTTGACTTTATCACTTGTATTTAGCTATCTTTTAAGGACAGGTAACCATAACAAATTAATATAATAACTTTAAATATAATATCATAATATATTTAGTGATGTACATAGAATTTTTCGTAACCAATCCCGACATTTAAAAGAAATGAACAAATTGAAGGGAGAGTAAAAAATTATTTCAATGATTTTAAGTTTTCTTGAACATTTAATTCCATAACATTTTTCAGTTCAAATGTTAAACAGTTTTTTTCAATTTTTTTTTTTTTTTTTGTAAAGATAAGACTTTTGAGATGATTTTAAATATGTGGCTAATAATCTATCAGCCGACAGAGAACATTTGATATTTTAAAAAAAAAAAAAAAAAAAAATTCTTAGAATTATAATAATATTGCACCATTTTGTTTTTATATACGATTATTTATATAATTATTTCAGACATGTTTTAGGAGTATGTTTGGACAAAAGAAAAACAATAATTATTCAATTTAGTGTGGGATGGGCTAGAATTTCCACTTTAATTGGAGGAAATTCAATAAAGTTTAGAATAAGTTGTACTGCTAATAAGTACGAATTAATTAATAATTGTGATTTGATTGGAATAATGAGTTAAAAGCAATTATGAATTCAAAAAAAGTAATACACCTTTGGAAAGAACTTTTCATTTTCTTTTTTAAACTAAGAATTCTTATTTAAGAAAAAGAATTCATAATTTGTTGTTTAGTAATGAATTAGTGATAGATTATCCATCTTAAGGTGTTGTTATTCTACATTTGTTTTGGAAAAAAAGTTTACTTTTTTATATAATCTTGAATAACTTTTATTTCAAAAATTAGCTTTTTTGTTGAGTCCGATCCAAAATTTATTTTTAGGGTAGATATCAAAAATGGCAACTTTTCAATTCTTGTGATCGAAAAATATCACACATGAAATTTCAGTTACAGGAATTGAAAAATGGTCTTATTGTGATATTGAAGTTGTAAGATTTCGTACTTAATTTTTCAGATATGAGACTCCTGTATTATATTATCTGATGTTCGAAGTATACTCAATATTAGTTGTGTAAGAGGGTCATGAATTGCAGTCTTATAAAGTCGATTTTATTGTGGAAGAAAAAAATTGATCTTACTATATTTCAACTAATTTTTACCCTCCTGAGTTAGATTAAAAATTTGCTTATAAAATAAAATAAAAAAACATTACTAAACATATTTTTACTATTAGCCAAAAGTTTCACTCATATATGTACTTAATTATACCTTACTATCAACATTGAACTTTTTATATTATTAATATATATATGTATGTATCGTCCATTCAAAAACTCATAAAAATATGTTGACATGTTCGAACTTCTTAATCAAAATGGAACCCACAATAAGTTTGTTTATAAGTTACTGTATATATTTGATAATATTTTATGTCGACAGGAGGTCGATAGAGTGAGAATTTTAATTTTATAAATTTAAAATAAAATTTTTAAATAATAATAACGAAATTTTAATTATAATATTTATATAATATTTTCATAGAATATAATTATATTGTTTCAGTGAAAACTACACGATTCAAATAAACGTATATTTAAAATTCTAATTTACCCCTATACCGACTTTGTCACTTAGCAACCAAAACTATCAAATTAGAGTTATATATATATATAAAATTATTATATTTTATTTTTTTAAGAAAAATGTATATTTTCTTATCTTTATGTTTAAATATTAAATATTAACACATTTTGATTTTTAAATATCTGTTTTTACGTGGCTATAAATGTAGCACAGTTGTTCGGGTTAGATTTTTTATTAATAGAGTAGAAAATGTATAATATTTAAATTATTAATGTCCATTATATTCTGTCATTCATATGTCAAATATTGGGATTATATTTTCAATTTAATTTGTATATACACGATGATATATGTAGTAAAATTAATTGAAAGTTATATAAATTGAGAAAAAAAATATTTAATTTTTTAAATAATAAATAATTCAAAATAATTATTGTGATAAGCTGAATACTTTTTTTCCCGTTCACTTTTAATTGTCATGATTTTTTTTAAAAGTCAAATTATAAGAACTTTGACTAATATTTTATGATATATTTTTTTAAAATATTGATATGCAAAAAATTATAATTTATAATACTTTTTCTATAATTTCAAATATCTTATTCTTTTATTTAAAATATCAAATTAATTTAATCAAAACATTAAAAATCAATCAAATTAATTTTTTTAAAAAGTAATATAACAATTAAAAATGAACGACGGAGGAAGTAACGATGAAGTGAACTTAATTAAATGCTTTTTTGTACTAGTGATCACATAACTATATAATGACAACCTTCAACTTTAACATACATAAATTAAATGTGAATATTCCTTCTTTAGTTAAATTCAATAATTACAAATAAATGCTACCAAAGTCAAGTGCATAGAACTAAGAAGATTTTAAAAATTAAAAAAAAAATCTCATTATTTAGATTTATTATTTCTGTCTCAAAATATTTATCATATTTATTGAATATATTGATTTGTTCAACATATTTGTTATTTTAATTTTTTTAAGATAAAATTAATTGTTTCTATTTTATTTTTAGTAATAGTTGTTCTTAAAGACTAAACACCTGTTAATTATATAACTAAGTAACTAACTATAAATTGTTCCATAAAATTAAATATGTATCACTTTCCTATTAACATGTAATAACTATGTCTATACGTAGAATAGATGCAAAAAAATCACCTAATATATTTGTTCCTACATAAAATTTGAACTTGAAACTTTACGATTTCATCTACTTCATTGCCACATCTTTGAGTGCAGTTATAGAATAAATATTCAATTAAAAAAACTATACATTAAAATATATGAGTAAACGTATAGTTTTTATTGTTATTACTAATTTTTATGACAATAAAAATGAACAGAGGGAAAATAATTAAATATTATTTTCTAATTAATATTTTCTTAAAATATATATAAAAAGAAAAACATAATAAATATTTTGAGAAGAACAAGAAAACCTGTTTTTAGTTTTTTTTTCCATATAAATATAGGACCACAAACTCGAACAAAATTTTTTTTAGTAAATTAACAAAATAAGCCATTAAATGATGGGTAATGCAAGTTGAGGAATTATTAATTGCACATGAATAGAAAAATATAGGGCCACAAAATAATTACTCAGGCAGGTAATTCAAATAGATTTGTATTTAATGCACATGAAACTATATTATATTATGTCAACAAGAGTATGATAGATATCTGGTAAGTATTCCTTCGTCTTTAATTAAGAGATTTCGAATTCGAGTCTTCTCAAGTATGAAGACGTTTTTATCAAAAAGTATTTTATTTACTTTTCGATGCGAATTCAAATTTAATTGAGCTTCGATATAAATACTGAACTTCGAATGAAAAGAAAAAACTATATTATATTACATATAGGAGAAGCCATAATATTCTTGTCTAGAAGGGTTATTAATTAAGGTGTCATGTACATTATTAATTCATGGGATGTCATACGTACTACAAGAAATTTGATTAATAATTGATGAATCGAGAAATACTCAGCACTCCACCACAATTTTATGATCGGAAAGAAATTAAACTTGATAATTTACTTGATAAGAAGTTAGTTAAATGTATGTTTCATTATAGTTGAAATTAATTAAACCATAAAATGAAAAGTCTTCTAATAAGAGTTGAACCCCTTTGAGCAGCCAGACATGGGCCAAATCCTTTGCCAAAAACTAACAAAACCCAAACCAAGACAAGGAGATCACTATATATCTCCATCATATGTAGACACTCAATTAATGTTTTTTTGGTTTTGTCTATCTTTTTTTTGTTCTTTGTAAGTAGGGGCGGAGTCAGGTAGGGTAAGGAGGTTTATCTAAATTCCTTGTGATGAAAATATACATTATTTATATAGGAAAACTACGCGGATAAGCAAATATATACTAATTAATTAGCTAACAAACATATAATCTGAATTAATTACCACTCACAACCTCTTTTTAGCTATAATCACTTGCGCCTCTCTCCTCTCTGATCTTATACACACAAATAGAAATTATACATATACGTATACAATTATATATATGACAGATATACAAATGTAATTCACCTCTCTCCACTCTCTGTCACCCTCTCTCGCTCGCCTCTCTCCTCCCTCTCTCAATCTAGCTCGCCTATAAATAAAATTATTTTGCAGATATAAATATATGATTCTACAGATATACAAGTACAATTCAACTCTCCACTCTTTGCCCTCTCTCCTCCCTCTCCCTCTCTCGCTCGACTCTCTCCTCAGTTTAACATGTAGTTGCAAATCGTAATTAGCAAACTATAGCTATTAAACCTAATTAAGTTATTTTTAGTGGCTAGTTATGAAATTTCTCCTATTATATATGGTTAAAATTACTAATTTTATGTATATATAGTAGGTGAAACCTCTTTTGATTTTTTTGCTATGTTGTCGTATTAATATCCTCAGTAAAAATCCACACAAATTTATTATGTCTACATTTTTCATTAATTTTAACATGTATATAAGATTGACCTAGTACAAATAGTGGTATATCTATGAAAAAAAGAGTTATTCATAAAACATGATGAACATCGCTACGATATACAAAAAATCACTAATAACAATATGCAAGTTTTATCTTCAATAATTATACTTATGTAAAAATAATAATTTATAATTCATCACTACATAGAATAATTTATTCGTATTAATTCTTATATTTTTAGTAGTGTCTTATTACTGCGATCGAGTTGTCCCTACCTTGACATTATTTTCCCTGATAATAACTTAAATTTTAATTATTGAAAACCCAATTTGATATGAAAGATTGAAGAGATTTGTCTATTTTTTGTAATACCAAAAATATAAATTTCAAACAAATATCTTCTTTGATTGATTTAACATGATAAATACATATTTGGCTGTTTTAAATAATTGAAATGTTCTCCTCAACAAAATATTTATGCCAAATAAACGGAAATAATTTATGTAATTTATTTTTGTAGGGCATAACTGATAGTAATATTTTTTTTCAAAGTTTGAATTCAATGTTACTTGCTCCATCAAGCACATGCACATCTATATAGTGTATACTACTATATATGCCACCAACTTTTTTATTTAATTTACTTCGAAATTTACGAAAAAAATATGTCTTTTTTTTCAGGCATTTAGCGATATTATCAGAAAATTGCTAATTTTATCGACCACGAATGTATCTTCAAAATTAAATTTGTCGGTAAGGGTTTCCAACATATAATCCATTATTATAAAAGTTATGGACGAGCTAATTTCCAACTAAATTTATCTGAAAATAGCAAAAAAAAATTATAATGGATGCAAGATATATTTCATTTGGAAAAATATGATATAGTAGCAAATAACACTAGTGGCATGTACTAACTAATCATGTATTTTGTTTTTTTTTATTTCACTCGGTATTTAGTGTCTGGATGGAGTTTTGACTGAACTTGGATCATGCATTGCATGTCTTATTTGTTGGTGATGCTTCCAATAATATATTTTCCATACCCAGAGGCTCGTACCCCAAAACTTTAGTTAAGGATGAAAAAGTATGTCATTGTATCACAACCCATGTTAGTTATATGTTTATGTTGAGACCTCACTCGAGGTTTTTTTTTTAAAAAAAAAGTTGAACCAAATCGAAAATAAAAAAAGATCGATTTGAAACATTATCAACGAATCAATTTTTGACTGAATCTATTAAAATAGTGATTTTCTGATTTGAACAATTATGCTATACTAGTATTAGAAAACAACAATATATAGTATCATACACTCAAAAAGGGAGAAATTGTATGATAGATTTGATATTGATAATTGATTCCATAAATAAAATAAAATAATAAAAAAAAATCCTTGGTTTGACTTGATTTGTAAATTTTTAAAAATCTGACGAAATAATTAGTTTGATTTGGGAAATGAATAAAATCGAACTAAACATATTTTCATATATTTCTATTTGTTGTTAAAGGTTATTCAATGTAATACTTATCAGAAACACTATCGACCAATCAATTTTTCCAATAGTGAATACATAGATATATTTTGTTTGGACAATTATGCATACTTGTAAATAACAATAGTATCATACACTAAAAAAATAAATAAATAAATTATATAATAGATTTTATTTTTTTGGATTTAGATTTTTGGTAACATATTTTATTATCTAAAAACACGTCTTCCCCCATACACTCAACACGTTTATTGAACTAATTTCACATGGCAATGCCCACTCTTGTAAAACATTTTTGCATGGCTTATTTGGTTAATGTCAAGAATTATATATTTTTTGTTCCCCCCAAAATAAATGTTTTCCAAAGTAATTGACATACATCTTAATTGTTGGTTGTGATATAATATATGATGTGAAATGTCACTATTGTGACAAAAAAAAATGGGTTGTCAAAGATAGTACAAAAAGGAGAGAGAGAATGGAAATTTTTTCGACATATCGATCGTTTTGTCAAAAGCAAAACTTAATAAAATTAATGATCTCTAAATTAAATTTTACTCCTTTCATTTTAATTTGTGTGTATGTTGAAGGAATTAACCGTGTTTTCCCTTTTTTGGGAATTCAAAAACCTTGTAATAGTCGTATATACCTTCGTTCTTACGATGTTGTTATAGTAGTTTAAATCTATATAAACTTTTTTTTCCGAAAAAAGAATTATAATTTTAAATTTGTCATAACATATCAATGAAATTTTAAAGAAAAATTACCTAAATATATATCTTATTTTACTCTAATCTTTAAAAATCTCTATCATATAAAAAAATTTCAAAAATTCCCTCTCGGAAATTTCTCTCCGATACATCTTTCCCCTCTATTTTGTAATTGTTGAATATATACTAGGTGTAACAAGCATTGGGAAGGGAACTATTTTGGGCCACATAAAGCCCATTTGAATGGGCCTCTCAAATGTCCAATTTGTTGCCTTTATATGTTGAGATATTTAGATTTTGAAGACATTTTTTTTCTTCTTTTTTATCTCAGCTCATTTTAGGTGAAAATTGTTGTTGGGCAAAGGTGTGAAGCAAATTAATTGGATTAAATGTTCAGTAAGGAATTTTGAGAATTTTAAAAATAAGATAAGAAAGAATAATTAAATAAATAAAAGGAAACTTACAATAATCTCACTAGTTTACGTTTTAATTAAGTCTCTTCCCTTTACTTTCCAATATTATGGAACCTACGGGAATTTGGACTTCTCGATACATGTATCTTAAATATGTTGGGTCAAAATCAGATGTAATTTGTTCTAGATATATTGTATTCAAGTGGATTTTGCATGTATTTGACTCTCTCGCTCTCCTCTCCCCTTGTATTTGGTATCCCAAATATATGTATCTATCATCTAGTGTGGTTCGCATGTATCTGAGATATATAGATCATCTCGCTTGCCTCTCTCCTCTCTCGCTCATCTCTCTTCCTATTTTAGTGTATCTAGTAGTCAGAATACATGTATCTAGGTTTATCTAACTTGAAATCAGGGTATAAAATTATTAATTAATTAGAAAATATATATTTATTTCAAATTATAGGGAGAATTAATGAATATGGTAGGAATATTTATCAAATTAGGTAGTTTTTCCTAAATAAAATCTCAAGGAACAAAAATAGGGCTTTCATCTCAGTTCATTTTTGGGCTGGGTACAAACATTAAATTGTTGGGCCTTTTGTTACTTAAGGTAATGGAATCCTTGAGAAAGAATATTTTTACCTTCACGAGGTAGGATAGGGTTTACTGATAAGATTTTACTGAATATGTCATTGTTATTGTTGTTTGTAATAACGAAAAATATCCATTAGTCTGATTATGTAGTTTCTGAAGATGTTTGGTTACATCGATGTATACTCGATATATAATAAGTAAACAACTAATTGTCCAAAAGAAAATAACATGGAATTCGTATAATAACATAGTTTTAAGATAAGTCATGTGTTAATCCAAACCATATCGAATTTAATTAATACAACTAATATACTAGACAAAAGAAGCATTTTATATTCAACAATTACAAAAATATTTAGTGAAAAATTAATTCAAATTTTATGAAGGATCAATTTGATTTTTATCAATCAAGTCAAAAAGTTCATCACCAATCCCAAAACCAAGCATTCTTGCCATGTCTTTTGTCTTGAGCCTTGGCATTGGAATCTCATTTTGCTTCAACCAAGAATACACTACAAATACCTTATTCATCACAAACAATTCCAATGCCTCTGGATTAAATACTACTCCCATTTTCATACTCATCTGTCAAAACAAAGAAAAATGTCAAAAAATAAAAATAAAATATTGAACTTATATAGTTTAATTGGTCAAAAGTTCTTTGGCAGAATTATTGTCATGTGATTAGAATGTCATGTGTAGAAAGCAACAGTGGAGTCAAAAGTTTTACTAAGAGGAGTTACAATATTAAAAGGTAAACACAAAGAGATTCAACGTATATACAGATTGAATCAAAAGAATGATCTATTTATGTAATGTTGTTTTCTGGCTAAGGAATGTTGATAGACTTCCCTTTTAAAAAAGTAGCACCTCTTTTTCGTGTGGAAATTATATTTTGAAAAAAAAATGTAACGTAAAATTGTGTATAATAGACCTAATGTGGTTCATCTCATCCTAAGGATCTGACAACAAAGGGGTGGAGCTAGAAGGCGCAAGGGGATTCATCTAAAAATAATATTGTATATACAAAATTAAAATTATGATTCTGCCGCTGTCCACTGATAGTGTAAACTTAGTGCACTAGTTGCCCTACTTTGTTTGGTTTAATCAAGAATTCAATACCGACTATACAAAAACTTAATATACAATAATTATATAAAAATTCTTTAGACTATCAACGTATATAAATTTAATTAAAGAATTGTATACCTGATGGGGTACCAACATTGCTGCATAACGTGCAAGTTCTCCAGCTCTCCAATCCAATAAAATTGGCAACCATGGATAAGTAGCATCTAATCTAACAAACCATAGTCTTATATCTGGAAATTCTGATAATTCCCTTAGATCATATTTGTCTTCCCTTTTGTAATTTATTGTAAATCCAATTGTCCTTTCCATAAATTCTTTTGGCTTGGCTGTTATATTTTTTGCAACATTATTATAATCATAGACAATGTTAATAATAATAAAATTAATTAAACAAAATAGTTGTTCATTCGACTGATTAAATTAAAAATAGCTAACAGGTGTGTAATATATATATACTTATGTATAATCAATGTATATCAGTTTAGAAAAATAATCAGTAAATTTATTCGGCTATTTGTGCGAATAGATCCATTTTTCTTTTAC
Organism: Solanum lycopersicoides; assembly: GCA_022817965.1. Lineage (NCBI taxonomy): Eukaryota > Viridiplantae > Streptophyta > Magnoliopsida > Solanales > Solanaceae > Solanum > Solanum lycopersicoides. The sequence goes on from CM040624.1 coordinate 2,959,984, forward strand.
TATTTCGAAATCGTGTGAGATAAAGGTTTAGTTCATGATTCAACTTGTAATTATATGTTCATTATTACTTGAAAATACTATAAATTATAATACTTATTAACTATTTAACAGGTATATATAAACAAAAAATTGATCAACTCTCAAAATTTTAATTATATAATCTAAATAAAACGGAGAAAATAATAATTAGTGAGATATTTACCAGATAAGGGTGATGAAATTCCAGTGGCATTCTGAAATGGGGATAAATCAAGACGTTGAATAATGTCATTATGTATTACAACTTCATATCTACCTTCTGATGGTGGCATTGGTGGTGGTGCTACTTCTATATCTGTTATAAAATCGAAGTCAAAATTTAAAATTTATTATTATTGAATTTATAGAATCAATAAATTGACTAATTATGAGCTAATCTTATCCTTTCAAAACAATAACATATGGTTTATGGATATTGATCAATTGAGAACATGAAAACAATGAATTATCCAATTATAAGCTAACCTTATCCTTTCAAAATAATAACATATGGACAAAATTCAATTGAAAATTTTAAAAAGATATATGAAAAACAACATTTGTTATGTCAATAACACCAAAAGGTAAGGGGTATTTCAATAAACTTCTTATCTTTTTACTTAAACTTTATATTTATATTAGAAAATCTATTAAATATTTAATTGCGAACATAATAACATACTGATAACAGATTTAGAATTTAAAAACTTCATAGCTCAATTGTAATACGTATGTAAATGTAAGTGTAGAATATGTTAAGCTCAGAATAAAAAAACTTCAAATCTCAATTACGTATGTAAATGAAAGTGTAGAATGTGTTAAGTTCAGAACCTAAAAACTTCAAATTTCGACTACGATATGTATGTAAAAATGAAAGTGTAGAATGTGCTTACTTTCTTGGTCATCATAAAGGGAGAGGTCAAAATTTCCAGAAGGATTAAATGATACAAAGGTAGAAACTTGTCTCAAAGAAGAAGAAGAAGAAAAAGTGAAAGAAATAGAATTGGATTTGTGTGAATTATTAATCAATGGAACCAAAGAAGGAATTGTTTGTTTTAGTGTAGAAGAAAGTGTGTGTAATGGTCTTGTTGAAGCCATGGATAAACAAGAAATGATTATTTTTTTTTTATTTTTTTTTATAGTAGAAAATATAATTGTTTCTTCTTTTTAATTTATCACCTTTTTATTCTAGCCTTGTGTTTAAAATTGCTTATATCCATATTTTGGCTATTTTGGAAGTGTCCCCCCCCCAAAAAAAAAACAAACCACCCAATCCTATATATGGATGAGGGCAAAATTGTAAATATTGTATGGGTTGGCTACTTTTTGGACCAATTTAAAAAATAACCATTTTTAATTCAGAAATATTATATAATAGTATCGCGAATTTTTTCAAATTTAAATAAGTGAAGAAGTTAGGATTATTTTCGTATTTTTTAAAAATTTCATGAGAGTGTTATGGATTTTGAAAATAAAGAAAGAGAAAGTTCATGATAATGTGAACCTAGTTTAGATAGAATAATAATACTATAGTTACCATCCATTACTATGATGAGGTGAATAAAATTTCAATGTTTTAGAGATAGAATTAATTTTTTTAATAATATATATATATATATATATATATATATATATATATATATAAATATATATATAAAATAACCAATTTCTGCAATATAATTTTGCGATGAAGCAATGTAAAATGGTGGCTCTGTCAATGCTCCAAAACATAGTTCTTGGGTTGGAGCGTAGCGAGCACTTCCTCTTTAGTAAGCCTTATAAGAGTGAAAACGAACTAGTTAAAACTTCAAAATAAGTATCGGAACACGTCTAAGAAGAAACAAAGAAGAATATCTATAATAACAATAATAACAATAAATTCAGAATGATCTCACAAATAAAATTTAGAAAAATTTGTATGTATGTAGATTTTATGCTTATCTCATAAGAATAGAAAAATTATTTCCGATAGAAAAAAAGTATCTACTAGAGCTAATATATAGCCGATTAAAACTAAGAAAATTAATGTACCTAAGGCCGGCCATTTTAATTATATTTGGGGAGATTAGTCTTAATTAAAAATGCTTCAAAGTTATATATTTCCACAAGCTAATTAAGTTTCAATTAATATTTGTTCATTTAATCATTGGGTGTTTTGATCTTCATGTGATTCATTCATCTCCTTTACAAGGTAAGTGTAGTTTTAATTTAAAGAATCCTACTTTTTTTTCCTTTCTATTAACTTCTTCATTGTAATAAGTGATAATTTAATTTCTATATGTGTTTTATTTTTTCGATAATTTTTTATTGAAAATTGATTTGTTTCCTTGTTCGCAAGCTATAATCTAACGACTCCCTATTGTGTTGCACAAATTATTTTCAATATCTTTTGAAATCTCTAATAAAAAAAATTTATCGAAAAAATATGTGTTTCTAATAGTATCCATATTTAAAAATAAAAAAATAAAATAAGATTATCTCATTATATGATATGGAGAATTAGGAAAAAGTCAAGGATTACTTGTGACCATGTCTAAAGATCTTCTTCTAATTATTAATTTGGCAATCACTAACATGGATTATATTCTACCAATAATTTATCATTTTTATCAAATTGTATGTGCACTCAAATCTTTTTAATATATGAGATTTATAATTTTAAAAAAAATTAATCTATATAAATTACTTTTTATAATATGTAAAAGTTACTGATAAAATAAAATTCTCTTGTATTAACGATTAAAATGTATATATACTAATATATTGTAATATATCGATTTAAACTAAGATAATATATTCCTCCTTAATTTGATTATTATTTCTTAATTATAGCGAAGTACCCTAGGGCCGGCATGTGGGATTAATTAAATTGGGGAAAATTTATATTATTGCCCACAAATTAAATTTTGACATTGTTAAATATAAATAAAAGAATTCATTTCACATGATTTAATATTATATTCTTTCCAATGGCAGGTAAGATATGTAGGAATCATATTTTTGCCAGATGTAAAATAGTTGTAAAAAGATATAATGTATAGATAAGGTATTTTAATTTAATTCCAATTGATAGCTAAATTAAACACTCAAATTTTGAGAATGTATGAATGTTTGGATATTTTAATGTGTCCTCGTTGTATATCTTAAACGCTGATATGATAAATAAATTTTGAAAATGTCTTAGATGATCATTTTGTAAATTCGAGTATTTATTTATCAGCGAAGTCAAATTTAAGTATCTATTTATGTATTATGCTTATGTTTTTAAAAAAGGTGTTATTGTACATGAATAGACATCTTAAATTGACCTCAATTGACAATTAAATACTTCAACTTTGAGAAAATATACACATCTAGACATCTGATCAATTGATTCGTGAACGCTCGATAAGGACGTTACACATAAATTTTAGAGGTGTCTAGATGATTATTTTGTTAGTTGAAATGTTCAACTTACACAATATTTTGCTAGATATATATTTTCAAAATTAAAAGTGTTTGATTGTCAGATAAGACCACATTAAGATACCTAATTATATATTATGCCTTCTAAAAAATATATTTAAGTATTTTTCAACTTTTTAAATTTGTCAAAAAGTGAGCACATTTAATCTTTTTGTCAAATATATTATTTTTAAAAAGCCTGGTTTGTAAATTTAACAGAAATAATTGATTATATCTTATTTTTTTGCTCTATTTATGTTGTCTGATATACTTTTTTGAGGTATAATTTCTATTATTTTGTATATTATGATGTCTGATAATTTTTCATGTTGCAATTTTTGGTATTCATATTTACATTAGAATTTTTCGTGTTTGAAAATAGTAGGAGAAAGTTGTAAAATTGAGGGATGGAGTTATATTTCAAGAGATAATATTTCAGGTAAATCCAATTTATATGTTTTACAAATAATATTCTTGTTCAAATGAAGAAATTTCTTGATATTGACTTCAATAAAAATAAATTGTGTGTTTAAAAGAATATGTACATAGTATATGTATCGACTAACACAAATTGTTATAGAAAAATAGTATATGTATCGACTAACACAAATTGTTATAGAAAAATAATTAAGTAGAGTATATTTTTTAATCTTTTAGTTTAATTTGTTAAATTATATCTGGATGCATTGTATTTTTATTTTTCATTATAAATTTTAGATTTGAATCCTGAATATAGATTTATCTTACTTAGTTGAAATCGATTTTCTTTGGCGATAAATGCAAAAAAAATAAAATTGATGGATTTTAAAGGGGGGAAAATATTTGTATGCCATGCTTACATCAAAATAACAAATGCAATATGCACATTTATAAATTAATCATGGCTAATTGTTATATATTTTTTAATTTAGTTTAATTTTTATTGCTAAAATTAAATTATTTCATTTAATGTAAATGCGCAATGTAGAAATCTCACTAACCTTTTAATCTTTTGAATTTGAAAAATAATATCATTTTCATTTTTTGAGTGAAATAATGGATCCCCTTAAATATTAAATCATTGCCCAAAAATGAATTGATACTATGTTTAATATCTACTATACTGAATCAATTTTGGAAATTGATTTAATATTAAATAATTTATGTAAATATTATTCCAAAAATGAATGTATATATATATATTTTTTTTTTATATTTTTTTTTGACCATATATATTTTCAAAAACATTTGGGAATAAACTTGATAAATATTTTCGATATACACCTTGCCATTATTTGGGAAGTATTTTTGGCAAACAATCCAAATTCTCGAATTGAATAGTATTTGGACCAAATTCTATTATTGGGAACGTTTAAAAATTTAAAAATTATCTCAAACTTTTATATTTTTATAAAAACATCCGCCATTATAATTTTGAACTGAATTTAATCATGGTTCGTTGTACAAAAATTATACAATCATATACATATTTGAAATGGTTTTTATCTGAGCTTGATCTCCAAAGTCACTTTCAATTACAATTAGTAATTAATAATAATTTTTCGTATATAAATCAATACTTGTTTTTTTTCTAGATTCATAACTTTTCATGAAACATTATCATTATAAAATAATAAATATAAATTTAGGAATATAAATCATATTTTTTTTGATTTTTTTTTTAAATATTTCTCCCAATATTTATGGCTCCGTTAAACTTCACCCAGGAGTGATTTGCAAAAATATTTGAAAAACTATGGTCAAATGCTAGCTTAATATCTACTATATTGTATCCAAGAAATTTCTCATTTAATATTAAATCAATGTCCAAAAATCAATTCAATATTTTATATTACCTTATTTAATATTAAAATAATGTCCAAAAATAAATTATTTCATTTAATTTCTTTGAATTTGTTTTCTAAACATTAATTGGTACAGATAAGGAAATACTTTTAAATCTTGAAGTAATATTAGTACATACTCTTTATTCTTTTTTGGTAAAAATTTTAATAGATACTTACTCCAATCAAGTTTGGATTATATTTAAAATTATTAACTAATTTGACCATATATTCAAATTTGGTCTTTTAATTGGTTCTTTGTACCACATTGTTTGTAACTCCTAATGTCTAAATTTTGTAAACTTATATAAAGGTCTATTGGTTCTTAATATATAGTTTTATGTTTCAATTTATTTTCTTTCAAGAAGTTAGCCAGGTAATCTTTTATCCCATGCCTTTTTATTTTCATTTTTGCTCTTTAATTTTGTTAAAATTTTATTTTTGTCAAATAGTTTTTCATGTTCATTCTTTCTTTCCTATAGATTGCTAAAAACATGACTATTATCAATTGAAAATCGATCCGATCGATTTTAATGTTCAACTAATAGAAAATCGAATGATTTAAAAGATAACTAATCAAAGTCGGATGAAAAAGATTTTAAAGAATAACTAACAAAAAAACCAAACCGAAAGGATGGTATATAAGGTTGTTTGGTATAAAAGATCTATGAAAATCGATATAGCGAAAACGTCATGATACAAAAAATCGATTCGATCTATAAAAATCGATGGACTAGGTTGATTAGTTAATTGACAAGAAGAAAAAATATAAAAAATATTGAATTTTAGTGAGTTTAAAGGTTTAGTAGATAAATCGTCCAATTCAACTGCGGAATCAAAGTATTAAGGTTTCCCAAATCATTCTGTCTTTAAAAAACCGCCCAATATTTTTTTTAAAATTTTATTAGTGATATAGATGTACATATGTATGAACTTTAAGCTACCTACAAATGATCTATTTCACATGTTTTTTTTTTTACTTAGATTCTTATTGTTAAATGTCTATATAGATATGGTTATATTTTATTAGTAATATAGATGAATATGTATAAACTTAAAAAACCGTGCAAAATTTTCTTTTTAACTTTATTGTTTATAATTAAATGTTTTTTTTATATATATAAAAAATGACAACTACATAAACATCTGACATTATATTTATTAATTGTATAGATTGACATATGTATGAACTTAAAAATCGTGCAAATATTTTATTTCACGTTTTCTTGGCATTACAACACACATCATGATGTAGTCAAACAACAATTAAATTTTTTTTAAAAAAAACTAACATTAATACTCCTATTAATTAATTATATTTATAATCTTTAATTAACTTTTCCATATCCTTTTTATTTTCAGTCTCTTGAAGATCAACAACAACCAAAAAAAATAAAAAAATTGTTTCATGATGGAGGAAAAAAGAGTAGGAATTATTGGAGGTGGAATTAGTGGTCTTTTAGCATGCAAATATACATTAGAAAAAGGTTTAATTCCTATAGTTTTTGAAGCTTCAAATGCAATTGGTGGTGTTTGGACACAAACAATTGAATCAACAAGGTTACAAAGTCCAAAAAGGACATTTGAATTTACTGATTTTCCATGGCCTAAAAGTGTTAGAGGAAGGTACCCTCATAACAAAGAAGTTTTAAAGTATGTTGAGGATTATGCAAAACATTTTGGATTAATGGGATATATTCAATTGAATACTAAAGTTATTGGGATTAATTGTGTTGGAGTTTGTGGTGATGAAATGGATTCTTGGGAGTTTTGGAGTGGAAATGGGAATGCATTTGGCTCTAAAGGGAAATGGCAAATCTTGGTGCAACATGAGGACTTCACCACTCAGGTACGATCAGATTTACTGTTTATTTTTTTCGTAATTAATATGCATAAATTATTATATATATATATTTATTAGTTATTTTTAATATAATATAAAGATTTCACCATACTTGCTATATACTTTTTCCATAATTGGTGTAAATAGATTATTATTTATATGATCATATATATTGTATATCGATTATATAGAATATTATTCATATGATCAAATTCAATGTTTGTTTTTTCTAATTGATATACATAATTTATCATTAGTTATTGTCATTCCCATCATCTAGCATCATTTATAACCACACTAAGGTAAGTTTGTCATTATCCCTACTTATTTCCACAGTCATCACAATCAACCAACATTACCATCAATTACAGCCTCAGACAACCATAACGACCGGTCATTACCATCATGAAAATCATATAAAAGTTTTTTTTCTTTTCTATTACTATAATTAGTATGTAGAAATTAAACTTTTATTCTATTGTATTCGTTTCAGGAATATGAAGTCGAGTTTTTGATTCTATGCATTGGAAGGTATAGTGGCTTAGCAAATATGCCGGAGTTTTCTCTTGGTGAAGGACCGGACATTTTCGCCGGAAAAGTGATACATTCTATGGATTTCTCAGCCATGGACAATGAAAGTGCTAGAGAACTTATTAAAGGGAAGAGAGTAGCCGTTATTGGTTCACAAAAATCAGCTATAGATATCGCGGCTGAATGCGCGAATGTTAATGGTAAAAAATAAATAGCGTAAATGATGACATTTAAGTTATGTATACTGATAATATCAATAATTTTTAATGTGGTTATATCTTTTATGACTTAGGTCCTGAAATTCCTTGTACATTGGTACAAAGAACAATACCATGGGCACTCCCTAGTGGATGCTTTTGGTGGGGAGTTACTCTTGGAAATTTATATGGTAGTCGATTTTCAGAGCTCTTGGTTCATAAGCCTGGCCAAAACATTATATATAGTGTGGTGGCCTCTCTACTTGCTCCTGTGGTAAAGTTTCTTGAAATTCATTACATTGAAAAAAAAATCAAAAATATTACTTTTTTATTTTATTTTGACGTGTCTTTATTTGATTTGATAAAGAAGTTTTAAAAATTAAGAAATTTTTTGACGTGACGTGATGTATCTTAAACTAAAGATATTTATACTGTTTCAAAATGCTTTTATTGAATTTTGTGGTTTTTAACTTTGTCATATAGAAACACTAATTGAAATAAAAAGTTTCTTTTTTTTTGTTTCAATGTATATTATATATTTTTCTTTTTAGTATTTACCTAAAAAATTGATATCTTCTTATATTTTTCAAAAAAATTGGATTTAAAACTTCTCATTTTATCTCCGTTGAAATTTTTTACAGTTACATAAATATTTATGAATTTATTAGATCACAAGTTTTCTTTAAAAAAAAGTTTTCTTTCTGAAATTCCTAGCGTAGTCAAAATTGGTAAATACTTAATCAAACAAAATGTTTACTCCAAATCAATGAAATTTTATCATGGTAAAGTGATTAATCAAATAAGAGTTATGTATATTTCAACACGTGTCATTTATTAGTTTGATATGTGTATAGTCACATAAATTGAAATAACAGAAGTAATTATGTATTTGTATGATATTATTTGTTTTTATTGAATAATATATTATTATCATTTATTTCAGAGATGGGGTTTCTCAAAATTTGTGGAGAGTTATATTACATGGACCCTCCCATTGAAGAAATACAACATGGTGCCAAAACAAAGCTTTCTTCAAGACATGTCTTCTTGCAAGTCCTTTTTATTGCCTGATAATTTCTATGGCAAAGTTGAAGAAGGAAGCATTATTCTCAAGAAAATACAACATTTTTCATTCATCAAACAAGGGCTAATTCTTGATGGTGAAGTTGATAAGCCAATAAAAGCTGACCTTGTTATATTTGCTACCGGATATAAAGGTCAAGAAAAATTGAAGAATATGTTTTCTTCAAAAAAGTTTCAAAATCACATAGTGGGATCACCAAACTCAGTTATTCCTCTTTACAGGTACACATTACTTCTAGTACTATCTCTTGTATTTTCGTAGACGTTCACTTGTATCACATGAATACTTACTGAATCGTGTAATAAGGTCTGGAGTAGTTTAATAAGTTACTAGCTTAGTGTTAATTGAAAAGAAAAAACACAAACACACATTCCCATAAAGTTGAAAAATTTCAAATTTACCCCTACATTATTGTAAATGTTTTAAAATTATAAAATTACCCCTTCTTGTTGTAGCCCTAGTTATACTTTGGGGCTATTGATAATGTTTTTGTTATCGTTATTTTCTTTTCAGTTATGTTTTTATTTCACTTCTTTTGAGCCAATGGTCACAACCTGATCTCTATCCTCTCTAGAGTCTACCACTTATAAAATTATGCTGAATATGTTGTTGTAGTAATAGTAATAAATTCCGTGTTCATGATACGATTTCCCCTTTTTTTTTTTTTTTTTTGCAAAATCTTGGCATTTATGTTAATATATATTCGTGTAGTAGTTTATTCTTCAATTTTCAATACTACTTGTTGCTTCTTTTGTTTGTTCACGTCTTATTACTTTTAAGCTGAGTTTAAGGTTCACGTACATTCTTTTCAGACTCTACTTGTCGAATAACACTGAATATGTTTGACAGGCACATAATACATCCAAGAATACCAAACCTAGCAATAATTGGATACTCAGGGAGCATAACAAATCTCCACACATCTGAGATGAGGTGCCAATGGTTAGGTCATTTTCTTGATGGAACATTCAAGTTGCCAAGCATAAAAGAGATGGAAAATGAGATACAAAAGTGGGAAGATTACATGAAAACTTATGCTGGAAAAGAGTACAAAAGGACTTGTATTGCAGCACTACACATATGGTACAATGATCAATTGTGCAAAGACATTGGGTGCAAAAATAAAAGAAAGAAGACTTTCTATGAAGAATGGTTTCAACCCTACTTGCAATCAGATTATGTTAGGCTAAGTCCTAATAATTAGTACTATTAATTAAGTATTTCCTATTTCGACAAAAAAGTTATTAGTAAGTCGTTTTTCATTGTTTGATTATCTGAAAATATTTTTTATCAGATGGGGAGACTTGACTTTCTTCAGTTATGGGTCGAAGTTACAACTATATATCTTTGACTTTTCTTAGTTCTATCAAGTATTTCAGATATTTTGATGCGATAGAAGTTAGTTTCTTTTTATAGTAAATCATTATTTTTTATCAGGTTATCTGAAAAAGAAACTCATCAAATGGGGAAATGGACTTTCCGCATTAATAGGCCAAAGTTACAATTATATATCTTTGACTTCCCTTAGTCGATAGTCCTATTGAGTATTCCAGATGTTTTGTTGCGATAAAAATCATTTTTTGAATTTTTTTTTATAATAACTCTCTTTTTGTTGTTAGGTTGTCTGAAAATATTGGAAAACTGACTTTCCTCATTTGTGTATGAAAGTTACAATTATATATCTTTGATTTTCCATAACCCTATTAAATATTTTAATTTGTACATTTTGGTGAGACAAATTTTTTTGAGATATTATATAGTAAATTTTATGTTGTTTTAATGTCTAGAACATTTTTCATGAGAGGAGTAAAAATGACTTTTCTTAGTTATGAATCGAAGTTACAATTATATATCTTTGATAATATCATATTATCTGTTTTAGGAATTTATTTTTGGGGTATGATGAATTGACTTCTTTGAAAGAGCTTTTATTTTGAAATAGGCTTTTCATAAAGTATATCATATACATCCAAGAAGTATTTTAATATGTGTTCTTGATATGTCTTACTTTTACGAGCTCATTTAGATATGCATTACGAAATCGTGTGGTCACTTTCTATAGAGTGAAAAACCAATTATACATGAATATACAAAAGAATTTTAACTTTGAAAATTAATTTATGTTACCATTTTACAAATTGAATAAGAGTTTTTGACTATACCTTTTTTTTTTTTTTTTGGTAATCGAGTTTTTGACTATACCTACTTGCACCTCTTTTCATCTATAATTCCAATTGATGACAAGAGCCCGCAGTGATAGAGACAAGATTTTTAATAAAGAGGTTTAAAATTCGTAGAAATAGACATATGGAGTAGTCGAAGGGAGTTCGACATCTACAATATGTACATAAAATATTATTTTAAGCATATATAAATTATATAATTTTCCGTCAAAGAAAATTCAGATAAACCTCCTTGTATCAAGGTGACTCGATCCTGACAAGAGGTAGTAGTTTACATAGAGTGACTATGTCAAGGAAAGGAACACTTTAATACGAAAAGGAAATTTATTTAGTAGTAACTATTCTCTTACTTTTATATTTCTGTTTTTAACTATAAAGTATTTACAACTTGAAATCATCAAAGAATATATATATATATATATCTTGATGGTATCAAAGAGGAAGACGCAATACTGCTCCAGTAAAAACACTATTCAATTACTCATTAATACCATTAAAATATATATATATACACACACTGATGACAAAAGGAAAAATAGACACTCATATAATAAACACTGTTCAATTACTTCTTGATACTATTAGAGTATATAATACTATTAGAGTAATATATATACTTCGATGATATAAAAAATGAAGAAATAATAGTTTAGTTAATAAAATAAGAAGACAGACATAAATATATTGAATTGGGTCTAATTTAGATAAATATTATAGTTATTGGTTGGATTTGTGTTGTTTTACGTATTTGAATATTTACATTAAAACGTGACTAAAGTTGAATTTGCGCAAATTGTTTTTTTGATATTTATCAAACATGATGTGGTCCAATGTTGATCCTCAAACAAAAGAGCTAACTTTGGGGGATGACAAAAATGAATCAAAATCACAAAAAATTTCCCCATTTTCTTCTCTCCCTTGTGAAATCACCCATATATATAGGCTTGTTTATATATCTCTACTACACTCACAGAGAATCAAATCGAAAGGGAAAAAGACAAGAAAGCCCTCGTGAGTTTTAGCCGAAGTTCATCAATGGCTACTGCTACTGCTACTGCTTCACTTTCTTTGAAGCATCATCGTTCTTTGTTTCAAATACAAGGTGGGGTTTCTTTGAATTCAAGAATTCGTGTTCCTACAAGGTTTTCCTCAAATGGGTTCACTTCAAGAATCAGGGCTACCTCTGCTGTTGCTGTAGAACCGGTAATTTTTGGAATTGGAAAAGTTTCAAACTTTTTTCTTTTGTTTTCAGTGTAGTGATTATATTTTGATGTTCTTGTGAGTTCAAAAATTGAAACTTTAATTTATCAATATGAGTCTCTTTTTGAGCATCACATTTTCTATTGGTGTCCAGTCAGCTTTTTCGCATTTTGGCTAATTTCACGGGATATCTGACACATCAGTTAGTAATTGGTAGCACGTAATTCTATCCACCAAGGCTAGAACACATTGGAAGAAATCACCTAGTGTTCGTGAGAGCTCGTGATTCTCAACCACTTCGTTGAGTATTGCTGCATCCGGCCACACCCTTGGGTGCATTGATGTTTGTTATTGTTAAAGAATGACAAAAGTCCCACATCGGTGATTGATGAGATGAGTGGACTCCTTTTTGGGCAATCCTCCTCCCTTTGAGCTAGCTTTTGAGCTGTGAGTCAGGCCTAACACCTAATTTCACAGTTATATTTGTGGGGTTCTTGTTTAATTTTGGTTTTACTGTTCTGCTTGAGATTACACTGGGTTGTTGTTGTTGTTATGCTTAAATTGTCAGATAATAGATAATTGATGATGTACTAAATGATTTTCGGCTGTTGCTGCTATATAGATGTAATCATTAGCTAATCATAACCATAATTTGAATTTGGGAGCTAAGTTTCTATGATGAGTGTGTTGACTCCAACGGGATGCTAGGCAATGTTAGATTGTAATGTGTATAAGCCTTTAAATTGAAGTATTTATCTTGTTTTATGGCTCAACATTTATTAAATCAAGAAAGCTGATCATAGCTATATTTCTTTGCTCTTCTTCGTTGATGCATAGGATCGTGATCAAGTGTTACAATCATGAGTGTTTTGCCGAATAATTGCCTTTCTTTGTTCTCGCCTTTTTTCTTTTGCTTAAAGTTTAAAACTTGGGTGATACATTACCTTTTGTTTTCTGTTTATATATAGTTTTCACTCATGTCTTGTTCAGGAACTGAGAACTCCAGCTCAGGATTCTACCGAAGCTGAATTGTTTGCTTGCCCAATTTGTTATGAACCTCTTACAAGAAAAGGGCCTTCAGGATTTAATGTGTGAGTTTATTATTTTTTTTCAGATAGAAAATGCGTACTAAAAGTGAGTCGAGGTGTGCGTTATTGTTGTTTGACTTTGAATTTAAAACTTGCAGACCAGCAATCTACAGATCAGGCTTCAAATGCAGCAAATGTAACAAGTCATATTCAAGCAAAGATATCTACCTTGATCTCACTGTTACTTCTGGAACAAAACAATACAATGAAGTTAAACCAGCTCGGAGTGAACTATTCAGGTATTAGGATGTTTTAACATTCATGTCATTGCTTGAATAAATTAAGCATGTCTTCTTTTTACCTGTAAGTAGCTCTCAAAATAAAGTGCTGAAAATTCTCTTGATCTGTTTTCGAGCTGTTTTTTTCGCCTGGCTTCCGTTTTCGTTAGACTCCTGATTCATCAAGTAAAAGCTTGTAACAAAGGACTTTTAGGCGTCATCTATTGTTTTTGATTTCCCAGATGTTTATTTCTGATTGCTGCTGCTCTTACCCTTTCCTAGGAGTCCAATTGTTTCATTCTTGTACGAGAGAGGCTGGCGTCAAAATTTTAACCTAAGTGGTTTTCCTGGTCCTGATGAAGAGGTAAATTTTTTGATTGCTCATTAGATGTATCTTAGTAGCTTTATGGGTTTGAAAACGAAATATAAATCTAATAGTGGCTATGCTCTTTCATCTTCCTACATGTATAATCGTTGTTACTTATTAAGGTGTTTGCCACTTAATCAAGGCCTCTTCTCTCAAAGAATTATGTAATATCTATATAGTTTTTATTTTTTCATCTTTCGTCCCCATTTAGTTTGACTTATTCAGAGATTAAGAATATATAGCTATAGTATGGTACTCAGAGAGTAAAAACTTTAAAGTAATTGTGCAAAATTGTGAAACTCGGATTAATATTCGAATAGTTTTTGGAAGTATCTGCCTAGTACCTTGATCTAGTGCTAAGAATGCAATGCGCCAACGTACTCTGCATCTCTGCCGCAAACTAAAGCATATGGTGTAAGGTCACCAAACATATGGTGATTTCTTGAAAGGTGAAGGGGCATATCATAGACACATTTTCACACTGATAAAAATAAAACTATGGTTCCTTCCTAATGTATAAACTAACTGAAAACCGCTTACCATAACCATAATCTGACCATCTAATATGTCAATATATGATAATCAAAGAATTTGTTAATTGATTCAAATTATGGAAGCTCGATTGATTTCATTACATGGAGAACCTCCTTGACTATATAACCGTAACATTAAGGAAAAGAGTGAAACTTATAATTTTATCTTGTATTCGAAGTTTCATGGCTAGATATAGTCCAGTGATGGCTCACGGCTGCGTGATTGTCCTTTTGATATTAAATGCAGTTTAAGATGGCTCAAGAATACTTTAAAGTTGTTGAAGGTGGTGTTCTTGTTGACGTTAGCTGCGGTAGTGGATTGTTTTCCAGGAAATTTGCCAAATCTGGGGCGTACTCAAGAGTCGTTGCACTTGACTTTTCTGAAAATATGCTTCGGCAATGTTATGATTTCATCAAGAATGACGAGAGTATCATAGGATCGTAAGTGATTTTCTGTCTAATATAGGATATCAAGTCATTGAAATCTCATTTGTCAGAAATTGTCTTTCTAGACGAGAAAGATTTGAATTTCTCTTTCTATATAAATTGCAGCAATCTAGCTCTTGTAAGGGCAGATGTTTCCAGATTACCTTTTCCCTCTGGATCTATTGATGCTGTGCATGCTGGTGCTGCCTTGCATTGTTGGCCATCTCCGTCAAATGCAGTAAGTTCTTCAAATTGTAATCTTTCGTGGGAAAATGATCCTTTAATTCATGACTTTACATTGAACTATTTATCAATTCCAAACTAGTTGAGGTCAGCCGTACGAGTTCTCTATATCCATTCTGCTATATGCGTACCGTTCCATCCCAATAATCGTTAATACTTTGTCTTTTTAGGTTAGTTAGGCGTTCTTTAAAACTAGAGGTTCTCTGGATCAAATACTTATCCCTAAACTAACATTTACGTCTCTTACCACACTAAAAGGTCTCACAGAAAGATCTTAACGAGCTAGTGATTTTATTTGAATTCTTTGCTGCTTGTTAAAGTTTGATGACTCATGGCACTCTCAAGTTCAATGAATGAAATTGAGTTTACAATTGATGCTGCTGTTGTTTGTTTGCCAGATTGCTGAAATTAACCGAATTTTGCGTAGTGGAGGTGTATTCGTTGGTACTACATTTCTTCGAGTCAATCCTTCAGCTCCTACGATATTCAGGGCTTTGGAGCAGGTAAATTTCATTTTCCATCTCGTGATTATACTCTAAATTTTCTCCATTTTTTTTCGTCACATGAAATTAATCGATCATAGTGGTAAAGAAATAGCTACCAACACATGAGAAAACATAAAATTCTTGGACACGAACTGAAGAACGCCAATATAGTCATCATGCCAGTCTAACCGTCAACATGAAAGAAAGCAACGAAAGAATCTACAGTCATGAGGATATCAGAAAAAAGGCTCGTATCTGATAGATAGATAATCGTTTCTGTCAAATAGATATGAAAGTAAACTTCCTTTTTGATCGCAGAGTGCTCTACGGACATACAGCTATTTTACTCAAGAGGAGATTGAAGACTTGGTGACAAGCTGTGGTCTCATCAACTATACCAGTAAAGTTCAGAGCTCTTTTATCATGTTCTCCGCGCAAAAACAATGATCGTTTGGCTGGTATAAACGCGTTATTTTTCCTGTTTTCGTATATGATTGCACTCATTTCGATGTGCAATCTATCTCAACCCTGTAAAAAATAGTATATACCGTACATAAAAGTTGATTCAGTCAGTTAAAGAACATTCTTTCTTGTGAATAATACACTCTTGGTGTAAAGAAAGTGTAACTGAACACTATAGTTGCATATATCAACTCATGTAATAATTATGATATGAAGTTGAGATTTTATTTGGACATACAGTTTGAATTTCTTAAGTTATTTTTCTGTGGTAAACATGAAAATCCACAAGGTATGATTTTTAATTCGTATACAATCTTACTGAATGAACAAATCATAGTTCATAAACAAGATTTTGAAATATTCTAAGACACTGCATTAGTAACTTATGAATCAGGGTTTACCTCTAAAATAATTAAATTTATGATTTGAAATTAAATTATATATATATATTTTTTTTGGAAGAACTTTGAGATTTAAAATCATTATTCAAACCATGTCATTCGAAAGAAGAAGAAAGGATTTTAAAGAAATTAAGTGAAAAATAATACTCCTCTACGTTTAAAAAGAATGACATAGTTTGACTTGAAATAGAGTTTAAGAAAAAAAAGAATATTTCTTAATCTTGTCACTCTAAATTAATGTTATGTCAAATGTATTAAAATGTCTTTTAATCTTGTGGCCTTAAACGTGTCACGTGAAAAATTGAAGTTAATATATTGTCAAAAAAGAATAAAGAGTCGTTCTTTTTTAAAAAGACCAAAAAGAAAATTAGGTCATTTGTTTTGAAACGGAAGGAGTATTAATAAGTGCTTCTTCTGTTCAACTTTTATTTGTTCATGTTACGTTTTCGAAAGTCAATTTGACTAATTTTTAAAGTTAAATTAGATTATGTTAATTTGATTATTTTTTTTTAAAAAAAAAGATATTCAAATAGGAAAAGTAGTACAATCGCAATTTTTTGCATGTCAATATGATGAAAATATACATCATAAAATATTAATCAAAGTTCTTATAGTTTGATTCTGAAAAAAGAAATCATGATAATTAATTGTGGACGGTGGAAGTAATTAACTAATTAGGTAAGCATAGTTGATATAGAATGACATTTTAAATGATTGTTTACAAACATTTGATTACACATAAACAACCACCACCAAAAGGAGGAATTAAAAAACTGCAAGTGTAACTAAACTCACAAAAAGCTACTTATGGAGACGACAAAAATGAATCAAAATCACAAAAAAAGATTGTTGTTTATATATATCTATCTCTTACTCTCACAGAGAATCAAATAGAAGTAAAAGACAAGAAAACCCTCATCAATGGCTACTGCTTCTGCTTCATCTTCACTTTCTTTGAATCATCATCGTTCTTTGGTTCAAATACAAGGTGGGGTTTCTTTGAATTCAAGAATTCGTGTTCCTACAAGGTTTTCCTCAAATGGGTTCAATTCAAGAATCAGGGCTACCTCTGCTGTTGCTGTAGAACCGGTAATCTTTTGGAATTGGGGAAAAGTTTGAAACTTTTGTTTTGTGTTTCTGTTGTTTGATAAAATTGAGAAAACCCAAAAAAAATTGGAACTTGAATTTATCTGTATGAGTATCTTTTTGAACATCAGATGTTTTATTGGTCAAAAAAACACTTCTTTGCGAGTTTCACATTTCAACTGATCAGCTGGTTTGTTTTTCTAGATGAACTATTACAGCTTGTTCTATTTTCCTAGCTGATATATCAACATTTTATGTCTTAGTTGAGTAGATGACAATAGTTTAGGTAGGAAAAAGGAACAATTGATAGTTAGTTTAATCAATGTTCGAGGTGTGTTTTAATACATAGATGGAGTTAGTTTAGGTAGAAAAATAGAGAAAATGATAGTTAGGTGTGAAACTCGTGAAGAAGTGATAGCTCAGGTGGTGTTTTTGACCATCAAGTCTTTAATTTTTGGATTTACTGATCTAGTGAAGTTGTCGGACCATAGACGGAGAATGTATGAAATGATTTTGGCTTATTGCTGCTGAGCTAAGTTTTTATGATGAGTGTGTTGAATCCATGTTGATGCATAGGATCGTGTTCAAATGTCACATTGATGAGCTTTTTTGCCACATAATTATCGCCTCTATTCTTTCCCTTAAAGTTTACAACTTAATGTGGTTAAGTGATGTATTACATTCGTTTTCAGTTTATGTGTAATCTTTTCTCCTGTCTTGGTCAGGAATTGAGAACTCCAGCTCAGGATGTTACGGAGGCTGAATTGTTTGCTTGTCCAATTTGTTATGAACCACTAATAAGAAAAGGCCCTTCAGGCTTTAACGTGTAAGGTTTAGTCTTTCAGGTAGAACAATAACAGTGAGTCGAGGTGTGGCCTAATTGTTATTTCTCTTTGCATTTAAAACCTGCAGACCTGCAGTCTACAGATCGGGCTTCAAATGCAGAAAATGTAACAAGTCATATTCAAGCAAAAATATCTACCTTGACCTCACTGTTACTTCCGGGACAAAAGAATACAATGAATCTAAGCCAACTGGGACTGAGCTATTCAGGTATCATAGGGCTGTTTAAAGTTTCATGTTTATGTTTGATTCCGTGTTATCAAAAGCAAAAAAAACACAAAAAAAATCTTAAGGTCTGTTGGCGCTTTAAGCACAAACAAAGACTAGGCTTTAATGAAAGAAAGGTCGAAGGGAGAAAAGTACAAATATAAATGTTTAGTCCAAGACTAATAATTAGAAGCATGAATGACAGATATATGAACAAAGAAACTTGATGATGAGACTGAAGTGCACAAGGCAAAACGCTCGAAGTGTTTTGAGCCTCGCTTCTTCAAGGCTTAAGTGTGCCTTTGACATCGGATTGATTGAATTATCTCCGATTAGTTTTTTGGCTCTGAAATTATTTTCCTAAAGATGTTGACGCTAGTTTGAAGTCAATATCTTTTCATCCCTCCTCCCTCACATAAGTATTGTTTTGTTCTGGTGGACACCAGACATATAAGCAAAAGTGTTTGTTTTGTTCTGTAGTTTTACTTCTGTTACATACTTAATAGCGTTCCAATTTTTAGGTATGCACCTTACGCTGTTGGACATTTACATTTAATGCTACAAATCATAATCCTGTAATCTTTAAAATAACAACTGAAGTGGAAACTATGAAACGGAAACAATGCTGAAATTTTCTTTATGTACTTTTATGTTTTTTTTCTTTCCTTTGCTTCTTTTTATTGGGCTCCTGATATATTTAGTAAAAGCTTGTAATAGAGAATTTTGAGAATTAGACTGATGTTTTGGATTTTCGACATATTTATTTTAACATCTGGTGCTATTAACTTTCCAAGGAGCCCAGTTGTTTCATTCTTGTATGAGAGAGGCTGGCGTCAAAGTTTTAACCGAGGTGGTTTTCCTGGTCCTGATGAAGAGGTAAACTTTTTTATTGCTCTGATGGAATTTATCATAAATAACTGTATGGGTTGCATAACTAACCATTGACCTTCCTACATATTTCCTCGGTACCAATTTATGTGACATTCTGTCCTTTTTGGTCGGTCCTAAAAAGAGATTAGCTTAAATTTCTCATTTTACCCATAATGAGATGATCTAACCACACAAAGATCTATGGCCTATTTTGGACCACAAGTTTCAATAGTCTCTTTTCATTCTTAAATATCTTGTGCAGTTAAACACCTTTGTGTAAAATGCGCGGCGTGAGTATAAAAGAGGTTGTCACAACAAAACAACAACATACCTTGTATAATTTCACTAGTGGAGTCTGGGAAGGGTAGGATGTACGCAGACCTTATTCTTACCTTTGCGAGGTAAAGAGGTTGTTTCCAATAGACCATCGGCTCAAAAGAAGTGTGCTCAATAGATAAAAGGAAAATAACGACAACGATAGTTTAAAGAGTTTGTCACCTATCCATTAATTTCTCCTTGTTGGAGTAGTATATCAGGGACTTAATGAAACAGAACATGGCACACTTGGCTAAAATGCCATTTCAGTTCGGACATGTCTGGCACGGGAGGTTTAAAGTATTGGCCACCAAATCAACTCTTATTTCTCTCATAATGATGTGTCTATGTCTATAGACTAGAATTTAAGTAAACAATCAGGTGGAGTAAATTTATTGCTGCATTTGGTCACAACAGTCCTAATTGCATGTTCTCCGCAAACAACATCTTTACCTCCTCGAAGTAGGATATGGTTTGCGCACACTCTATCTGCCCCGGGGTTTCACTGGGTATGTTGTTGTTGTAAGTTTCGGAGGTCTAGCTATGTGAAGTTACTCCTCTCTCCTTGTAGAGCTTCTCAGACCTTTTTTTACTATATATTAACCAGTAAATTCATCTATTTCATTGAATTTTAGAGTCCATCTTCATGGGTTAAGGTCAATTAGCTTACGATCTTTCTTTTGATATATATGCAGTTTAATATGGCTCAAGACTACTTTAAAGTGGCTGAAGGTGGAGTTCTTGTAGATGTTAGCTGTGGCAGCGGATTATTTTCCCGGAAATTTGCCAAATCTGGGGTCTATTCAAGAGTCATTGCACTTGACTTTTCTGAAAACATGCTTCGCCAGTGTTATGATTTCATCAAGATGGATGAAAGTATCTTAAGCTCGTAAGTGGTTTTGCTACCTAATTTAAGATATAAGGTCATTGAAATTCTCATTAATTAGGAGTTGTCTTTCAAGAAAGATATAATTGAACTCTTCGTGTAAAAATTTACAGCAATCTAGCTCTTGTAAGGGCAGATGTTTCCAGATTACCTTTCTTTTCTGGATCAGTTGATGCTGTACACGCAGGTGCTGCGCTGCATTGCTGGCCATCTCCGTCCAATGCAGTAAGTTGTTTAAATTTTAATCTTTCCTGGAAAAAAAATCATCTTCAGTGCGACCGAAGCACTCAACATGTTTTTCGTCGCACTTCAGGGCATAAGTGCACCTTTGATAACACTAACAATACCTATTTTCATAAAATAAATAATTGTACAAATTTAGAGATATTGTACTCCTGGGGTCACTTTTACTCTGCATGAACAAACTTTCCCTTTATGGTTTTGGTATTGTTGACACCAATATCTTATTCTTGATGAGCTAGTGGACCCTTATTGCGGTGCTACTTTTGGTTGTAACGTCCAAATTTCGTTTCATGTTTCAGTTTTAATCTAAATTTTTTGCTGCTTACTGAAGTCTAAATGATTATATGGCATTCCCAAAATCATTGAACGTAGTCGAGCTTTGAACTAATGATGCCGTTGTCTGTTTGTCTGTCAGATTGCTGAAATTAACCGGATTTTGCGTAGTGGGGGTGTATTTGTTGGTACGACATTTCTTCGAGTTAATCCTTCAGCTCCTCCGATATTGAGGGCTTTGCAGCAGGTAAATTTCATTTTCCTTCTCGTAGTTATACTCAAAATTTTCTCCATTTGAGACTTAACATGAAATTGATAGATTATAATGGTCAAAGAATACAAACTAGTTAACTACCAACACATAAGACAACCTAAAATTCTTCGACTTTCTTCCCACTCGAACAAAAGGGCAGTCCGGTGCACTAAGCTCCTGCTAAGTGCGACGTCCAGGCAAGGGTCAAGTTTATTGTATACAATCTTACCCTGTATTTCTGTTAGAGGTTTTCACAGCTTGAACCTGTGTGACCTCCGTATCACATGACAACAACTTTACCAGTGAAGCAAAGGCTTCCTTTCTTCATGCTAGAATGCTTACTTATATTA
Source organism: Solanum lycopersicoides (assembly GCA_022817965.1). Taxonomy (NCBI): domain Eukaryota; kingdom Viridiplantae; phylum Streptophyta; class Magnoliopsida; order Solanales; family Solanaceae; genus Solanum; species Solanum lycopersicoides. Next base: position 2,981,856 of record CM040624.1, read on the forward strand.
GAAACTGCTTGACATTAACCAAGAACACTGATATAGTCCTGTAAGTCAATCTAACAATCAACATGAAAGAAAGCAAAAATATGGTCAAGACGATCTTGGAAAAGAGCTCGTAATGGTAATCGTTTCTGTCAGAGGTATGAAAGTAAACTTCCTTTTGATCGCAGAGTGCTACACGGACCTACAACTTTTTTACTCAAGAGGAGATCGAAGACTTGGTTACAACCTGTGGTCTCGTCAACTACACCAGTAAAGTTCAGGGTGGTTTTATCATGTTTTCTGCGGAAAAACGCTGATTTTTGTCTTGTTGAAGCTCATCATCTTCCATGTTTACTGTATATTCTTGTACTCAGATTTGCAATGTATCTCAACCCTGTAGATTCAGGCAATTGTGAATAAAACTGCTGTTAAAAGACAAATGTAAGTGGACATTGGAGTGGCATATAAGCCACATGTAATATATACATTTACTACTTGCTCTCATCTATTTATTGGAATCTACCTGTATATTTTGGGCAAAAAGACAAATACATCCCCCGAACTATTGTAAATGGTATGCAAATATCTTTCATCATACTATTGGGACGTTGGTGCCCCTGCCGTCCAAAAACTAGAGGTATATGCCTTTCACTCTAACGGAAGACTAACTAGGGACACGTGACACAATCTTATCCATCGATCTGATGTCGGGTCGGTGGATAAGATTATGACACGTCTATTTTCGTTAGCTTAAAGGGTATATATGCTCTAGTTTTTGGACGATAGGGGCACCAACATCCCTAAAGTGTGAAGGAGGATATTTACATACCATTTACGATAGTTTGAGGGTATATTTGTCATTTATCCCGTATGTTTTTGTTGGTCCTGAATTCAGCTTTGTAACTTAGTATCAATATATTTTTAAATGATTAGTTTAATATGTGAGTAACCTTAATATCAAAAACATATTCAGCTATCATTTCTTTTTCTCGAATTTTATACCTCAGCTATCAATTGTTCCCCTTTGCTATATGAGCAATCATCGTCCATGTATATTAAAACATATTGTGAAGGCTCAAGTAGACAATAGGCTAATTAGTGATTATCCTTTTTATCTATCTGAACTATCATTATTTACTCAACTAGTTGTGTTTTAAGCTATTAATTAATACATAAATGAGGATAGTTTAAGTCGGAAAAGAGAAAAATGATATTTGAAGTTGAAATTGACAAAAAAAAAAGAAGTTTAGACGCATTTTTTTACATCATCTTATAATGAAATAATTTGATTCATATTGCTTGGTAAAACTTGACTCTAAATAAAGTAAGTAAAAGTCATGTCCAAAGAGATTACCTAGTGGAGACGGAAAAAAAAACGCTAAGTGATTTTTTCTCAAAATGTCTAAATCAATTGTAAAGCTGCAATTTAAAAAAAAGGATTAAATGAATCATTCAAAGTTATATGTAATGTATGAATTTATCGAAATTCAATAGCTTTTGTTTATATTTTGTATATTTATTAAAAAAAATATTAGTTACAAGGGAAAAAAGGTCAAGTTTTCTTCTCTATTATGCATAAATGATCAATTTTACCTTATTGTTACTTAAATAATTCAAATGTAACCTTTTTTTCTATTGAAGTTATTTTATATAGACACTCATTTTTACATGATATTGATATTAAGGTAGCTAATTTTGAAATTGAGTTAAATTTAAATTTCATTCTTTATCATGATATCACAGCTAAACACATCTCAATTTATTTTAATTCATTATTTTCAATACAAACCCTCTTCTTATATCATTCATACTTTCGATATTCAACCCTAAACATAAAAAAAGATCGATAAGATTGAATTAGATCCAATATCAATTCCTTTATCAAACATCTTGCTTAACAATGTTTATATTTCATCAAATCTAATATGTGTTGTACTTTTAGGTAGATTATTATTATTATTATTATTATTATTATTATTATTATTATTATTATTATTATTATTATTATTATTATGTATGAAATAAAAGAGCCTCTTATACACACACACCATGTGGAAGAAGGGAATACAATATGAATAAGGTTTTTTGAACAGAACAAAGTGAAGTAAAGCTTTATCTTATAGCAGAGAAATAGATCTCCCCTCGTGCAACTTCTACATCTTTGACCTTTGACTATCTTAAATATATATTCGATAGTCTCGTTTTAACTGTCATTTTTATTTCAAAAAATTAAATAAAAAATCCTTTCGATATAATTATTACTCTCTTTGTTTCTATTTATTTTTATTTTTTTTTACTTGACATACCTATTAAGAAAAATAATACTAATTGATATGGTGAGTAACTGATAGGATTACAAAATTAATTTAGTTCTCTAAATAAATTAACATATACGTATTATATTTTCTTGATTTATTAAAGGTAACAAGTAAAATATTAAAATTGGACAAGTAAAAAGGAACAGAGAAAATACCATATTAGAAATAAACTCAATTTAATTTTGATTCGTCTCATGTTATATGACATCTTTTGATTTGATATTGTGTTTAAACAAAAAAGATAAACTCTTTAAATTTGTAGACTAAAATAATTCTTGGATATTTATATAATTGTCAGAAAATTTTAAAATTAAGTTATTTCTAATTACAGTAAGACGATATTCTTTTTAAAAGAGATTAAAAAAATATCACGTAAAATGAAACTGAAGGACCAGTAACATGTTTGTGTGTCAGCAACAAAAGAGTTTTGAGAGGCAATTTGACAAATGGAATAATTATGGATTACATTTGTGATAAGTCAGTCATTGGATCCTTTGCATGTGAAATAATTTTATGACTACTAAGTTTTTTTCTTTCAAATTATATATTTTATTTAATTTTTATAACTTATGATCAGAAATCCTTTGTAATGTGTTTGGATCTAGTACGACATAACCTTTTAAGTTAAGCCAGAATGTAAACAAAAAAAATTAAATTATTTGTTAAAAACAAGAATTACTTTTGTTATTAAATAATAAAAATCGACTACTAATCTTTTTAACAATGAATTATTTTAAATTTAGTTATTCAAACGTATTTAAAACGGGGGTTTTAGGTTTTAGAGCGTTGATATAATTTGGACTCGTATCATATAAGACCTATTAAAGAAGGAACGGCTCCCTAACACCTAGAATATCTTTCGTTTTAAGAACTCGAGCTGAATATCTCTGATTAAAAATAAAAAGATCGTAAATCGACAAGAAAGTCTTTGATTTTATTTCCTTTTTTTTAACTTTGGTAGCTTCCTATGTGTAAATTCAGAAACCGTACGTTTGTAGAAAGCAAAAGGCTAAAAAATAAATAAAAGCTGGTTAAAAGTTAAAACTTTAGAAAAAGGAAATAAATTAATGAGAACTTGTTGCATTTGGCCATAAAAACTAAAAATATAATTCATATTATTTGAAATTTGTTAAGTTAGAATATGAATTGTATTATATTTTTTTTTAAAATATGATGTATACTTTTAATTTATAAATATTAGTAAAATCACACTTTAAGTCAACATAGGTTCAAACATTGAGGGAGAAAAGAAAAAAAAAAGACAAACATACAAAATTTATTATCAAAATTATATCTATAAATCTAAATTATTGAGATTTCTAGGGTAAGTGGCATTTTTTTAGTTATTTGCTTAATCATGTATTGAGTAGGTGTGGTGTATTAGGAAGAGAGCTATTCATCTAGTTGGTGTTGGAAAATTAAAAGAAATTTGAAGCGTGTTAAAGGACATTATTTTATATCGAAAAGAATATATTTTTGAGTATTCAACAAATTTCTCTTGTTATAAATTAAAAGAGAATATGATAGAAATGTATCTATTTGGTGTTAGAAAATTAAAAATTTGATGTTAGTTAAGAACATGATTTTAAGAATATTTCATCAAAGAATTTATGATTTCCTTTGAAATTGTGTGAGGATTTCCCTATCATTTGAAATTAATTAATAATATTGCTAAATATCAAATGGCGTTATCGTATTTGGCTAGAATTTAATCAGAAAATTAAAAAAACTATACAAGAAAATTATTTTTAAAATAAACTGATCTTTTTTTTATATAGTTAAAATGGTAAAAATATTTTAAAATATAAAATAATATAGAAAAAGTATCATTTTGACCAAATTTTCTAGCCAAAAAATTTCCAAAAAAATTATATAATTAGTAATTAATGAAGAATATATTGCACAATTAAAGGGGTGTTTAGTATGTAAGGAAAATATTTTTCATTTTTTTTTCCTTTTCATGTTTTTTTTTGCAAGTCAAAATATTTTTGGAAATATTTTTCTAAATTAGCAAGTTGCCTTAAAAATGAGAAAAATGACTTTGATAACAGAAGTATAAAAACCAAGTTTTATAAGTCCTTGTCTCCTCCCCACCCTTCCAATCCCCGTCCAACCTCCGAACCCCCAATTTCCACCTTGTAATGCTTACTTAAATTATATATAAATATTTATGAGATAATATTTTATTACCAAATATTAGAAAATAAGTATAAATAACACTTATTTTCTAGAAAAATACTTTTTATGAAGAACATTAAGTTTCCTCATACCAAACACACCCTTAGTTAAATCGTTAAACAACAATAATTAACAATTGCAAATGATGATCACCATGATGATTAAGTCGTTAAGCAAATCTCTTTAAATGGTAATGCCACATTTTTGTGTTTAGAACCGTTAACCTTTCAAACTTCTATTTTGTTGATTTATGAAATGAACGAAAACGATATAATCAATTAATCAAAAAAATTGTATTCATCAAAATATTACTACGATAGCATAATGTAATACAATATGATATATTACGAAATAATATCTAACAGTCGATCCAAACAAGCAGGCTTCACTAATCACCGGCTTAATTATAGACAAATACCTAAAAACAAAGTTAAAATTAATAAATGTTACATTAGATAATTTTTTGTTTTATTTTTTTGTCAAAAATTTCAAATTCCAATATCATCTATGGGTTAAAGCATTAGGGTGCAAGAAACAAGGGCTTTCCTCAAAACTAGCAAATTAGAGTACACATTAATTAATTAATCAAGTCATTAATTTGCTATAGTGCTTAATGAGTTGTCTTTTGTCTGCCCAACAAAATCTCTAATTAAGCCCATAACTGTTGTTTTCTCTGTTTCAAATTATCTGTCGTGATTCTTAAAAATATTTATCGTGATTTCTAAAAGTTATAAACGCTTTTTTCTTTCTATTATATCCTTAGTAATTATTATTCTTAAAGACTATAAACACATCAAAAAAGTAAATATCTGATGAAGTGAAATTACATAAAATATAAACGAAGGTAAAATAGTAAAAACTCCTTCCTAATTATAATTTTCTTAAGGTAGGTGTAAAATTAAAACCAGACAAATAATTTGATATAAAGGGAGTATTATTTGTTTTTTAAAAAATTAATTAATTTTATTTAATTATTAGAATTTGTTTTTTTTCATAAGTGGAGTAGTTAAGGATTGTTGTTTGCCATATTTAATCCGAGTTTCCTCGTACATGTTTAATGTCTTGTCTTAGCTTTTATGAGTGCTAATAATGAAGTGGTATTAAAGTCAAAAAATATTTATGTTTATAATCATGTCTTAAAATTATTAATTATTTTAATTTTCAGTATTTTTGTATATAATTTTTTAATATAAAAATTTTATTTTATCTAAACATTTATTGAAAATTAAATATTTTAAATCTCATACTTCAAACCATTCCAAATAAAGTGAAAATGAGGTAATAATAATTGAGATTGACTAATATAAATTCTTACCCTTTAAAAGATTTATTGAATAAAGTAAGATGCTTGAATTTTTGACTGAGCAAAATAATAATTATTTTTTCCGTCTATTTTTAATTATCATTTTGTTTTTCGAAAGTCAAATTAGCTAATTTTTAAAGTTAAATTAGATTACTATAAATTGTAATCTTTTATACATCAATATAACGAAAAAATACTTCTTAAAATGTTAATCAAAATTCTTATAGTTTAATTCTAAAAAAAATAATTATGACAATTAAAAGTGGACGGAAAATGGACGGAAGGAGTATATCATATGTCTTAAATAACTATATTTTTCCCAAATACTTTAAAATATAAGAAAATATTTTATATTTTTCCCATATACTTTATCTTCAGTTCTATTATTCAAACGAATTAGATGGACTATAATTAGCTAAGAATTTGAAATATTTTGCCAACTGAGTCTGATTCCCAAGTATTATATTTTATGTTTAATAGATTAAATTAAAGTAAATTATAAATGTGTTCGGCCCGAAAATAAGCAGGTGTGATGCAGAAGCTAGCAAAGCAAACCTCGAAAGACCACGAGTAAGAAGACAAACGAGAAATACACCGAAAGACATAAAGATTTAACTTGGTTCGGTCAATCGACCTACGTCCACAAAGGAGATGAGCAATCCACTATAAATATGAAAGTACAAAATACAGAGACAAACAACCTCAACCAATTCACTCAACCAATTCACTGGGAATACATGGAAGGTTCACACAAGTGATAACGTATTAAGTTTGCGACCCACAAATTCTCTCCCATAACCAAAACTCTCAAAGTCTTTAAGTCTACGTTGTGAATGTTAATTAAATTAGAAGGAACATACCTCTATTTATAGAGTTCTAAACATTTTCCTACCTGAAAAAGGACTAGTCAATTCAAAAACATTTTCCTAAAAGAAAAACCTATTTATGATAAGAAATCAGGGCAAATAAAACTTAATAAAATGTTCATACATTCTTGCTAAATATGTGTCATTGCTTAGTGATCAAATGTATAGTCCACCTATGCAGTATACATATATATTACTACTGATATTTTATCTTTATATGATTGTCTGTGGTGTAATTAAAATTTTTATGAAAGATTAAAATTATAAGTTTTTTTTTTCTTGAAACATGGATGGATAAAAAAAAATTAAAATAAAAAGCTACACTATATTAGAGACTGACTTCTTCTTATTTAAAATGAATATCATGCACCAAAAATATTAAAATCAAAATACTCAATATTTACATCAAATAAGCTCATATTTTATTTAATATGAAATGAATTGACATAGTGTAAAAAAATAGATAAAAGATCACTTTTAAGGTTTTATTACTTTTATATTTAAATTTTTTAATGAAATATTATAATTACTTAATTAATAGATATAGAAAATACTAATTAATTATCAATATATGATTTGTATGCTTAGACCATACAACAAAGCCTTCGACCACTATGCTACTCATAAATTTATTGCAAGGGTGTACAAATTTTAATATACAACTGTGTCAGATAATATCATTTTATATATATATATATACATAATTTTCTTAATTATATTAATAATCCTTCCAATCAGAGAGGAAAATGGTCACATTTTTTTAAGAAGAAAAAAAATAAAAGAAGTAGGAAATACCATATTTTATTAGTTATTTGGATTTAACTTAACCAAAAGGTTTATGGTTCGATTCTCTTTGGATACGGGAGCGTTTTATCTCTCAAAATGGGATTTTTCAGCATGAATCTGAATTTAATCGAGCTTCAATGTGGGTACGAAACACCGAATAAAAAAAAAACTTAGCATAAAAGTGTAAATTCATTATGATTTAATATATTGTAGCAAAGTGTTTCCTTACTTTTAAGTTAACTACTTTAGGCTCCCAAAATTTTGAAAAGCTCAAATAAAACTTTAATAATAAATGGTTTTATTTTTATTAGATAATATTGAAAATTGTAAGAAAAAAATACAAAATCTTTATAAAAAGAGAGAGAATACCGCATATTTTCTAACAATAAAAATATTTTAAAACTTTAAAAAAAAGTATCCAAATTTTATATTAGTAAATAAACATTTTTACTATAAGATTCAATGTATTCTATTACAAACACCTGATTAATATTTTCACCTCATAAGCAAGAGTAAAATAATTGAGTAATTAAACCCAAATTAATCACATAATTGAAAAATCAAATATACTTACAAATGCATGTACAAAGGAATTTCGGATATATATGGAAGAAAGTTTTGGGTACAATTTTAATGATCGATTTACTTAGAAATTTACTCAGATTATTATTTTCTTTTTTTTGAAAACAACATGATCATATATTTATACTCTTTATCGAGATTATAGAATTTATTTTTTTTGGTCAAAAATAGCAAAATTGAGTAATTATGATAATCAATTTAATTGAGTTGTTGGTCGAGGAAAGACGTTAAATATAGTTTAAGAATTTTTTCTCAAATTTTGCTACTACTTAGTAAAACGAATTTACTTTGTTGAGGGTATCTTGTTCCATCTACAAATAATTATATTAATTAAGACTATTATTATCTTGTTTGCTTTACCATTTTGTTTAGTACATATGAGTTAAGAGAAAAATAGTTATATTTTTTTCTATATCTTTTCTAGAAAGAAAATAATAATAAAAATTTGGAGCAAATAATATATTTTATTAGATTTTATAAATTTAAGTTAAAATATATTGAAAGTGTAAATTCATTCTGATTATTTAACATATTAATTTTATGGATTTAACTTTCAGAATTTACTAAAAGTGTAAATTTATTGTGATTTAACATATTATCTATATATAACTACCTATTCCTATTGTATAGACGCATGGACACATCAAAGAGAATGATAAATGACTTGATTTTATATTTTATTAAATGATATTATATAGGGAAAAATATACAAAATCTTTATGAAAAGAGAAAGAAGTTTATATACTTTTTAACAATAAAAATATTTTAAATTAAATTATACAAATCATATTATTAACCTATATCAATAAAAAAAATATTAGCGTTATACATATAAAGTTAAAGAATTTAATGTCTTACAAGAACATAACACTATAAATAACTACGTATACAAGTAAAACATATAGAAGATAAATTTCTGCACGTTGGTTATGTATAAAAATTCTACTAATTAAAATAAACTAAAGATCTTTTATTATAGAAGTTAAATACTTATTTTTCAGGTTCTAATCCTCCTTTAATGAGTTGTTATAAATAGTTATTATTTAGTTAGCATGATAATATATAAAAAGCTTTTACTTTATTATTATTATCAATAGAAGTGAGTAAACAAAACAATTTTTTCATATCAAATGTATTTTGAACAATTTCATCACACAATTGCACAATATAACAAATACTTGTGCAATTGTCACCGGTAGACCACTAAAGTTTTTTAAAATATTTTTTTAGCCCAGTATTCAAAGTCTATATTGAAATTTCAATTAAATTCAGATCGTACATTGCAGGTTCCATCAAAAAATGATGTTTCGAATAAGATTTTCTCTAGAACTCAAACACAAAAATCTTGTGTTAGTAAAAAAAAAAGAGAAAAGTTTGAATCAACAGCTGTGAATTGGGATTATACAAAAAAAAAATGAAAAAATTGACTAAGATTTTAATATTGTTCGAGTACTTGCCTAATTGAACACAAGAAGCTAACTAGCTCCAACCTAATTTAACGATATATGAGAATAAAAAATAATAGTAAAAACAAAAGTTAATTATTTACATTGATAGAATTATCAATTTTTATATTTTTAGTGTGTTATACTATATTATTTATTATTTTTTCTAGGTTGAAAATTATTGAATTATTTTCAGTTACTGTTTTTTAAGAAAAGTAACATAATTATAACATATTCAGTATAATTTCACGAGTAGAATTTAAATTATTTTTAAGTGATCTAAGTTTTTTATTTTATTTTAAAATTACCACATATATCAAACTTAAATTTAAATTTTAAATTGGTAAACAAATAAAAAATATTTTTTTCTAGCCAACTCATTTTTTGTTTAGGGTTTAAGCTCTCAACACAAGGAGATAGAGAAAATTAGTTTATGTGGGAAGAAAATTATATGGGAGACATGGGAACAGTGCCCACGTTCTCCTCATATCTTACTCTTTTTATCTTTATTTAATTTCACATATATATATATAGACGGAGTTGAGAAAAAGCTACATATTCGATAAAATTCAATAATTTTGATTAAAAATCTTATATTCAAAATTCATTAACTCAAAATTCAATAATTTCGATTCAAAATCTTATATTCATTAACTCAAAATTCAATAATTTTGATTTAAAATCTTAAATTCAGAATTCATTAACTCAAAACAATTTAGTGGAATCGAACTCAATTATTTTAGTTAAAATATACTATTTGTGTTTTTAGAATTTAGAATTCGTAAGCTCAAAATATATTCAATAAAACTTAATAAAGTTGGTTACATATGATATATGTATGTTAAAGATATTTACTTAATATGTATAAATAATTTTTCAGTTATCTTATCTAAAAATTCATATAGTATTATAAACTTAAAAATCTGACTCGGCTCGTAAATATGTATGTATTGCAAGTGAGCCTCTTGACAAAATGTTTTGTGTATACAATCGAGGAATATAAAATATACTTTCCTCTCTTGTGATTCTCCATAAATACACTAACATCAATACCCTAGTCCCTCTATTTCTCCAATCAACCCATTGTCTCATTACTTAGCTTTTCTTTAGTACTTTGTGAGTCTTTGAAGGTTAAGTTTTTTATGTGATCATGGTAAGTTCTTCTTCTATTTCATTCATCAATTCTACTTTTATGTGTTGTTTTAACATAGAAATTAAATTGTTGTGTTGTTACCTTATAAGTGATCGATTGGATTATGTAAAATGTTATTTTTTATATCGCGATAAAACCTAAATTGTGTTATGGTATGTTGATATTTAGGGAATTCAAAAGCCAACATGGTTGGAAGCTTTATATAGAGAGAAATTCTTTTCTCCATGTTCAATTCATGAGAGTGCAAAGAAGAATGAGAAGAATATATGTTGTTTAGATTGTTGCACAAGTATTTGCCCTCATTGTGTTATGGCACATCGTTTCCATAGACTTCTTCAAATTCGACGTTATGTTTACCATGATGTTGTTCGACTTGAGGACCTAGAGAAGCTCATAGATTGCTCAAACGTTCAGGTAAAATATTAAAGTCTGTAATCATCTCATCCATCAGTTGTATATATGCGCGTTCATTTCTTTTAATTTGGTTGATAATTCTATTAGGCCTACACAATAAATAGTGCTAAGGTGATATTCATCAAGAAAAGACCTCAAAATAGGCAATTCAAAGGATCTGGAAATTATTGCACTTCTTGTGATAGAAGCCTTCAAGAACCCTTTATTCATTGCTCTCTAGGATGCAAGGTAATTGATATAATATAATATTTCTCTTTAAACTTTATAACATGTTTTACATATATATTTTCTATTGCAAAAACATAATTCTTTATCTCATAATTGAATTATGTTTTTATGCACCTATACGATACAATAGAAGGCAAATCGAGTTAATTATATATAATATTCATGAACCACTAAAGTTTGTCTAAGCTTGCACAAACTAGTTGATAAAATTACATATCTGACTAGTTAGTGCAAGTAAAGAGTAAATAAATTAAAATTACGTGAAAAATACTGGAACTCAAAAATATAAAAATCTTATCAATTAGTAACAAAATTCTATTGAGTGACAATAATATTAATTTTTATTTTTTTTGTTAATTTTATTGATGATTTAGGTGGATTTTGTGCTACACCACTACAATGATATTTCTCCATTCTTAAGGAGATGTACAACATTACAACTTGGTCCGGACTTTTTTATCCCTCATGACATGTCTGATTATGACACGGCTAACGAGACGGCCCAATCGACGATCGTGGACAACGATGAGCCCTGGGGCTCATCGTTGACGTCTGGATCGTCGTCGGGATCGGAGAACATGATGTTGATGAGTACTACTAATAATTTTCCATGTGTGAGGAAGAAAAGAAGTGGATTATATGTGTGTGGAAGAATTACAATCAATAGTTATAATAAAAACATAAGTGATGAAGACATGGCTACTAGCATGAGTAGAAGAAAAGGGATTCCTCATAGGTCACCTTTATGTTAGAATTTAATTTTAATAATTTTAGTAGAATTATTTCATATTTTTACTTTGACCAACTTTCAAAAAATTTAGAAATTTTTAATTATTCTTGGCTCACTGCTCATGACACCCCACCCCCCACCCCCACCCCCCTATCACACATACACACACAATTTTTGGGATTAATTAATTACTTGGTCGGGGTGTTTTGTCTTAATGGCATCACGTGACTCTAGGTTATTATATGGTTTTTATTTTTATAATTTTGTATAAGATGATTTTTATATTTCTACAATGACATAATAATAGTGCTAAGTTTAGGAATTCGAAGGGATTCTTTTGTTAAATTTGATTTATTTACATGCAAGTTGTTGTACTAGTACCACATGAAGGCACCATTTAAATAGTTATTTGTTCATCACTAAGAATCGTGCTTGATTTCAAATTCGAATATAAAAAAAAAAAAATTGATAGAAAATGATGTTTTTATAATGGCTTTGAATCGTATAAATCAACTTAATCAGGATTTCAGAGTATAAAACGTTAGTTGAAAATCGGAAAAAAAAAAAAGAAGATAAAATTTGATCTATAAAAAAAATATTTAAAAAATTAAACATGGTATGTAGAGCTCTTAAAAATTTGCAAAATTATCATTTCAATATATGATTTTTGTCACCCTCTCGTGCTAAAGTTTGAAAATTGAAGAACAATTATTTTCAATTGTAGCATCATTTCTTTGACTTTGACCCTATAAAAATTAACATACTCACTATTTTATTTTACGTGTAATTATTACCCTACTATATAAAAAAAAAATATTAAACAGCAAACAAAATTATCCTGTTAAATATTTTACTATAAATAATATCTCATAAAATAGAACGTAGGACTATAATATAAGTGTAATTAGCTTAAATCGTGGAGCAAGAATAACAAATTATGTATCTTAGCACAAGTCGGGTAGGGATTCATCTGAACCTGCTTCGATTGATAAAAAAATTATATTATTATACGATTCAATTATTTTTTATGTAAATATAATAGATGTTAAACCTCCCTTTGACTAATTCATGGTCATATGTTTACTTCTTTAGTTTTATAATCTATTTAATTTAAATTTTAATTCCGCTAGTAAATATGACATATTTAATTAAATTATAAAGAAGGGGTAAAAAGTTAATATTTTACATTAGTGTTTATTATTGACCAGTCAACTGAACACAACCACTATTTATATATGGTCCAATCATCTTATAGAAATTATATTATTGGGACAAAAACTATATTATTGTGAGAAAATAAATGTTTTGAATAAGGTTTAAGCATAGTGTTTCTACTTACATGAGATCTAATAATACATGTGTTCAATAAGTCATTTTATTGATTTTATCAAATCTCATATCGTATTGTATATTCATAAACACATTACAAGCATTCGAATATTCTCAAATGAGTCCTGACTAGCTACAAAACGTTACGAGGCCTCACATTCCTCCTTCTTATATGGTATTCGTCTCGAATATTGAATTTAATTGTTCTAAACTGTCAAAAGATATTTGGTGTTGTACATATCAAAAGGAGTAAAAATGAAATGGGGATTTGGTTGACTCGATAATCCTCAAATAAGTCCTCACTAGCTAAAGACATTACGATGCCTCACATTCCTCCTCCTTATATGATGTTCGTCCTCATATATCGAATTTAATTGTTCTTGAATGTCAAAAGATATTCGTCTTGTACATCAAAAGGAAGGAGTAAAAAAAGAAATGGGAATTTGGTTGAGAAAATAATTTGGGCCATTTCTCAATTTATGAGTGTCATCCTTGCGCAGAGGCCATGCTAATCTTCTCTGTATCATTCCAATTTTATCGAATATCCCCGAAGGGACATTCATAGATGTTAATTTTATGCAATATAAATACGATGAAGAAGTTTTCTTCAGCCGATGTGGAGAAAATAGCTTTCTCTAGTTGGGCCTGAACTTAACATATAATGGGCTGAGATTGCTTTTTCAGGCCCAGTTATTGAAATGGGCCACCTTCTAAAGCAGGTCCAACATAAGCGGTTCGTAAGTCCATAATGAAAATGGCCCATTTAGAGGCGGGAGATCTTGAACTTTCTACCAGGCGTATTCTATGAGCATAACAACATTCATTATCGTATAATTTTCAACGGAGCGTTAGAAAATAGGTATAACCTCTAAATCCTCAAAAAAAAAAGGTTTACAGAGGCGAATTCAGAATATGAATATCGTCAAAATTCTTTATTAACCTTTTCAAGATTGTACCACAACTCTTCTAATGTATTGATTTCAATACCCATTAGTTATTCTTATTTATTTAGTGAAGTTTTACCACATACAATTTAAATGAAATTAATTATTCATGAAACTTGAAATTTATATAATATATAATATAGGATAAAACCATAATATAAAATAGTCTTCAGTGAATGAATGGCCTGCACGTCAAATAATTCTATGTACAATATATATAACTAAAACCAAAATTATATATATAAAGGATATAGCATAAATCACAAAATAAAACACAAATTGAGAATGCTAAAATGCAACGAACTCGATTTTTCATTCATTAAAATAAATTTTTTATGATAATAATTATTATTAGTTGAATGATCGAGAAATCAATTACTGAATTTTACAAAAGAAACAAATAAAGAAATTTTACATCGGATTCTCAACCTTAATTTGTCAGATCATCGATCATAATTAAGACATTTTCTTAGGTTATACGATACTTCTAGGTTAATCGTGGAAGACTTGTAGTGGCTTATGAACTAATTGATTAAGTCCCTATCATTAGTCAAAATCAATCCATTTTTTTAAATCAAATAATTAAACTCCAACTTAATTACCTTATTTTACTCTAAAAGGACACTTGTTAATTTTTCTAGTGAATATTTATTGGTAGATAGATATTTAGCAGTTTTGAACACTTGACTCTTGGTAAATTTTGATTTTGAGTTAATTTGGAACGATTACTTTTAATTTTAGGGGTGCATAAGTAGATAATTAAATTTGTGTAAAATTAAATAAATAGACACAATCGTCCTACATGGTATATGTGTGTCTACTTGTTTAATTTTGTACAAATTCAAATGTCTACTTGTGCAAACACAAAGTTGAAGAACATAAATATCATCTGAAGTCAAATTAAAGGACATATTTATATATTATACCTGAAATATAACCTATTATGAGTTTTTAGTCCTTTCATGCCAGAACCCTGAAGTATGCTATATATATATTTGATTATTTTAGACTTATATACTATCGTAAAAAAGAAAGTAAAATCAAATTTATATATTACAAGATTTATTTTTGTGGACATTAATTTTTTAACAAGATTTTTTTCATTCACAAGTCATGAACGCCACATAATAAATTAGAAAGAAACTTTCTAAATACCTTCTAAAAGTAAACCAATTCCAAATTATATATAAACTTTTATAACTTTATATCATGAGCATAACTATCCACTACAATGAGTCATAATGACTCATAAGTTCATTAGATTTATATATACTTCTAAAAATTGGAAAGTTTCATAATTGAATAAATAAATAAATAAATAAATAAATTATCATTTCTCTTTTAGTAAATAATTGAGTCGAACTTTTTCAAACTTTAAGCTAACAAGCATCCCATACTCAACCCTTTATGAATTATGAAGTCCCCACATATCAAAACTTTAATCTTGTAAATAATGGCATTGATAATCTTTTTAAAACTTTATCAAGTATGGTTTCTTCGTTATTATATATGTTTTTTATGTTTGTTTTTACAAATTTTTATTTCAGTTATGAGTCTATTTAAAATAGCATTTTACAAAATAAAAATAAGACTCGTACGCTATTTTTTTCGAACTCCAAATATAACATTATATTGAATATATATGTACTCAATATATATATTCTGACCATCTTAATGTTTAAATTCTGTTTAAAAATTTGATACACTTATTAAAATTTATTTAATCATAGTAGTTGTTTAACTAATTAGTAGTTGTTTGCATCTTCTCTTAATTTTCTAAAGCTACACTCATTTTAATTTAAATTTAGTAGTAGTTCAATTAAGCATATTATTTCTTATTAATATTATTATAGGGATTTGGGACTCAAATACACTACCTGAAATAATTTTCTTTTAACATCTTAATCACAAGACTAAACTTTTAACTTCTGTCAAGAAGTGTCAATACTTATATATATATTTATTAAATCAAAATTTGACCTCTATATATAATGTAATTTTTCGATCAAGAGTATTGTTGAGGGTGGGTCCGCCCCTAGGTGGAGGTGGAAGGGGGGTGGGGTTGAAATTAGTCATACTTGTTAATAATGAAGATAACAAAGGTTACCAATGTAATTAACTAAACCAAAAAAGATTTCTATATAACATTCAACCTCTAGAATCATTGAACTTGTTTGCTTAAATAACAAGAGCAAACCACCTCTTTTTTCCTCTTTCAATTTCATTTCACATTTTTAAACAAAAAAAAAAAAACTTTTTATTTTTATTTTTATTTTCTAAAAATACAAATCTCCATGGCTTCATCAAAATCTCAATCACCAAAAAGAATTTGTTATTGTTCTCCTACTACTCATCCTGGTTCTTTTAGGTGCAAATTTCACAAAAATGGACAAAAATCATCACATTCAAGAAGATCATCATCATCATCAAGTTATTGGGAATTAGCTAAAATTGCAAAAGCTAAATCTTTAAAAGTATTTTTACTTCAAATAATCAAGCCTTCAAGTCATGATCTTCAAAGGAGAAGAAATTTTCAACCTAAACCATCCAGGTTTATTGGATCAATTAATAATATTAATCAAGAACATGGGGTTATTGTTTCTTGAATTTCTTTTAATTTTTTTTTAATTTTTTGTTAATTATTAGAATGTTTAAACTCTGATAAAAGTGGTACAATGGAGTCATGGACTATGTCACTAATATGTATGTATATATGAGGACCTTTTTAATTTATGTTTTTATTAGATTTTATAACGATTGTTTGTTCAGATATTCTTTTGATTGCTATAACGAAATGGTGTTATACATACATATAATATGATAAAATATGAAAAATTGATTCTAAAAATCTTGATTATTACATTGAGATATCATATAAAGGATGATTGTTATAGAAGTTTACTCCTTAATTATTATGAAAGTGTCATTAGTGAATTTTGGTTTGTGCTTTTCTCTTTATAATTTTTGTTGTTCTTTTTTTTTTTTTTTACCAATACATTATACATTAATTACTTGTGACTAACATTACACATTAATTACGTGGGCTGACTTTGAGTTTGTATAATTAGCCATATTTGTATGTACTTAATTTGTCAGAATGTACAAATACATATATATAATATACAATTATCTAACTGATAGACATATACAATTTACTTCTCTCTCACTCTCTGCCCTTTCTCACTTGCCTCCTCTCGCAATCTCGCTTTCCATATATACAAATAAATATGTATAATATACAATTATCTTAACAGATATATATATGCAATTCACCTCTCTCCCACTATTTGCCCTTTCTCGCTCGCCTCTCGCTCTCTCCCAATCTCACTCGAATATGTCCTCCCTATAACATATAGCTACGAATGTAATCTTTCTCCCACTCTCACTCTCTTCTCTCCCAGTCTCCCTCGCTTCTCTCCTCACTATTATTACATATAGCTACAAATTGTAATTGTCAATCTATAACTATGGAAAAAAATTATGTTATGTTTGAGCGGCCATGTGAAAATTCCTCTAAAAGAGAAAATTATATAAACTTAAAATTCGTATTGTTGGGGCTTCCATTGATGGAATCCCTCCAAAAATTAGGCGTATGCCACTATTTGCAACGAACACACGGTATTCTTTAGTAAAAGGCGAAAGAATAGTTCGCTATGTGTTCATTGCGTGGCTGCGTGGTTTTCAGTGTTGGCGCTTAAGCTTATTATATACAAGTTCCAAATGCTAACTTTTTTACTTGACTTATTGATGTGGGACTTTTCTTATATGGGCTTTGTTTCTTCCCATATGATTTAGGATGTTGGGCTAAGATTCTTGGGCCATCAAAACATTGAGCGCTACTCACGATATTCTTGAGTTCATTACACATTTAGTCGTGACGTTGATATGTAATATCTTTAAAACACCTTTTTGTTGTTGACATTTCAATACATATATCTTTCAATTATAAGAAAAACACATGCGCCCTAAAGTATGATTTCGTCATAACTTTTATTTTGATTTCAAAAGTTATTGTATCTGCCTCGAATTTCTTTATCGATGGTGATTCAAGTGTCTCGTGTCGTGTCGATACAAATACGACATTAATCGAAGTGAAGAATTTGTGCTAACTTTTTAGCTCCAATGATTAACAACATATTGACAAATTTGTTACCTTCAATCATGCATTTTTGTAAAATGTAGAGAGCTAAGTCGACACATTATTAAATCTAGGGGGAAACTACTCATTGACTAATGAAAGAGAAAATGAATATATTTAACAACTAAATAATGGATATATATGTAAAAAGAAGATTAATTAGCATCATATTTTGCTATTAAAAAGGAAAAGGAAGCAAAGAAATCATTCCACGTTTGAGAACGATTCATCATCTTCTATATGATTAGTATATATACTAAAATGAAAATTTATTAATCAAATCATCGAGTGACTTAAAATGACTAGTTCTTTTTGTTATTCATGACAAATGTATTGCCAAAGATTACAAGTTCATGATGTAATTTATTATTTGATCAAATTTTTCCAAAGTATTGGGAGCCATGAATTTATTGTGGTTTGTTTTCAAAGTAGTGTAGTATCCCATGTGAAAGGAAAAGTCTTCTTTTGGGACCAAATGCCCAAATTCATGACCAATATTGTTACTACTTGTTAGACTCTTATTGGTCCTCAAATCGATGAGGCGAATTTAAATTTACACCACATAGGACTTTTTCAACGATGAAGAGTTTCTTAATACATAATTTATTTTTTATATTTAGATTCAAATTTAACTTTTTTAACGATAAAGAGTTTCTTAACACGTGATTTATTCTTTATATTCTGATTCAAATCTGAAACATGTGGTTAAAAATAAAAAAGATGTTAATCCTTTGTTTGTGTAACTTGAAAATTCAAGTACCAAACTTCTTTACTTTTTAATGAATATTTACCATAGTAACTTTCATAGTATAAACAAAATACTTATTTGATAAATTACATCTAAATAAACAAAATCATGAAAATTTAAGACTAATATTGTTGGGATTTTTATTGAAAAAATCCCTTTAAAAATTAGCGTATGCCACTATTTGCAATAAACACACGGTATTCTTTAGTAAAAGGCGAAAGAATAGTTCGCTATGTGTTGATTACGTGGCTGCGTAGGTTATGTCAAGGGGCTTGAGCTCCTAATATATAAGTTCGAAATGTTCACTTCTTAACTAACTTTGTTGATGTGGGACTATGTCTATATGGGCTTGTTATCATTAAATGTGCAAACTTCTTAACTAATGTGAGTAATTAATGTAACAATAATGTGACTAATTATATTAATTAATAAAATTTACGTTGTTGGTTTGTCGCAGAAATGTAAATAAGATACGAGTAACTATCTATTTCCGAAAAATAATAATTTAAAATTTAGTGATTTTTATTTTTTGTTTGGGAAAAAGGACATATATTCACAAACTATTGTAAATGGTATGCAGATATCCTTTGTCATACATTTGTAACATTGGTGTCGTAGCCGTCTAAAAACTAGAGCAAATATGTCATTCACTCTAATGGAAGGCTAAATAGGGACACATGACACAATCTAATCTGTCGATCCGATTTTAATAAATATCGATGGGTTAAGATAATGACGTGTATGTCCGTTAGTGTAAAGGGTATATATGCTCTAATTTTTGGACGGCATAAACACCAATGTCCCAAAAATATGACGAAGAGTATCTGCATACCTTTAACGATAGTTCGGAGGTATATTCGTCCTTTTTTCCTTTTTTTTTTTATTGGAAGGTTGTGGATAGAAAGTTCAAAGTTAGTTTATTGTTGTGGTGAATCAACCGTGTCAATCATCCAGGCTCTAATACGAAGTTTTGAGATCTAAAACGCATAGAACAATTACATAGATTAAGTAATTGATGATATCATGATACTTTCTTTTATATATGATATATCTTGATACTTTTTTAATACACTACATCAAGATATCTTTTCGATTTTGATAAATCATTTTATATGTCTCGAACTTTATCTATTATTTTAGTTAAAATTTTCAAAATTAATTAATTAATCGGACATAAATTCCACACCCATATCATATCATGTCGATATAGATATGACTCTAAAAATAAAAAGTACCACAACTTCCATGTTATGTACAAGGTTCTTAGGTAAATTCTAGTGGTTAATATTATCACAATGATTGACAAATTTGTTAGCTTCAATAATGCCTTAATCTTCTTGGTCTAGTAACAAGTACTACCCATGCACTTTTGTCAAAAAGTAGAAAGCTAAGGCCACATATTACTAAAGTCCGGGGGAAATTATCGAGAGTGTATCACTGAAATTTCGATCATAAATTAGAAAAATACTTATATTTTATATTTAAAAAATGTGATTATTTTTTAAATATTATATAATATATGAAAACGATTATTCATCTTCTTAACATATTGAAATAAGAATATCCCAATCAAATTTTCAAATACACACTATTTTATATTTTTAATGTCACATCTCTTCACATGAATGTGAAAATTTGTCAATATTCCCAACCATGA
This sequence comes from Solanum lycopersicoides, assembly GCA_022817965.1. Classification (NCBI taxonomy): domain Eukaryota; kingdom Viridiplantae; phylum Streptophyta; class Magnoliopsida; order Solanales; family Solanaceae; genus Solanum; species Solanum lycopersicoides. Next base: position 3,002,651 of record CM040624.1, read on the forward strand.
ATAAGAGCCACAAAGGCACAAACTCAACTTTTTCTACATACCTATTGACAATTATGTAAGAGAACAATAAAAAATGAATCACTTATTTGTTCTTGTTTTAACAAACCTATTGCCAAAAACTCAAGTTCATGACAAGTGATTTATTCTTTGACCCAAAGTATTTTGAGCCATTAATTTCTCATGGCTTGTTTTCAAAGTAGTGCATGGCAACCCATGTGAAAGGAGCTACTTTTTTTGTGATCAAATGTCCAAATTCATGACCAAAGAATCTCAATATTGTTACTACTTGTTATGCCCTAATTGGTTCACATATTCTTTCAAAGGTTCTTGTCATAGCCCCACCCCCACCCCCACCCCCAAACTAATGTAGTGAGGTTACAATTAATTTGGATGTGCATAGCCAAAAACATATTTAAATGGGAAATGTTCTTTAATAGAATTAAAGATGGATAGATTTTATTTGTCCCATCACAATCATTACTAATATAGACAAGTATCTAAACGCTCTTGAATTTGGTGTAAATTATTAGTTTCGTTTTTGAACTATTGACAGTTTTAAAAACACTAATTGAATTTAAATATACCATCAATCTGTCACATGGTATAGCAAGTAGCTAAAACTCTTTTAGGCATGGGGTTCTTAATAAAAAGCCTAGAGAAGTGTTGAAAACACCCTAAACTGGACGAAAATTTTAGGGGGTATTTCACACGAATTGCAAGATCAGTGATGTATTTATGTTCAGTTCGTTGGTCAAGTAGAGGAGTGTTTTTTAAGATTATCAATAGTTCAGAGACGAAATTAATTATTCGTGTCAAATTTAAAAGTTTTTGTAATACTTCTCCCTTATTAAAAATTAATTATTCGCGTCAAATTTAGAATTGTTTTTAATACTTGTCCCTTATTAATATACTTTGAAAGGTTACAAAATGACTCTTCTATATTATACAACTAAAATACTTGGTAGGAGTTCCAAGGTCCAATTGGCTGCTTAATTTCTCTACGCTTAAGAAGACTTGTTAACTAATACACACACTAATTGAAGTAACAAACAATTGATTAATGGACTAATTTAGAAAATAGTCAGCAAATATATAAATTTAGTGTTGTTTAAACATAAATATACATACTAAAATCATATATAACATACATATAATATTCATAAATAGTGTACATGTTATGTATATTTAGAATAGTCTTGGTTATTGAGTTTCTAATATATTCACACTATCTATGGCTCAACCAAAATTTGAATTTATTGTATTACTTATGATCTCAATATTGTAAATTTAATAGGTTAACATAATACAACAATTTAGGTAAAACAATTTTTTTTAATTTAATAATACTCCCTAAAGGATGTTACAAGGTCTTAAAATAAATTTGAATCCATGGATGTGTGTACTATATGGTTGAACTAGCTTGGAATATGCAATATTATTTTTCTAATGCATCTTCAAATTGTACTTGATTTGACTCTTTGAAACAAAATTACCTCTAACATTAATATATATGCCAAAAATTAAAGCTTCAATTGTTGACCCAACTTGGTCAACTCTCAACCTATAAGACTTGGTCACTTGTTACCTCCAAGAATCTTCTTTCATAAGGGAAATTTATAGGACTAATTATCGGAAATTTACTTAAATTCTACTAGTTTAGGAGCTAAGTATTTATATGTACTCTAGTTTGTAATATTACGTATCTTACTAGATTTTGGTGCTTTTAAATATGTACAGATACATGTATCTCAGATATATGAGATTAAAATTAGTATTATTAATTTGTTCTGGGTACATCATATTCAAGTGGTTTCGCATGTCTTTGTGATACATAGCAAATTTCGCTCGCCTCTCTCCCATCTCGTTGTTCACTCTCTCATTTATTTGGTAGCTCAAATACATGTGAATCACTCCAGATACATACATATACATATTTCTAATGTGATTCACATTTATCTGGGATACATACGAATCTCGCTCGTCTCCCTCCCTATTCCCGCTTGGCGCTCGCCTCTCTCCCTTTTTGTGTATTTGATAGCAAAAATACATGGTGTATTTTTTTTTTCATCATATGGTAGAAAACTCTTAATTAATGATAAAATATGCAATATTTTCAATATATATATAATAATGTATGCAATATTTTCAAAATATATATAATAATGTATGTATAATTATTTATTTATTTGCAATTGGTCTATTATATTTTTAATTTTTAATTTTAGTAGAAATGGGGATCTTCGTGGACCTTTATAATACAACATACATTTTAAAATATGATATTATGTTACAAAACAAAATAAAATATAGAGACAATTATTGTTCTAAAAACACTAAACATCTATCATGAGGGATTATGGAGTAATTAATTGAAATTGACGTATACGTGAAGGAGTAATTAGCATCCAAATCTCAAAATACTTTTCTTAATCCATATGCATGCATGCCGTTTCTTCTAAGCTAATTATAGTTTGTTAGGTTTAGTGGGATTTGGGGGTTGGGGGGATGTATCTTTAGATCTTGTTTTAATTATATTATTGGAATGTATAATATATGTCGAAATAATAATGTGTTGTAGCTTTAATTAAAAAGAATCATTTATTAAACAAATATTTCACGTTTATGCAAGGTCTGAATTCTAAGAATGAATTGATTGTAACTCAAAGAGTGTGACCTAAATTTTCCATTCTAATAATACAAATATTATATTAATATTTTTTTTCACAACTCAAATTCATAAAAGTTGAGACACTGAATTTATATTAGACAAATTTTATTTGGAATGTACTAGTTTATAATCAACGCATTTTAGTGTAATAGCCAACTCTAACTATATATGAAATCAACATGCAAAAATATGTGCTTATATAAAAGCTAAGAATATATAAACTTATTGTCTAGGTAATTAGTTAAACATTATTATTGGGGTTTAACCTAAAGATACCTAAAGCCAACTCCTCCTTATCATCAATGTAACATATATTCGTATATATTTTTTCCATTTCAATTTATCGTTTTACTTTTCTTTTTAGTTCATTCCAAATAAATAAAAAATATTTCTTTTTGATAATTTTGTAATTTTACTTTCACATAATATATTTAAGATTATAAAATTAAAAGACATTGTGATAAAATTTTAAATTTATGACCATAGTTTTTAAAAAAAAAAATATTTTTCATATATTTCATATTAAATTAAATCTAGATAATCAAATTGAAACAGAAAATAGAATAATGAAAAATTCATAGAATGGAATCATATAAAATTTAAATTTTAACTTGTATCGATAATTTTAGTTAGACATTCATTCACACAACCCCACATGTTGTACCTAATGTTATGACACACCAATAATGGCCACTATTTTTATTTTTTCAATAAACTAATTCATCATATCTTATTTGAAAATTATAAGATCAATTAATAGGACGTATGTGTATACGTGGCAACTTTAGGGAGTACAAAACGATTATATTTTAAATGACCCCCCAATAAAAATGACCGTTAGTTAATTTTTTATACTATGCATCGTTACATTTATCGAATCAAATTTTAGTCAAATAGTTTTAAGAAACTTTTTAATGTTCATTTGAAAACGCTCTCATTTTTTTCTCTTTCGTACTTCAATTAAAATATACGTAAAAATAATTGAGAAATTTTAATAGAATTGTAAAATTTTTAGTAGTGAAATATTATAGTCCTATTAAATTAGGCTATATTTATTAATAATACAAAGGCATAGAAAATGAATATATACTTTAGATTGTATAATTTTACATTTATTAATTAGTGATGTAACTCTTTTAAATAAAACTAAATTGATGGACATATATTTAATGGATTTCTCATGGCTTGTTTACAAAGTAGTTTAACATCCCATGTGAATTGCTATTTGAATATTCTTTTTTGGTGCACCAAATTGACCAAACATTTTAATATCATGAGTGGAGCTAGCGTAGATAGTATGAATTTAATCGAATTCAATATATATATATATATATATATATATATATATATATATATATATATATTTTGTTATTTCAGTATACGTATTTATTGAATTTGTAAATAATTTAGTTAAAAAGTAAATATATATTTTTCTTCCTCTACACCTGTATTTCATAAATTATTTTTTTGAAAAGTTGAAAATGGGTCCAAAATATTGTTAAAATTATGGAAATTTAAATAGAAATACCCTCCATTAATAATAGTTTGATCCAAAAACATAGTGTCTCTTTTAGGTCAAAAATAACATATATTTTTTTAATAAACAAATTGTTTCTTTTCTTTTTAAACACTCTTTTTCTAACAAGAAAAAAGATTCTTTGAAAAAATAACTAAAAGTAAAAGAGAAACAATATGTTTATCAGAAAAAAGATATTTCTGATTTAAAAATAATAATAACAATCATATTAAAATATATTTTTTTAATTAAAAAGTTATTAACATGAACTCTTTAGACCAAACTACTGACAAAGGGTATTTATGTTCCATCCGAAAAAATTAAAAACATTTTAAATCTTTTTTCAAATTTTAAAAATTAGATAGGGTTATAGTAACCTAACACCATTGATTATTTATAAATGAAGTAACATGACTAATAAAAATTAATATAGTCAAACTTCAATTTAAGTTGAGATCATTAAGACCCCAACATTTTAGCATTATAATATTTGAAAAAAAGAATCTGAATAATTTAATATAATTTTTTACATTTTAATAGTACGTTTTAGGTGTGTTTGATAAGTAATTGCTATCATGAATGTAATAACAAATTATTTCTTATTTATATAATATTTTAATTTATGTAATGTTTTTTAACTTTTTTCAGAGATAAATATAAAAATCATTAATCATAATTTATTTATGATTTATAGAACTTTTTCCATTACAAAGAATAAGTCTCTCCTTATTTTAAAAATTGTTTCAAAATTAGTGTTATCTTTAGCAAGTGTTCAATTTTTTTAATTGTTTCTTTGGCAATAAACTGTGAAAAATGAACGGATGGAGTACATTATATTTATGGGAAACTTTCACATATAGCCACTTAAAAATAATTAATTACTCTCTATAGCTATAGTGTGATAATTACAATTTGTAGCTACATGTTATATAGAGGAGAGAGGCGAGCGAGACTGGGAGAGAGAGGAGAGAGGCGAGTGAGAGGGAGAAAAGAGTGGGAGAAAGGTGAATTGTATATGTATATTGGTTAGATAATTGTATATTATACATATGTAATTTTATATATGGCAAGAGAGATTGGGAGAGGGAGGAGAGAGGAGAGCGAGATCGAGATCGAGAGAGGGAGGAGAGAGGCGAGCGAGAGAGGGCAGAAGTGGGAGAGAGGTGAATTGTATATGTATATAGTTGTATATAACTGTATATTATACATATATATTTGTATAAATGGCAAGCGAGATTGGGAGAGGGAGGAGAGAGGCGAGAGAGATTAAGAGAGGGAGGAGAGAGGCGAGCGAGAGAGGGCAGAGAGTGGGAGAGAGGTGAATTGTATATGTATATAGGCTAAAACTTATATATTATACATATTTATTTATATATCCTGGCGAATCATACATATACAAACATGACTAATTATACAAATTCAAAGTTAGCCCACGTAATTAATGTAATGTTAGTCGCTAGTGGTAATTATAGAAAATTATAGCTATGGTGAGTAATTAAATAGTATAAATTTGCTTATCCGCGTAATTTTCTCTATATTTATTAATTTCGTAATTATTTATATAGCACTAATATAAATATTACACAATGGTAGTAGAGTTGACTTGTTAGTGCTAATCCCTAAGCTACAAGGTGATAAACATCAAGAGAAATAATTAGTTTGGTCCTAATCTACACTTATTAGTGCTAATCCCTAAGCTACACTTATTAGAGATAAACATCAAGAAACAATTATATTTGTGCATTAATTAATTGCTCCTAAGTTACACTTATTAATGCCTCATTTTAAATGTTAAAATTCTTTTACGTTCATTGTTAATTGTCACTTTTAATCTATATTATTCATATATCCATTACATGCTCGTTAAATTATTTCTCATATTATAAATCAATTAATATAAACACATAGTAAAATATTTATATTAATTATTATTTGTTAAATAAAATGGATGAAAAATTTCGAGAAAGTTAAAAGAGGGTATGATGGTGATAATTGACCTTAGTGTTGAAATTAAGTAAAATAAGAATCTAGAGAGAGCAAAGTGTATCACCTTGCTATAATTAGAATTCATGTATTTATTTATAATCGCGATTGTTATGATATATGATTTGAGATGTTGAATTAAGATAATTATATTATAGTAATTTAATATTGCAATAAAAGAAAATATCAATATATTTTTTTGAGCTCAGATGGTCTGGCAATGCATGTGAGCTGAGCATATTGAAGTGTGACCTCTGAGGACTGCTCTGCTCATAGTAATAGTGGTTCGGAGATGAATTTAGAATTTTTAAATATAAATATAATATTTTTAAAAAAACTTATGTATCTGAAATTGATTTCTAATTTTATAGATTAGTAATTCATTCAACATTTAATAAAGTGCTTCATTTTATTTTTCATAGTATAAATATAGATATAAAACATTTAATTTTGAAAAGATTACTAGGATATAAAAATTCAAATCATATCTCGTTCGATAATAGATTTTATACTTGAAACTTCAAGAAAGATAAACTTTAGACATTGTGATTTTGTAACTTGAAATTGTGTCTTGAGAAAGTATTTTACTTAAATTCTTTTTAATTGTAAGCCAAAGCTTCAAAAATATATATAAAAAGATATTTTTTAAAAATCTACTCTCTAAATTAATGACTAAGTCACTAAACAATAGTTAAAATACATAAATATTTAAAATAATAACACAATATAATCCAAACAAGCTACTAATAAATAAGTCAAAATAGTTTTTGTATATACTTTAAATAATAAATTGATCTTCTTTCTTCTTCCTTTTATCAATGAGACTCAAACAAAAAGTATCACCTTTTTTGTGTCTCAATTGGTGTTTAAACTGTAGGGATTATTTAAAGATTACGCTCTCAATAAAAAAAAATTCATATTTATAGCTCAAATTTTAATTTTTAATTAAGGTAAAACAGTCTCAACATCGCACCATAACTCATATTAATCAAAAAAGCAAAATTTCAAAAAAAATTAAAGTATCACTTAAGATGGAAGAAAGTATATAAAAGATTTTGGCATTTGGAATACTCTGTATTTTATAAAATCTATAAACCTCTTTTATCTTCCACGATAATAATATTTATATAGATTATATATAACTATTTTGAGATAATACTCTGTATTTTATTAAATATTAAACTCTAAATAGAAGAGTCATTTATTTTTTGGAAAAATATACCAATTAGAAAACACAAACTAAGTCTAGTTTGGTTTAAAATATTCATGAGAAAAAACAACTAAAAGTCAATGAAAAATATAGGGCCAAAATGGAGTGATTTATAGGGTGTTCTTGAGAGTTGACCAAGTCTGGTCAACAATTGAAGCTAATTAATTAATTAACCTTTGAAGAGGCAAATTATTGACATTTTGCAACTTCCTAACTAGTTGCACACACTTCATTGAAATTTCATAAATCTTAATAAAAAAATAATTTTTTTCAAACTAATTCTATTAAGCATGAATCTAAATTAATTTTGTTTTAATAGTGCGAAATATAAAAACATTTTATGCATATGTAACATAGGAATTCGATGTGAAGTATTTTTTTTTATTCTTCTTAGTGTATCAATGAGAATACATCATGAATAAAGTTGTATATTCCAAATGCCAAAATCTTTTATATACTTTCTTCCATCTTAAGTGATACTTTAATTTTCTTTTAAAAATAAATCTGAAGTTTTGCTTTTTTGACTAATATGAGTTATGGTGCGATGTTGAGATTGTTTTACCTTCATTAAAAATTTGAATTTGAGCTATAAATATGAAGAAAATTTTATTTAAAATTTTTGATACAAAATTGATTTTAAACATTTTTTAAAAAAAAAGAAGCAAAAAATAATTTTAAAAAATAATTTAAACTTAAGTCGCTGCCTCAGTAGCGATATATTAAAAAAAAAATTTTGAAAATCGCTCCTTTGGGAGAGATTTTGTTTAAAAAAAATCGCTGATGATTTTACTTTTTCAGGCGGACAAAATCGCTCATTCGTGAGCAATTTTGCCGTTTTAGTTAAAAAGAAATTTCATATACCGTTTTAAAATTTTTGTTAATATTTTTCACCCTTTAAGCTCCGGACTCATCTTTTATGTGTGTGACATTATAAGAATCTCTTTTTCAATTTGTAGATTGCAAAACTTTTATTTAGTAAATTAAATTATTGTGTCTTTGTGGTCCTTTTTTCAATTTGGTAGTATAATAAAAAGACATTTTAAAAGATGGGGAGCATATTTATATGGCCATGCTCTTCGCTACCATTGAGATAGTCTATCAGAAACAATTACTGAACTTTCACAGAATAAAAATACGTAAGATATATATATATGCATAGTATTAGCCTTCCGACCTCAGACTTTATTTGTAATATTACATTAAATATATGATTATTTTATACGTAAACTGACTCAAACACAATGAACAAATAAAAATTAAAGTATATATATGAGTTGAAATCCAAAACGGTAAAAAAAAATTATAAAATTTCCAAAAGGGTATATGATTTTTTTTTTAATCAAAACGGTAAAATCGCTACTGACGTAGCGATTTTACTGGCCTGAACTTTTATAAATCGCTGCCTTGGCAGCGATTTATTTATTTGTTATATTTTTTATTTTTATTTTTTTAAAAATTAAAATCGCTGCAAGTGCAGCGAATTTTGATAAAAAATATTTAATTTTTTTTATTTTATAAGTGCAGCGTTTTTTTTTTTTTTAAAAATAATTTAAAGTCGCTGCACCTGCAGCGATTTTTTTTTTTTTAAAAAAAAAATTAATTTTTTTTTTAGAAATCGCTGCTCCTGCAGCGTTTTCTTTAAAAAATTTTTTTTTTTTTTGTCAATTATGATATTTATCTACTTTTATTTATATAGAAAATCAATTGACAAATGACAAAGACATTTATCTACTTTTATTTTTTTTATTTATAATTATAAAAAATAATTATTTATAATCAATCAAATAATTATATAAAAATATTTATCTACTTTTATTTTTTTATTTATAATTATTCTTTGTCTACATTAATATGAGTTTTTCACTCAAAAAGAGTTCATTAGTGAAAGATGCCTGTTAAAAAAAATGTCTTTGTCATTTGTATAAAAAAAAAAATTATAATTATAAACTGGCGATTTGTCATTTGTCAATTGATTTTCTATATAAATAAAAGTAGATAAATATCATAATTGACAAAAAAAAAAAAAAATTTAAAGAAAACGCTGCAAGAGCAGCGATTTCTAAAAAAAGAATTAATTTTTTTTTTAAATTTTTTTCTTTTAAAAAAAACGCTGCAGGTGCAGCGATTTATTATAAAAAAAAAATTAAAATATTTTTTATCAAAAGTCGCTGCAAGTGCAGCGATTTTAATTTTATTTTTAAAAAAATAAAAAATATAACAAATAAATAAATCGCTGCCAAGGCAGCGATTTATAAAAGTTCAGGCCAGTAAAATCGCTACGTTAGTAGCAATTTTACCGTTTTGATTAAAAAAAAAAATCATATACCCTTTTAAAAATTTTATAATTTTTTTTTTACCGTTTTGAATTTCAACTCGTATATATATCATGTGGGAATATTGAAGTTGATTGAATGTGGAATAGTGGCCAACTAAAATTCAAAAGGCTTTTTAATGAATGCCGTCTCTTCTAAGCAATTAGTTGTAGTGGGAATGGTGGACGTATCTTTTGGATTGCATGAATTATATTCCATATAAATAATACTATATATTTAAAAAAATATATATAATGTGCAATGACTTTACTTATTCGAATTTTCAAGAAAAAAAAAGTATAAGAAAAGTAGTGTATCCACACCTTTTGGAATAATATAATTTGAACAAAAAAAGAAGAATCCACTAAATTCGCAAAAAAGTTAACAATAAAAGACATATTCAAAATATTTTAAGGTTTTTGAGTTTTATATCTAAAATATAAAGTAAATATTAATTTATTGGTGGGACTATAAAATTTTATTATTTTATAAAGATATTATTTAATCCGTGAATTAATATTTATTAATTTAAAAAATAACTTGAGATTTGATAAGGTTAATTTTAATCATTGTGTCTTATTAATTTATGTATGATATTTATTGATTTCACATAAAAAATATTATACGTAAAGTATAACGAATATATAAAAATTATTGTATCTTACTAATTTCGATCTTGTGATGTTGCGATAATAATAGCTTTAAAGATGTATTATCGAACATATTTTATCGTAGGATATTAGATGGCTATGATGCGGGAGAAACCGATCCAGCAAAAATTAATGTTTTGGATTCTATCAATTTTGCAATCTCTGGTTGGACAAAAATTGTTCAACAAAAGACAATAGCAAATTATTTTCGACACTGTAAAATTCTTTCGAGGGATACAATCTCAGAAAATTTGAATAACCTACTTATGAAAACGTCATGTATGAACTTGAGGTTATGATTAATAATCTCGATTATCATAATAAAATGAATTGTCAATAACTTGTTCGATTACCACCAAATCCTTAATGAAACGCACATCAACAATTGTTTTAAATTAAAAAAAATGAACAATTGATAATTAATGTATTTTATTATAAACATTTCATGATAGTTAAAAGAATATGAAACTAAAAAATATGGAAATACTTTAATTAGGTTGTTTTTGGATCCTTCTACTCTTTGCAAAAAGAAAGAAAGTAAAAGTATGGTGACACATGCAATAGACTAAAATAACTTGAGATTCTTTTTTCTTAAAAAAATGAATTTCAACATGAGATTCTTTAATTTTGAAGACTAATTTAATTACAACCTCTTGGAAGAAAAATCTATAGATGAGTTGAATAAATAATATGCAAAGAAACATGAAATCATAAATGGTTGTTTGGTGACTTGGTCAAGCCTATAAAATTTTAGGTTAAAAGTATTTCTAAAAAAAACATTTTCCTAATATAATTATTTATATTAGGTAAATATAATTTGAAAAACGTCTTTATCTATTAAATCAAAAAATTAAGTTTCTCAAATTTTTCCTAATACATTACTGATCTAATAATTTTATATTATCGCTAAAAATTTGGCTAAACACCTCAAAATATTAAGAATCGTTCACTTTCTAGAAACCTGACTAAATAAACTAAAAAGTATCGAATCAAAATACATTTTTCACATTCAAACATGTAGTCAAGTACTAATGTTTTTATTCCATCGACCTAATATTATTTCATAAAGTAGTTTGGACATTCCCAAATGCAATTTGTCACAAAAGCCTACTTAATTGAACAAATCCCAAATTCTTAGAGAAAATATTCCATGGACCAAATATTATTATCCTCCTACTTGTGCCCTAACATCATTACAAAAATGAATAAACATATTGTTTAGGTGAGGTACACATTATTGTAGTTTACTTATTTAATTAATAATTATATGCCAAAGGCCATGTCTTCCTAAATTATTATCACAAATTTAGTGATGAAATGTCACAATTTCATAATACAACCCCACATGACCACCGCCCTTTGAATATGATCTTCCCATGCTTTCCAATAAAGTATTTTTCTTTTAAAATTTTGCTTAATATTTATATTAAATTAATAAATATTTCACTATATACTTTCTAATTATGTACATCATTTAAGTATATTTATCATTAGTGTGGCTATAAAAAAAAGTTCTAAAAAGTTATAGCCTTTTGGTTTATTAGGATATTTCATTAAGCCTTGTTTTAGTTAAATAACTTTTAACTTCTAATAAATATTTCAATTAAACAATTTTGAAAAAAAAAAACATATTTGTTTTTTTATTTTTTTGTTAAACTATAGGTTTAACGGTATAGAGCATATCATCTGCTTTAATTAGATGCATCAACTTTAAGTTGATAACGTTCGAGAATTTTAAGATTTATTCGGATGAATAAATATAATTAAAAAAGATGATATATTTTACATGATTAACTCAATTTTTGAATGCACAAATGCTACATACACAAAAAAAAAAATCATCAAAATTTAAATCGAAAGTAATTAATTAAAATATTTTGTTAGAAATTGAAATGGTCAATTAGACTTAATTTGAATGTATCTTAATAGAATATCCTAACAAATTTACATACTTGGCTATGTATTATAGTTTTTTAATTTAGAAATAATATATTATAAGAAACTTAAAAGAAAATAATTAATATAAATTAAAACTAATGGGATTAAAAAGATTGACATAAGTTAATACCGATTGAGTTTAGGAAACATGTGTATGTGTAATCCACGGGGAGTGAGTCACTAAAATCAGTAAGATTCAAAAAAAAAATATTCTATTCTTTTAATAAATAAAAAAAATCATAGTCACACATGTATTGCTACTTATTTAAGAGGTAAATGTTTAATTTTTTTTAGTTATTTTAAAACGTCGGGATAATCTGCAGCCGCTATAATCTGTCTTTGGGTGACCTTTGCCTTTAGAGTGCTCAACACTCTGTGGTGAGCACTTTGCGTGTATCAGATAATTAAAGTTCTCATTATGTAATAGCTTGCAAATCATACGCTATAATCTCTGTTACAGTCTTTGTCCTTCGGATGAGCACTCTGTGGTGAGCAGTACTTTATGTGCACTGGGTAAACTCCTCAATGCGTAATAGCCTGCAAATCACACATGCGATATTATAAACTGCACTAGGTAAACTCTATGCGACATATTCAACTCAAAAGATATTGAAAGAGGTCGATCTCGAATCATTATAATCACCCTTCAAATCAATTAAGCCATTCAAAAGACGAATATAAACATTTAATTGTATCAATTATTCATCCTTAGTTAAATTATTAACCATAAGAGTAACATCTAACAAAACTAAAGTGAGGATGTAACATCTAATTGTGATTAAATGTTAACAAGTGTATATATAAGAAGTTAAATTATATCAAATAAATTGAAACGAATATATTTTTATATTTAAAGTAGACATAAAATAATTTTATTACAAAAATAACAACATGTATACGTGTAATCTATGGGGAGTGAGTCACTAAAGTTGATAAGGGTACGTGGCAGTCTTTTAGTGTCCCTACCATAACAGTTTCTGTTAAATCAAAACGGCAATGTTCCTTGTCGTTTTGTTCCCTTTTTAAAAAATAATTTCGAAGCAGCCCCTGGTTTCCCAATTTCTAGGTTCTATTTAGACTATACTTTCTAAACCGTGGTTAAAATATTTATTCCTTCCGTTTATTTTTAATTGTTATAAATCATAAAAAAATTAATTAAAATTTTATGCTGTATTTTATATTATATTAATATATAAAAAATTATAATTTATAGTATATCTCGTATAATTTTTAAATATTTATTTTTTTTAAAAAAATTTAATTAATATAATTTAATTTAACTTTTAAATTTAATTAAATTTATTATGACAAATTAAAGTGTACGAAAGAAGTATTTCTCTTTTTTTGCATTTTGCCCACTTGCTTTTAGTCAAGAAAATTGAATTCCCAAGGAATTGACAATGTCTTATTTACATACTCACCCTTTATACTTTACACCTTTTTATACTTTGATGCGTCTATGAATTGAGATATTTTGAAATGTGCCTAGATGTTTGAATATGAAAATATGGGAGGTTGATTATGATAGAATTTTAGAAAAAGATATTTAATAATAATAATAATAATAATAATAAAATGTAATTTCATAAATCAGAAAATGATAGAAGATAATTAGATAAAATATACTACATAGATAAAAAGATTTGAAATAAATTAGTAAATAATCGAGTATTATCATACTTTATCTAAGAGAAGTAAGTCGCTATAGTTATTATATTATTCTTTTAATCCTATCTCACAAATATCTATTTTGAACAAATAATTTATTACAAATATTTATCTATCTATAAAAGTATCTATAAATGTAACTTTATTTGTGAAATTATGGTGACATATTTTTTTTTAAATTGTAAGAAATATTTTAAAATAATTTCAAAAAGTTAAATCCTTTTTCAATTCTCAAATAGAATTGACATGATGTGTGTATGGGTGTTTATCATTACTTAACTATCAAGTAATAGCTGTATTTTTATTATTATATAAATAATCATAGTAAATGCATTTGGGACCAAAAAAGCACATTCCAGAAAGTTAAAGGGCTTGCTCAGGCAATTTAATAATAATAAGGGAAAAGGGGGGAAAAATTGGACTCCTATAAATAGATGCCTTGAGTGGTGCTAAGGTTTGCCAAATCAAATAGCCCAAACCGGGTTTAAAGAAAAAGAAGAAAAATCTTCCGGTTTTTTTTCCTTCTCTCTCTCTCTTTCTTCTAGATTCCTCTGCTCTTTACAGTTTTTTTTACTCTGACAACAACAATGGCGGCTTCTACTCGGAGGTCAAGCGGACCGGTAATCCGTTCACTTTCACCGGCCGGAAAATTCTATTCACCTAGCCAGAGGAATTCGTCGACGTCTTCTGCTTTTGCTTCGTCAACTTCCGGTTTTTCTACCGGTTCACATGCAATTCTTCATAGATCTACGTCTCCGAATCGTGTGAATTTATACAGCTCGAGGTCGTCGTCTCCGGCGTCCTCTGTCCGGTTCTCTTTAGACCGTTCAACTTCACCGAGCCGGTCTATTTCTGCTGTGAACCGGAATCACGTGGTGCAGAACCGGAGTCAGAAGAAATCGTGTATGTGCTCACCGACGACACATCCAGGTTCGTTCCGATGTAGTCTACATAAGAATAAAAGTGGTTCAGGTTCAACTGGTAGCGGTACGGCGGCTACCTACAGTCCAAATCAGTTGATTTTGAGGCGGTCTGCTATGACGAACTCGCTCGTGAGAATCGGAACTGTAGAAGGTGATTTGGTGAAAAGAGCTTTAGCAGCTTTGATTCGTCCTTCATCTCATCAACAACGACGTCGTGCTGATTTCCAGCGTAGACCTAGCCGGCTCTCCGTCATGTCCAAAGCCGATAATTCGTAATCCTAATTAGCGATGGAGAAGGACTCAGTGGAGGTCGGAACGGAACGGTTTTTTGTGTACTCCGGTGGCCGAAACCCTAAGATCCGACTGTGTATAGACTCTAAATAGTTAAATATTTTAATTTTTTTTACTATAACAAACTAAATCATGAAATTTTGGCGTTGCTGTTCATGAAGCTTCCATTCTAAAAAATACAGCTTCTTAAGGCTCAAATTCAAATCGATCTAAATCTAATTGACATGATAAACCGGAATTTAGTCTCTTCAAGGTGTTTGATTATCATCAATTCATCATCCAATTATCACATCCATTCAATATCATTTCACCGACGTTTTCCCGGTCGTCGTTTCCGGCATCTTTTTGGCCGTTCACCGTTTCCTCTTCCTATTTTAGCTGTGATGTACACCGTATCTGTCCGTATTATACGTATACGTATTATTTCCCCGTATACGTATTTTATTTTTATTTTAATCATTATTATCTGTCATTTATTTATTTATATTTAAATGAAGTTTCTGGTACTGACTCTGTTTATTGTTTTTTTTTTTGGTTTGCAGGTATTTTTTATTTTGATGGGTAAATTCGTTTGGCGGGAAGTCTTAAACATCAATCAAGGACATTATTGGGGACCATATTGGACAAAACTTGAATTAAATTATACTAAGTACTAACAATAATTACTTAATTAAAGTTAAATTGATTTTAAAAACAATCAACTTAGAATTAAAATATAACGATAAGATTTTTACTTCAAAATAAATGATAGATACATATAAGGAGGAATCACTGGGGATGAAATTTTTTTTTCAATCATAATTAAAACAAATCAATAAGTTATGATAAGTTAAAAATAATTCAACCGAACCTTTTCATATATCATTTAATATTAGTTAAAAATATATATACTATATAATAAATAGTGATCTCTTATAATTATTCATGTTCTGTACCTGCTATAACAAATAATAATAATAATAATAATAATCTAGAGAGTAAACAATTACAGCTAACTATGAGCTAAAACCCATTAAACTAATGGAAGGTTTTAAATTTGAATTATGGATCTAAGTTTTTAATTGAAATTTTTAGATTAAAATTTTATTTGATGTGAATTTAAATTAATCGAACTCTAAATATGAACATTTTATCGTATTTCAATGTCGATAATTTTTTACAAATATATACACTAACGTAAGCACCAAGAAGGGGAAAAAAGGGTAGATGGGGGGAGGGTGGAATAATTACGGATGAATTTTTTAATAACAATTTCAATAGTTTCAAACCTATATTTAACGACTTTAACTCTACTCAAATATTTTTCATTATAGAATTGTTTCCTAATTTAAATATAGTTGATATTATTATTATTATCATTTCAAGTGTCAAACATGTTGCTAAACCAATTGGTAGACTTTCTCTAATTCTATAATATATAATTTGCATCTATACTAACAATAGTTTATGTGATTTCTATTATATAAAAATGTACTTTTTTGTTTTAAGAAATTCAGAAGGTGGACGTGAAACGTGGAATAGCATTGAAATATTTATCCTTAGAATCTGAAATATTGCAAAGTTTTTTCTTGAGTTAAAATTGTATAATATTTAACCATAAAAATATAAAATATGTATATAAATTAAGACAGAATAATAAATTGTATACAAACAACAAATAATTGTTTCCTATTATACAAATAGTGTCCTTTGGCAATAAGCTGGAGCCACACAAATAGATACAATTCTTATGCAAGATGATGCCATATTTTCTAAAACAAAATCCAAAAAAATAGATGTCTTAGTCTTGAATAAATAGGCAATACCAAAGAAATCTACTTATATATATATATATATATATATATATATATATATAGAATCTGGATGAAAAAACTAAAATTCAAAGAGTCAAGATAAGGTTTTGAAAATAAGGTTTGTGGATGTATATATAATATATATATGTGAAATATTGATTGCTGGTAAAGACTCGTTTTTGTCTTATAACTCTTATGTATAATTTTATTTTATATTTTTGCTCTCACACCAGCAATTTTTTTTTTTTAAATAACCACTTCTATTTATAGATGGTGAGTAACGAATAGTAACAAAAAAATTTAATTTTTTAGCTTACAAATGTATCATTTTCAGAAATTGTTATAGACGTGATTTTTCTTATACATGTATTTTAGATATACTGTAATCACGTAAATCAAAAGATATACTATAATCATAGAAATCAAATACAATAATACATGCATACGGAACTAATCTCGAATAACTTAGGTAATCATTTTAACTTTATCTTTTCATTGAGTAAATTAATCATTTATGATAAACATGATTTGAAAATTTTCATCAATTTTAATTATTGTGGGCCCTAGGGAATAGAAATTAGGCAAAAAGCAAAGGACCCACAATAATAAATAGTATTGTCACTTTTTATATTTGACTACTTTTAAGAAATTCAGTTGGAGATTACGTTCAAGGATGGCCTACATGGATAAGGTTATCTACAATGATGCAATGAAGATAATAATAGTAATAATAAATAATACTGATGATATATAAATATAATCTTTAATTTGGCGTTAACGAATAATTATACGTTTCAATTTTGAATGTGAACAAGTAGACAGTTAAATTATTATAAAAATAAACAAATAGATACAAGTGTCCTGACTGATATAATACACGTAGAATAACATGTAGAGTACAAAATTGTTATGTAGGATGTCATGTAGTACAAATGTGTCGATTTGTTCAAATCTTATACAAGTTTAAGTGTGGGCTTGTGCACATCTAAAGTTAAAGGTCATAGTTGTCGATTGACGTCAAGTTAAGGGTCATGTTTATGTATTATGTCTAAATAGTAATATACTCTCTTCGATTTAATTTATTTATTAGTTTAATTAATTTAACTTGACACATATTTTAAGAAAAATAAATAAGAGTTTTGAATCTTATGATATTCGATTAAATTATATAAAATTGTAAAAAAAGATAAGAGATACTCCTATTATTTTTAAGACAATACTCCTCCTTTCTAATATGTGGTATCCTTTGAATTTCAAAGAACGAAACTATTTAATACTATAATTTTGGGGATTAAATTTATTTTTTTAAAATAAAATTTACAGATAAAAAATTACGTAAAAATAATATAAAAATTCATAATAATTAAAAACTCAATGTATTTTAAAAAAATAACTATTGAAACAAGACATATTTGAATCTCAGACTGATTAGTTAAAACAAAAATTAAATTAAGATTTGTAATATTTTGAATCTAGTAATAAAAAATCCTAAGCTAAAATTATAATATCTTTGTCATTTAGGAATTAAGATGAAACAATCAAATCAACTAATAAAACTTTAATCCTATAAGATAAACTTGCCAATAATTTAAATTAGAATGAAGCGTCTAAGAGGTATTCAATATATTATATCCTTTAAAGTTTAAAGAGCAACATAATGTTTGAGTAATTATTTTATCTCAAAATTTAAATAAGAAAATAATCCTTTATATCTTTTACTTATTGATCTATAGTCAAATATCTTTTGAAAATGATCTTTCAGAAATCAAATTCAACCTTATACAACCCAAAAATTCTAAGAATATAGATTGAATTAATCATGTCATTAAGGATGTGTATATGTGTTTCTTAGTTTTAATTTAGCTCGATAAATAAACCGAGAATAATTTTATATCAATTTTATTAGCTCAAAGTAGTTTTAATAGGTTCAAATAAGAACATCTGAACTCATAAGACTACATGAGCTATAAATTTAGTGTTTCACGTACGAACTATAAATATATTGCAAATCTTAAATTCACTTCCGTCGAAATTAATATCTTTATTATTTCAATATCAACTATTTAATACCAAATAAAATGAAATAGAAAGAACGCAAAACGCTAACACTATACCTACTACCTAATGATAATGTGTGTCCAATGTACAAGCAACTATGTTGCTTATAGAGGTTTCACTTTTTTGGTGCAAAAAGGGATAAGGATAAAGTTTTTCTAATGTTTAAAATTAGGTCCCATCAAATATATTGTGGGCTAACTAATGTTATACATATAGCTGGTTTTCCATTATAACTTAGTAAAATGCCACTAGGAAATTTAAATATTTGCCTTGTCTTGTCTTTGATTTTATTAGTTGTTGTGTCTATTCAATTTCTAGTAGTCAATTGGGAAGTGGAAATACAAAGTTGAACTTTAAACACTTTTTCCTATAGTTTGTGAGATTTTTGGCAAGACTTAAGCTATCTAATGGCTTGTTAAAGGCAACTTAACACACTTTTTTTAATAAAATTATGAATTTGACAAGCCAAATTATTTTTATTGAAGTTATGAAAGGAAAGGATCAAAATAGTCCCTTCTTTAGGTTAAGATACGAAATGATCTTTGAGTTTTCACATGGAGCATTAATAGTCTCTCATATTTACAAAATTGGTGCAGTTTTGGTCCTTCTCCAAGATTTTATCTTTTTTTTAGCATTGATTTTATCCATAACCTATGTATGAGATGTTCAATCGTCATTTTATATATTTAGTAGAAATAATAAATCCATATGAAAGAATGTGAAAAGAAAAACACTTTATTTTGTTTAGTAGAAATCATATTGCAGGTAAAGTCGAAAGGTTTATCACGATAATTTCACGTGCAATTGTACAATTTTTTATTTTCCTCCAAAATCATATGTTAAGATGTCCTTAGTTTTGTTGCAGTAATATTTCTAGTGAACATAACAAGATGTTTTTCTTATCATCTTCTCTCAAATAGAGTTATTATTTCTATTAAATATATAAAAAGACGATGAGACATTCCTTATATAAAATTTTAGACAAATTAATGTTAAAAAATTTGGGGAGGACCAAAAGTGCACCACTATTGCAAACATGAGGGACTATTAGTGCTCCAAGTGAAAACTCAAAGATTCCTTTGAGCCTTAACCCAAAGATAAAGGACTATTTTGAGCCTTTTCTCTCAAGTTATGACTTTGGCAAAATTTTAATTATATAATCACTTGTCAAGATTAATTCCAGATATTTTCTTTTACCCAAGTCATGACCTCAACAAGGAGTAAAGGACTAAAAATGGAAAATATATTTTCTTCTCTAGTTATTTTTGAATTCATTCTACTCTTTGTTCGATTATTTTTACTTCAATTGTTTTACAAGTAAATTTTCATTTTTATTTGTAATTTTTTTAATATACCAAAAAATTATGTATTTTTAATTTTTAATTAAAATTTATTACTCAAATTATTTTAAATATTGAACATCAATTAATACGAATATTATAATAAAATATTTATATTAATTAATAAAAGCTTACAAAATTAAAAGTGGATAAGTAAAATTAATTTGAGGTAGTACTAGTTGTTAAGTGGATGCAACTTAATTTGTGGAAATAATGGCTAGTAGATAACAAGTCAAATCAACTTTCCAATCAAATATTATCTGTCAAAAATCTTCAAAGGTAGTTGAAAATCATTTTTTCATATATAAGAAAAAAAGTTCGGAAGATATTTTCTTCTTATGGATAACTATATATTAAACTAGAAGGAATAACATTTAGATACTACTTGTTTTAAGAAAATAACATTTTAAATTTTGTGGGTTCAAAAATAACGATCTAATAAATGATATTTAATATTTTTCGAAGGGTAGATATTATTCTTTTAGAAATTTATGTGTCACGAAATATAAATGATATTCATTGTTTTCAAATTTCATTATGTATAAGTTAAAATAATATACATTATATCATCTATGATATAAGTAAGGGAAATATAAACATAGAAATAATCTATTAAACTAAAACTATTCTTTTTAAATATGTTTTGAATGATATACACTAAGATGGAAATGATCATTTCTGTTTCATCATACAAGTTAACCCAACTATTGCCTTTATTAGTCATTGGATTTTGCCCAATTTAAAGTATTTAAAATCTCATAAAAAAAGGGTAAATATAGAAAAAGAATAAGGATAAGTTTTAAATATATATAATAAAATAATCAATTTACAATAGATATAATAATATTTTATTTTATATAAAGAAATAGCCAAAATGAACACATTGACTATAAAATATAGCTTACCAAAAATCATAAAAAAATATGCATTGCCTATACAATATAGTTTATATATATATAAATTATACACTGACTATACATTATGATACAGTAAAAAAAACATAATACTATTTAGCTATATATAAAATGTATACTGCCTATATATGAATTATACGAAGAAGACCGACAAATCAGAAGAATATAGTGCGATGAGCTACCTAATTTGTATAATTTTTTTGATAGTTCAAATTCTTTTGAAATTTTTTCGCAAATAGTCTTTATAATAAATTTAATTGTACTCCGTAGCTATAGTTTATATATTTATAGAGTGTAACTATAGTTTTAGCTACCTAATTTGTATAATATGCAGGTATGTTTGTATAATTGATATTTTTTGTATAGACTCAAAATAATGAATTTATACAAACACAAACATCTGAACTTTACACAGTTATACAAATGGTTTCATACAAAATTACATTATACAAAAGAAATTATATTATATAAATTTTGAATTATACAAACGTATAAGTTATACAAACTCAAAACTCCAACCCACATAATTATAAATAAATGTTGATTTTAAGTGGCAATTAACTAAAAATATAGTTATGATAACTAATTAACTAACTAGTATGTTTCCCCTCAAAAGAATGGGCTCAAATAACCAAAATCATTTTTAGGCCCATATAGGAGCCCGATAATGTTTTGCCTTCGTCCTGAGCCCGAATAGATATTGGGCCTAGATTAGCTTGGTCCTTTTTCGCCTATTTTGAAAAATAATAGGAAAAATGACAAAAATTTCTCCCTTAAGTTCACTTATTACCTTTATCCTCTATTAGTTTTAAAAATATCTAAAATTTCTCATTTTTAAGTCAAATGAAGTGGATATAAAAATGTGACAAAAAATGAGGTGGATACAAAAAATGTGACAAAAAATGAGGCGGATACAAAAATGTGATAAAAAATGAGGCGGATGTAAAAATGAGACGGATGTAAAAATGAGACAGCTACAAAAATGTAAAAATGAGGCGGATACAAAAATGTGACAAAAAATATATAATGTATCCGCCACCTTTTTATTGTATCAGCCCTATTATGTATCCGTGTTTTTGTATATTTTTGAGAGATTTTAGTCATTAGAAACTTATAAGGGACAAATGGTCATTTAGTCCTAAAAGTATGTTATTTATGTCATTTGCCCAAAATAATAATGAAATTCTTTTAGGGGAACTTTCACATATAGCCACTTAAAAATAGCCTAATTATTCTCCATAGCTATAGTTTGATAAATACGATTCGTAGCTACATGTTATAGGGAGGAGAGATGCGAGCGAGCCTGAGAGAGAGAGGAGAGGCGAGAGAGAGGGCAAAAGTGGGAGAAAGGTGAATTGTATATTATACATATGTATTTGTATATATGTCAAGCGAGATTGGGAGAGGTAGGAGAGATGCGAGTGAGATTGGGCAGAGAGTGGGAAAGAGTTGGATTGTATATGTATATCAATTAGATAATTGTATATTATACGTATGTATTTGTATGGCGAATTATACATATACGAATGTGGCTGCTAACTTTACAAACTTGAAGTCAGCCCACGTAATTAATGTATAATGTTAGTCGTGAGTGAAAATTATAGCAAGCTATAGCTATGATGAGTAATTAAGTAGTGTAAGTTTACTTAATCACATAATTTTCCCATTCTTATTCTTATACTACGTATCGTTCGGTACGCGAGAAGAAATAAAAAAAATTTGAGATTAAAAAAGTATATTAAAGATTATTTAAGATTCACGCAAATAATTAGTCGGTGCAAACATAGAGAATATTTTTTTTTCAGCCAGAAAACAAGGGGATGATAAGATGCTCATTTTTTATTTTTTTTTTATTTTTTTTTATGCTTTTTGTAGTTTAGTGATGGAGGGGACTTTGGGATTAATGTTATTTTTTTAAAATTCTAGCTGAAATTAAGCTTTTTTTCAGCACTAATAAGATATATTATTAAATATTAAATATGAATGGAACTTTTTGTTTTTGGAATTTGATTAGCTATAATTAATACTTGCATGCCTAAGTATTTTAAAAAAAAAAAGGATTAAATGTACTTGTTTTGAAATAAATAATTTTATATACAATATATTAAATAACCATCAAATTTTGAAGGCTCAGATTTTACTCTTTATGTTACAAAAAGAAAAACATCATCATTTATTCATTTTCATTGTGTCCCATACAAATTTGTAAAATGAAAGATGGATATTGTATTTATAAGAAAAAAAAATTAATTTAGAAGCATGGAATATTCACTTTAGTTTGTGTAATGATTGTAATCTTAAGTTTCATAGGTGTCCTACACAAATTTATTCAGACACTACTTTGTGTCCTATCTATGTGTCCCATATAATAGGAGGCGTGGAGAACGCGAATTAGGATAGAAGATGATAGATAATTTTTATATTTTTTCAGATTTTAAGTTGTTGATATTTATTGTTGTACTAGTCGTATTATTGTAATTTTTGTTTTGGATATCTATCGACTATCATCATCTATTGTTAACTGTATTTCATTTATCATACTATTTTATTCTTTGTGTTTTTTTTCTATATTTTGCATTGCTTTATTTTTGTTAGTTGCTATGTTTTCTTCTTTTTTGTATTTGATTTGCTACACTTCAGCTAAGAGTCTTTCGCGCGCAAAACAACCTATCTACTTTCACGAAAGTGATAAATTTACGTACATTTTACTCTCTTCATACTACACTTGTGGGATCATTTAGATTGTATTGCTTAAGTCAAAAATAATTTGAAAACAATTTCTATACGTTAAAAAAGTAAGAATAAAATATGCATACACTCTATTCTTCATAAATTTCACCAATGATATTACTGGATATGTCATTTTTCAAAATAAAAAGTTGCTTTCTTTCGTTAAACAAAGAATGAGAATCCAATTCTAAGATATTTGATTTAACTTTTAAAGATTTTCATATTAAATTTATTGAATATTAATTATTTTTAAAAGACTTCAATGATCAATCTAAAAAAATATCTTTTTTATTTTGTATTTAATAATAAATTCACTTTAGACTTCTCATATTTATAATCATAAAAAAAGAAATTTATAACAGAGGATATATAATATTAAATTTAAACCTTCTCTGTGTAGTGAAAAGGTAAATATGATTTTTTAAATTATTATTATATTATTATTAAGAAATCTTAAGATTCAATCTAGACAGGAACAAAAAAGAAAAAAGAAATATATTTTATTATTATTATTAATTCAAATAATTTAAAAAACTAATTGATACATGTCACTGAACCCCACAAAGTTCCAAAAAAGTTAGACAAAGAATATATCAATTGTCATGTGAATTAATGGGATTTAGAATCTTTAAAGGTTGGCACATAATATATTTTTGCATCATATTGTTTGCCAATTTGATTAGAATAATTTTGGATTCTAAAACTTAGATATTAAGCGATTTATTATCTTAATCTAAATTTTTTAAATACAAAATTATTTAATGTTCAAATATTGATACGAATAGAAGATAACAAACTGAACACAGATTAACGTCAATATTATTATAAAAAGTGTTTTGACCAACGATAACAATGATAGGCCTAATTCACAAGTAAACAAGTTCAAATACCCCCTTCACTTTGTTAAATGATGTAAAAATTTTATTTTTCTCAACCATCGTCGTTCATTGTTTTAAGAGTGTTTTTTGTATAGAGAAAAATATTTTTTTATCATGAGGAAAATTACCTTTTCTGGTGTCCATTTCATATTAATTTATGTACTCTTTATTCGTTAATATACCTTATCTTTATTTTCACCTCATATAATATTTGTCTAAATTAAATATAAATATTTTTAAAATAATATTTTTTATTTGCAAATCAAATATAATAAAATATTTTTTTATCATGAGGAAAATTACCTTTTCTGGTGTCCATTTCATATTAATTTATGTACTCTTTATTCGTCAATATACCTTATCTTCATTTTCACCTCATATAATATTTGTCTAAATTAAATATAAATATTTTTAAAATAATATTTTTTATTTGCAAATCAAATATAATAAAATATTTTTCATAAACAATATTTATCTACATACCGAGAACACCCTAAATTGTTTAGTTATAAATATTGATACAACTATACAAGTAAGAGATAGTACTAATGTCGCATTCAAATATCATAAATTAGGTCATATAAGAGTAGCTCCACATTTGAAATATGATACTATCAACTCATTAATTCTCTTCGTTCGTAAGTAATGACGTAGGCAGAAATTTTTATAAATCGAGTCACCTATAAACTTAAATATATGGTTATTATATATTTTTTTTCTATTTTTTTAAAATAATATTTTAATAAAATAATGTTACATATGGAAGAAGCACATATGGATCTCTAACTATAAAATAATTAAATCTTTAATAAGAGTTACGTGCTTGAATTTGGTGATGAAATATTTAAAGTAATACTTTAAATTGGCCCACTTGTCTAAATATTTATTTACTCCTTTTTTGAAATAAAGAAAATGGATATTTATAATCTGATGTCTTAATTTGTTTTTTTTATGCTTCTAGATTACGACTAATTCACAATTAAAGTAGTCAAAAGTTGACAAAAAAAATATTAGTACCACATATCTGAAGCAAAGCATATTTAGTAGCGGATTAAAATTTAAATTTTATGAATTTAATTTTTAAAATATTTTCAATATAGTATATTTTCAATTTTTTAAAATAAATATAGGTTTATTTTTTAGTATAATTCTAACATAGATAATTATATTTCATGTAAAAAAATATTATTAAATTCTAATGAATTCGATGTTATGTACAAATTAAGTCATGAGGTGAAAGCATTTTGACTTTAAATTAAATGCTTTCCCATTTTCAATTTATTTGTCATAATACAATTTTTTTTTATTTGAAAAATAATATTTCTTTGTTATTTTAATAACTTTTTAATTCTATTTTTTTCATATGATAAGTTTAAAATTATAAAATTAAATATATTTACCATATTTTATTTTAACATCATAAAATTTATTATTATTTATTTATTTCTTAAATCTCATATCATATTAAAATAAGATAAATAAATTAAAATAAAGTAGGCTCTGCAATCGACACAGAAAAGCATAGACAAATCCAATATAAATCACTATAAGATGATGTAGTACAGTGCTCGAGTATTGATTAGAGATCTTGAGTTTGAGCATCAGATACGAAGAAATTTTTGATAAAAAGTGTTCCCTTAAAATGAAATCATATATAATATAAATATAAAATAGTCGAACTCTAATACGAATGAAGAATGAATGTAAATCCAAAGGAACCTGGTATTGTATGTTCCTCTTTTCTCTGTTTTTGGACACACCACCCTTCAGACAAAAACATCCTGCAAGATCCATACCCCCACCCACCCAAGGTGATCTCATCAAACCTCAAAAATACAAATATAAAAATCCAATCTTTCCATTTTCCCACTTCTAATTCTTGTAAAAAACTCTTCTTTATGATAAAAAAAAAAAGGAATCTTGAAAACCTTAAAAAGATTCAAAAGGGTCCAAGAAAATGGTGAATGTTAAGGGTGGTACAAGGCCACCATGGGTAGGATTAGGAGCTGCTGTATGGTTACAAATAGCATCTGGAAATGCATACAATTTCCCCCTTTACTCTCATTCTTTGAAATCTGTTTTGGGGTTTAATCAGCAGCAGCTAACTATGCTTGGAGTGGCAAATGATATAGGTGAAAATGTTGGACTTATTCCTGGACTTGTGTGTAACAAGTTTCCACCTTGGGTTGTTCTGTTGATTGGTTCTTTTTCGTGTTTCTTTGGTTATGGAGTTCTTTGGCTTTCACTTAGTCAGACTGTTCAGAACTTGCCTTATTGGATGGTAAAAATTCTTCCTTTTTGTTAAAGATCTAATCTTTGCTTGATGTTTTTGAAAATGTTTCATTTCTAGGACATTGCATGTTGTTTGGTCTATTTATTTGCAATTGGAATCTTGTTTCATTGTTTTGAGATGGTTAGATTAGCTTTGGAGGGTGTGGGGGAGGGGGGGGGATGAGAGATATTTTTTTGCACCGTCAATATGTACTAGGTAACTCTGTATACCAAGATTTGAATGGATGAGAAGGAATCACATAGTATTTTTGTCTCGGAGTTTGAACTTGAGAACTCATGATGCTCAAACCACTTCATTTACACTAGGATGAGAGATATTTTGTTTCACCGTCATTATGTACTAGGTAACTCTGTCCATCAAGATTAGAATGGATGAGAAGTAATCACATAGTATATTTGTCTCGGAGTTTGAGAGACCTCATGATGCTCAAACCATTTCATTGACATTATGTCACAACCCTTTGCTACTAGTGAAATCCAATTTCCTGCTAAGATAGGGGTAAGGACCTCGTACACACTACCCTCCGAATATCTCACTTGTGGGATTACACGGGGTATGTTGTTGTAATGTAGTCCAATTTTGTTGGGAAGAGATTGATTTGGTGCATCTCAAAGTGGCATATATTTGGTTGTAAGTCAAAGAGATCATTATTAGTATACAAATTTCAGAAAGATCAGTTATTATAAGTAATGACTCTCCAAAATTGATGCATGTTGTGGTAGCTGAAGGAATTGCAAAGTTGTGCTTTGCATAATTGAATTTTCTTTGTGGTTTACAATGACTTTCACATTTGAGATTGGTACAGCCTGAATAAGTATTGTGAAATCTTAGCAACTTCCTACCTATAATTAGTTTTTCTGTAAGTAGACGTATTTAGTCTGGTTCATCT
Organism: Solanum lycopersicoides; assembly: GCA_022817965.1. Classification (NCBI taxonomy): domain Eukaryota; kingdom Viridiplantae; phylum Streptophyta; class Magnoliopsida; order Solanales; family Solanaceae; genus Solanum; species Solanum lycopersicoides. Next base: position 3,030,705 of record CM040624.1, read on the forward strand.
ATCAGGATTATGCTTGACATTGAAGAAAATTAGCTTAAGTTTCTGTCTTAGAAGTGTCCAATCCATTTAAATTTGTTGGTCTGGTTTTGACTTGACACGAAGTTTAAGGAAATAAAGAAGACTTTTGGATCGTGCTGTCTTGAACTGAAGATAGGTAGAATGCACCAAAATGCGTGGTCTTAAACACGTCACATGGTAAGTTAGAACTAAAGAATTGCCAAAAAAGGAAAGAGAGACTTTTTGAAAATGGAGGGAGTATTACATTTCATGAAGCAAATTGTGCTTGACCACTGCTAACAATTAAAAAAATGTCCCAGCTGGTAATCTTTTATTTTTATTCTTCTTAGAAGCCGAATCCTTTTTCATGATCTTTCTTTTTCTGCTTGGATTGATACACCTGTCACCTTTGCCGATTGAGGCTCAGCTGGTAACACCGACTACCATGGTGTAATTTATAGAAATGTTCCATGTTGTCTTTTAAGTTGTTCACTGCTGCTTGGTGAAGTTGTACCCTCTGATGCTCAATAATCATTTTCTTGTTTAAAAATTTCCTAATGTTCCCATTCATTGTTGCCTGTATCCTCTCATTGACACTACTTATGGTTTCAAGAGTTAACGTAATTGTGTACTGTACTTCATGGTTTGACAGTTATGGATTGCACTTTGTGTGGCCACGAATAGTAGTGCTTGGTTCAGCACAACTGTGCTTGTGACTAATATGAGAAACTTTCCTCTAAGTCGAGGCACGGTTGCTGGGATTCTTAAAGGCTATGGAGGGCTCAGTGCTGCAGTGTATACAGAAGTCTATAGTGCATTGCTTCGCAATTCTTCATCTAAGCTCTTGCTGTTCCTTGCACTAGGGGTTCCTGCTTTAAGTTTGTTAATGATGTACTTTATTAGGCCTTGTACACCATCTTTAGGCGAAGATTCATCAGAATCATACCACTTTTTGTTCGTCCAAGTAGCTAGTATTGTTCTCGGTATCTATGTATTAACAACAACAATTTTGGAAGATGTACTTTCTTTAAATGTCTTAGTTTCTTACACTTTTCTCGTTATCATGGTGGTCCTTCTAATGGCTCCACTAGCCATTCCTGTGAAGATGACTTTTTATCCCTCAAACCGCGGCAAGGTGGGCGTGTCCGATGTATCCGTCCAAGACAATAGCAGTGCAGAGAACTCAGAACCCTTGTTAACACCATTATCATCATCAGCAAACCTAGGAAGTTTTCAAGAGGGAGATGAAATCTCTGAAGTGGATATGCTTCTGGCTGAGGGTGAAGGTGCAATAAAGAAAAAGAGGAGGCCAAGAAGAGGTGAAGATTTCAAGTTCACTGAAGCTATGGTCAAGGCAGATTTCTGGCTTTTGTTTTTGGTTTATTTTTTCGGTGTGGGTTCTGGGGTTACTGTTCTCAATAATCTGGCGCAAATCGGAATAGCTCAAGGGCTTCATGATACAAAGATCCTGCTATCACTCTTCAGCTTCTGCAACTTTGTTGGTCGTCTTGGTGGAGGAGTTATTTCAGAATATTTTGTCAGGTGTGATCCTTCAACCTCTTATCTACTATGTGTATTATCCCCTCTTGTTGCCCCCGAGGCTCAATTTCAAATGGTAAAGTTGAGGGACTTGTGATTTAGGTCACAGGTTCGAGCCCTGCACCATGTGAATCTGGTATTAACAGAAGAAGGGTAGAGGGAAGGTCTTTTTATCGACCGGTAAAAAGGGCAGCCTGATGTCTAAACTCCTGCTTTGAACGGGGCTTTGGGAAGGCCAGACCACAAGGTCTATTGTACGTAACCTTACCCTGCATTTCTGCAAGAGGTTGATTCCATAGACCGAACCCATGACAGCCCGGTCACATGAAAACAACTTTACTAGTTATGCCAAGGCTTCCCTTCCCTCGGTCATTAAAAAAATAATAATTAATCCCTCTTGTTGACTTAATTATTTTCAACCAACAGGGAAACGAAATAGAAAGGAAATGATGATAAATGGTTTCTTCGCTTAAAACTTGGCCATAATTAAGTAGTTAAGCTGTTATTGCTACTTTTAACTTCATGCTTTTGTCGATAAAATTGAAAGGAAACATCTTTTATCCAAATGCCTCCCATAGGATAGTCGAAAGCAATTTATGGACGAGTTAGCTTGTTGAAGATGCTTGAAATGATTAAGTAGACTGCTTGTTCAGTTATAGTTTTTTTCACTGTCGTAATACTAGCATTGATCTAATTGCTTCTTGTTCCAATTCGCAATACAGGTTAAAAGCAGTACCTAGGACAGTTTGGATGACATGCACACAAGTAGTAATGATCATTACCTACCTTCTGTTTGCTTCTGCACTTAATGGTACCTTATACGCAGCAACAGCATTGCTAGGAGTCTGCTATGGTGTTCAATTTACGACAATGGTCCCAACAGCCTCTGAGTTGTTTGGTCTCAAGCATTTTGGTATAATTTTCAATTTTATGTCGCTAGGGAACCCCTTAGGTGCTTATCTCTTCTCCGGTCTCCTTGCCGGGTATCTCTATGATAATGAGGCTGCGAAGCAGCATTCTGCTACTTGCTTCGGTCCTGATTGCTTTAGAGTCACCTTCCTAATTCTGGCTGGAGTATGTGGTCTCGGCACCGTGATTAGTATTGTTCTTACCATGAGAATAAGACCTGTTTATCAAATGCTTTATGCTGGAGGATCCTTTCGGCTACCTCAAAGTTCAAGTCATTGAGGTATCTTGAAAAAGCTTAACCAACGTCATGTGCTAATGTTATAAAGGGAAGCACATTGATCAGCAATCGCCTGTGAGTTCAAATTTCGGATAGTATGATATTTACGAAAATTGTTGTGATTTGTATGATATGTTTGAAAATTTTAGCTTTGTTAGGGTGTGTCCACAATGAAGCATCTTGCACATAGATGCGTAAACTACTGTAACACTTGATACATCAAGCTATATAGCAAGAATTTGTGTCTTCTCATCTACTTTGTTTCCACTCCATCCCCAAATGGTTATACAATCTTTGTATCATTTCCCCCTTAAGACTTACATCTAAATGCTATGGAAACTGTTCCGATGATATACATTACATCGGGTATATGCTTCAAAGGAACCTGGGAGTATAGTTTATGATGTTCTCGGTAGCTAGAAAAAGCATGGAACTAGACTGATAACTGAAGAATATACTACAGTTTTCAGAGGTAATCCGAGATTTAGTTATCAACAGATCAAAGGAAACATTACTACGGAAACATAATTATGTAGATGAGTTGATCTTATACACCATTTGTATTTGAATTCAATAAAGTCTATAGTTATGTTTATGATTTGAATTGCTTTATGTGATTTTACTTCAATTCTCAGCTACCATTGGAACAATTTCAAGTTCTGCGATAACCACATTCTAATGGCCTATCCTTATGGATAAAGCTCAATTCTGGTAAGTTTTGGTGCCTTTGGAATGACATGAAATCTGTCTTTTTTCACTATCAAAAAAGTTTTCCATGTGAAAGTCGTTATCAAGTCCCGCTATCATTCCAACTCTTTTGTAGAATAAACTCTCAGGAAGATCCCTTTCATTATGCATGTAGTTTACCCTGAAATCATGCTGGTTCTGGGGTCCTGCTGTTTATGTTTAATGCCTTCCATCGATTGGTAAACTCGAACTTGATCATATATATACATATTGCTTAACATTACATGAGTGAAGAAGAAAAGGAATTTGCATAGCCTTTACTCAATAGATGCTAATGGAAATGGAATGACCTTAAAAGTGCTGATGGAGTCTTTTATTGCATATATACTTGAAGCTGATTGAGCTTTCTAATAGGTAGCTCTGTATTGATCTTTGTTTCTTTTTAGTATGCTTTCTTTAACCATTTTTCTTTGCTTCTTCACTTCCGTTGTTTTCTTTTTTCCCGAATTGCTTTGTAATGATTTTAATTGAGTCGAGGGTATATTGGAAACATGTCTATTGGAATCACGAGGAAGGGGTAAGGTAAGGTAAGGTCTGCGTACACTCTACCCTCCCTTGACCCCACTTGTGAGATTACACTGTGTATGTTGTTGCGTCGATCTCTTGGAAGATTCAAGATACTAGATCCCTTTGCTTAACACTTCATTTTTCTGTTCAATATGAACCAACCATCATACATATATGATATTAAAGTACAAGACTTTCAAGTACACAAATGCAGAAAAAAAGGTTACAACAGAAGAAGGATTTGTTGAGACAGCAAACCCCATGCTTGTGTGCCATATACCCTTACAAACAGATATCTACCAAAGAACATACTAACCTAGGTGATTCTGGTACCTGATACTGGTGAAGGTGGTAGGTATCTCGTGGAATTAGTCGAGGTGCGCACAAGCTGGCCCCGGATCGACACCACAGTTGTAAAAACACAAACA
>CM040624.1:3036108-3059304 GCA_022817965.1 Solanum lycopersicoides
ATTGAAATGGGCCACCTTCTAAAGCAGGTCCAACATAAGCGGTTCGTAAGTCCATAATGAAAATGGCCCATTTAGAGGCGGGAGATCTTGAACTTTCTACCATGCGTATTCTATGAGCATAACAACATTCATTATCGTATAATTTTCAACGGAGCGTTAGAAAATAGGTATAACCTCTAAATCCTCAAAAAAAAAAGGTTTACAGAGGCGAATTCAGAATATGAATATCGTCAAAATTCTTTATTAACCTTTTAAGATTGTACCACAACTCTTCTAATGTATTGATTTCAATACCCATTAGTTATTCTTATTTATTTAGTGAAGTTTTACCACATACAATTTAAATGAAATTAATTATTCATGAAACTTGAAATTTATATAATATATAATATAGGATAAAACCATAATATAAAATAGTCTTCAGTGAATGAATGGCCTGCACGTCAAATAATTCTATGTACAATATATATAACTAAAACCAAAATTATATATATAAAGGATATAGCATAAATCACAAAATAAAACACAAATTGAGAATGCTAAAATGCAACGAACTCGATTTTTCATTCATTAAAATAAATTTTTTATGATAATAATTATTATTAGTTGAATGATCGAGAAATCAATTACTGAATTTTACAAAAGAAACAAATAAAGAAATTTTACATCGGATTCTCAACCTTAATTTGTCATATCATCGATCATAATTAAGACATTTTCTTAGGTTATACGATACTTCTAGGTTAATCGTGGAAGACTTGTAGTGGCTTATGAACTAATTGATTAAGTCCCTATCATTAGTCAAAATCAATCCATTTTTTTAAATCAAATAATTAAACTCCAACTTAATTACCTTATTTTACTCTAAAAGGACACTTGTTAATTTTTCTAGTGAATATTTATTGGTAGATAGATATTTAGCAGTTTTGAACACTTGACTCTTGGTAAATTTTGATTTTGAGTTAATTTGGAACGATTACTTTTAATTTTAGGGGTGCATAAGTAGATAATTAAATTTGTGTAAAATTAAATAAATAGACACAATCGTCCTACATGGTATATGTGTGTCTACTTGTTTAATTTTGTACAAATTCAAATGTCTACTTGTGCAAACACAAAGTTGAAGAACATAAATATCATCTGAAGTCAAATTAAAGGACATATCTATATATTATACCTGAAATATAACCTATTATGAGTTTTTAGTCCTTTCATGCCAGAACCCTGAAGTATGCTATATATATATTTGATTATTTTAGACTTATATACTATCGTAAAAAAGAAAGTAAAATCAAATTTATATATTACAAGATTTATTTTTGTGGACATTAATTTTTTAACAAGATTTTTTTCATTCACAAGTCATGAACGCCACATAATAAATTAGAAAGAAACTTTCTAAATACCTTCTAAAAGTAAACCAATTCCAAATTATATATAAACTTTTATAACTTTATATCATGAGCATAACTATCCACTACAATGAGTCATAATGACTCATAAGTTCATTAGATTTATATATACTTCTAAAAATTGGAAAGTTTCATAATTGAATAAATAAATAAATAAATTATCATTTCTCTTTTAGTAAATAATTGAGTCGAACTTTTTCAAACTTTAAGCTAACAAGCATCCCATACTCAACCCTTTATGAATTATGAAGTCCCCACATATCAAAACTTTAATCTTGTAAATAATGGCATTGATAATCTTTTTAAAACTTTATCAAGTATGGTTTCTTCGTTATTATATATGTTTTTTATGTTTGTTTTTACAAATTTTTATTTCAGTTATGAGTCTATTTAAAATAGCATTTTACAAAATAAAAATAAGACTCGTACGCTATTTTTTTCGAACTCCAAATATAACATTATATTGAATATATATGTACTCAATATATATATTCTGACCATCTTAATGTTTAAATTCTGTTTAAAAATTTGATACACTTATTAAAATTTATTTAATCATAGTAGTTGTTTAACTAATTAGTAGTTGTTTGCATCTTCTCTTAATTTTCTAAAGCTACACTCATTTTAATTTAAATTTAGTAGTAGTTCAATTAAGCATATTATTTCTTATTAATATTATTATAGGGATTTGGGACTCAAATACACTACCTGAAATAATTTTCTTTTAACATCTTAATCACAAGACTAAACTTTTAACTTCTGTCAAGAAGTGTCAATACTTATATATATATTTATTAAATCAAAATTTGACCTCTATATATAATGTAATTTTCCGATCAAGGGTGTTGCTGAGGGTGGGTCCGCCCTAGGTGGAGGGGGGGTTGAAATTAGTCATACTTGTTAATAATGAAGATAACAAAGGTTACCAATGTAATTAACTAAACCAAAAAAGATTTCTATATAACCTTCAACCTCTAGAATCATTGAACTTGTTTGCTTGAATAACAAGAGCAAACCACCTCTTTTTTCCTCTTTCAATTTTTAAACAAAAAAAAAAAACTTTTTTATTTTTATTTTTATTTTCTAAAAATACAAATCTCCATGGCTTCATCAAAATCTCAATCACCAAAAAGAATTTGTTATTGTTCTCCTACTACTCATCCTGGTTCTTTTAGGTGCAAATTTCACAAAAATGGACAAAAATCATCACATTCAAGAAGATCATCATCATCATCAAGTTATTGGGAATTAGCTAAAATTGCAAAAGCTAAATCTTTAAAAGTATTTTTACTTCAAATAATCAAGCCTTCAAGTCATGATCTTCAAAGGAGAAGAAATTTTCAACCTAAACCATCCAGGTTTATTGGATCAATTAATAATATTAATCAAGAACATGGGGTTATTGTTTCTTGAATTTCTTTTAATTTTTTTTTAATTTTTTGTTAATTATTAGAATGTTTAAACTCTGATAAAAGTGGTACAATGGAGTCATGGACTATGTCACTAATATGTATGTATATATGAGGACCTTTTTAATTTATGTTTTTATTAGATTTTATAACGATTGTTTGTTCAGATATTCTTTTGATTGCTATAACGAAATGGTGTTATACATACATATAATATGATAAAATATGAAAAATTGATTCTAAAAATCTTGATTATTACATTGAGATATCATATAAAGGATGATTGTTATAGAAGTTTACTCCTTAATTATTATGAAAGTGTCATTAGTGAATTTTGGTTTGTGCTTTTCTCTTTATAATTTTTGTTGTTCTTTTTTTTTTTTTTACCAATACATTATTCATTAATTACTTGTGACTAACATTACACATTAATTACGTGGGCTGACTTTGAGATTGTATAATTAGCCATATTTGTATGTACTTAATTTGTCAGAATGTACAAATACATATATATAATATACAATTATCTAACTGATAGACATATACAATTTACTTCTCTCTCACTCTCTGCCCTTTCTCACTTGCCTCCTCTCGCAATCTCGCTTTCCATATATACAAATAAATATGTATAATATACAATTATCTTAACAGATATATATATGCAATTCACCTCTCTCCCACTATTTGCCCTTTCTCGCTCGCCTCTCGCTCTCTCCCAATCTCACTCGAATATGTCCTCCCTATAACATATAGCTACGAATGTAATCTTTCTCCCACTCTCACTCTCTTCTCTCCCAGTCTCCCTCGCTTCTCTCCTCACTATTATTACATATAGCTACAAATTGTAATTGTCAATCTATAACTATGGAAAAAAATTATGTTATGTTTGAGCGGCCATGTGAAAATTCCTCTAAAAGAGAAAATTATATAAACTTAAAATTCGTATTGTTGGGGCTTCCATTGATGGAATCCCTCCAAAAATTAGGCGTATGCCACTATTTGCAACGAACACACGGTATTCTTTAGTAAAAGGCGAAAGAATAGTTCGCTATGTGTTCATTGCGTGGCTGCGTGGTTTTCAGTGTTGGCGCTTAAGCTTATTATATACAAGTTCCAAATGCTAACTTTTTTACTTGACTTATTGACGTGGGACTTTTGTTATATGGGCTTTGTTTCTTCCCATATGATTTAGGATGTTGGGCTAAGATTTTTGGGCCATCAAAACATTGAGCTCTACTCACGATATTCTTGAGTTCATTACACATTTAGTCGTGACGTTGATATGTAATATCTTTAAAACACCTTTTTGTTGTTGACATTTTAATACATATATCTTTCAACTATAAGAAAAACACATGCGCCCTAAAGTATGATTTCGTCATAACTTTTATTTTGATTTCAAAAGTTATTGTATCTGCCTCGAATTTCTTTATCGATGGTGATTCAAGTGTCTCGTGTCGTGTCGATACAAATACGACATTAATCGAAGTGAAGAATTTGTGCTAACTTTTTAGCTCCAATGATTAACAACATATTGACAAATTTGTTACCTTCAATCATGCATTTTTGTAAAATGTAGAGAGCTAAGTCGACACATTATTAAATCTAGGGGGAAACTACTCATTGACTAATGAAAGAGAAAATGAATATATTTAACAACTAAATAATGGATATATATGTAAAAAGAAGATTAATTAGCATCATATTTTGCTATTAAAAAGGAAAAGGAAGCAAAGAAATCATTCCACGTTTGAGAACGATTCATCATCTTCTATATGATTAGTATATATACTAAAATGAAAATTTATTAATCAAATCATCGAGTGACTTAAAATGACTAGTTCTTTTTGTTATTCATGACAAATGTATTGCCAAAGATTACAAGTTCATGATGTAATTTATTATTTGATCAAATTTTTCCAAAGTATTGGGAGCCATGAATTTATTGTGGTTTGTTTTCAAAGTAGTGTAGTATCCCATGTGAAAGGAAAAGTCTTCTTTTGGGACCAAATGCCCAAATTCATGACCAATATTGTTACTACTTGTTAGACTCTTATTGGTCCTCAAATCGATGAGGCGAATTTAAATTTACACCACATAGGACTTTTTCAACGATGAAGAGTTTCTTAATACATAATTTATTTTTTATATTTAGATTCAAATTTAACTTTTTTAACGATAAAGAGTTTCTTAACACGTGATTTATTCTTTATATTCTGATTCAAATCTGAAACATGTGGTTAAAAATAAAAAAGATGTTAATCCTTTGTTTGTGTAACTTGAAAATTCAAGTACCAAACTTCTTTACTTTTTAATGAATATTTACCATAGTAACTTTCATAGTATAAACAAAATACTTATTTGATAAATTACATCTAAATAAACAAAATCATGAAAATTTAAGACTAATATTGTTGGGATTTTTATTGAAAAAATCCCTTTAAAAATTAGCGTATGCCACTATTTGCAATAAACACACGGTATTCTTTAGTAAAAGGCGAAAGAATAGTTCGCTATGTGTTGATTACGTGGCTGCGTAGGTTATGTCAAGGGGCTTGAGCTCCTAATATATAAGTTCGAAATGTTCACTTCTTAACTAACTTTGTTGATGTGGGACTATGTCTATATGGGCTTGTTATCATTAAATGTGCAAACTTCTTAACTAATGTGAGTAATTAATGTAACAATAATGTGACTAATTATATTAATTAATAAAATTTACGTTGTTGGTTTGTCGCAGAAATGTAAATAAGATACGAGTAACTATCTATTTCCGAAAAATAATAATTTAAAATTTAGTGATTTTTATTTTTTGTTTGGGAAAAAGGACATATATTCACAAACTATTGTAAATGGTATGCAGATATCCTTTGTCATACATTTGTAACATTGGTGTCGTAGCCGTCTAAAAACTAGAGCAAATATGTCATTCACTCTAATGGAAGGCTAAATAGGGACACATGACACAATCTAATCTGTCGATCCGATTTTAATAAATATCGATGGGTTAAGATAATGACGTGTATGTCCGTTAGTGTAAAGGGTATATATGCTCTAATTTTTGGACGGCATAAACACCAATGTCCCAAAAATATGACGAAGAGTATCTGCATACCTTTAACGATAGTTCGGAGGTATATTCGTCCTTTTTTCCTTTTTTTTTTTATTGGAAGGTTGTGGATAGAAAGTTCAAAGTTAGTTTATTGTTGTGGTGAATCAACCGTGTCAATCATCCAGGCTCTAATACGAAGTTTTGAGATCTAAAACGCATAGAACAATTACATAGATTAAGTAATTGATGATATCATGATACTTTCTTTTATATATGATATATCTTGATACTTTTTTAATACACTACATCAAGATATCTTTTCGATTTTGATAAATTATTTTATATGTCTCGAACTTCTATCTATTATTTTAGTTAAAATATTCAAAATTAATTAATCAATCGGACATAAATTCCACACCCATATCATATCATGTCGATATAGATATGACTCTAAAAATAAAAAGTCCCATAACTTCCATGTTATGTACAAGGTTCTTAGGCAAATTCTAGTGGTTAATATTATCACAATGATTGACAAATTTGTTAGCTTCAATAATGCCTTAATCTTCTTGGTCTAGTAACAAGTACTACCCATGCACTTTTGTCAAAAATTAGAAAGCTAAGGCCACACATTACTAAAGTCAAGGGAAATTATCGAGAGTGTATCACTGAAATTTCAATCATAAATTAGGAAAATACTTATATTTTATATTTAAAAAATATGATTTTTTTCTTAAATATTATATAATATATGAAAACGATTATTCATCTTCTTAACATATTGAAATAAGAATATTCCAATCAAATTTTCCAATACACACTATTTTATATTTTTAATGTCACATCTCTTCACATGAATGTGAAAATTTGTCAATATTCCCAACCATGAATAAGAGCCACAAAGGCACAAACTCAACTTTTTCTACATACCTATTGACAATTATGTAAGAGAACAATAAAAAATGAATCACTTATTTGTTCTTGTTTTAACAAACCTATTGCCAAAAACTCAAGTTCATGACAAGTGATTTATTCTTTGACCCAAAGTATTTTGAGCCATTAATTTCTCATGGCTTGTTTTCAAAGTAGTGCATGGCAACCCATGTGAAAGGAGCTACTTTTTTTGTGATCAAATGTCCAAATTCATGACCAAAGAATCTCAATATTGTTACTACTTGTTATGCCCTAATTGGTCCACATATTCTTTAAAGGTTCTTGTCATAGCTTCCCCCCTCCCCCCCAACCAAACTAATGTAGTGAGGTTACAATTAATTTGGATGTGCATAGCCAAAAACATATTTAAGGGGGAAATGTTCTCTAATAGAATTAAAGATGGATAGATTTTATTTGTCCCATCACAATCATTACTAATATAGACAAGTATCTAAACGCTCTTGAATTTGGTGTAAATTATTAGTTTCGTTTTTGAACTATTGACAGTTTTAAAAACACTAATTGAATTTAAATATACCATCAATCTGTCACATGGTATAGCAAGTAGCAAAACTCTTTTAGGCATGGGTTCTTAATAAAAAGCCTAGAGAAGTGTTGAAAACATCCTAAACTTGACGAAAATTTTAGGGGGTATTTCACACGAATTGCAAGATCAGTGATGTATTTATGTTCAGTTCGTTAAGTAGAGGAGTGTTTTTTAAGATTTTCAATAGTTTAGAGACGAAATTAATTATTCGTGTCAGATTTAAAAGTTTTGTAATACTTCTCTCTTATTAAAAAATAATTATTCGCGTCAAATTTAGAATTGTTTTTAATACTTTTCCCTTGATAATATACTTTGAAAGGTTACAAATGACTCTATCTATATACAACTAAAATACTTGGTAGGAGTTCCAAGGTCCAATTGGCTGCTTAATTTCTCTACGCTTAAGAAGACTTGTTAACTAATATACACACTAATTGAAGTAACAAACAATTGATTAATGGACTAATTTAGAAAATAGTCAGCAAATATATAAATTTAGTGTTGTTTAAACATAAATATACATACTAAAATCATATATAACATACATATAATATTCATAAATAGTGTACATATTTTTTTGTATATTTAGAGTAGTCTTGGTTATTAAGTTTCTAATATATTCACACTATCTAAGGCTCAACCAAAGTTTGAATTAATTGTATTACTTATGATCTCAATATTGTAAATTTAATAGGTTAACATAATACAACAATTTAGTTAAAACAATTTTTTTTTAATTTAATAATACTCCCTAAAGGATGTTACAAGGTCTTAAAATAAGTTTGAATCCATGGATGTGTGTACTATATGGTTGAACTAGCTTGGAATATGCAATATTATTTTTCTAATGCATCTTCAAATTGTACTTGATTTGACTCTTTGAAACAAAATTACCTCTAACATTAATATATATGCCAAAAATTAAAGCTTCAATTGTTGACCCAACTTGGTCAACTCTCAACCTATAAGACTTGGTCACTTGTTACCTCCAAGAATCTTCTTTCATAAGGGAAATTTATAGGACTAATTATCGGAAATTTACTTAAATTCTACTAGTTTAGGAGCTAAGAATTTATATGCACTCTAGTTTGTAATATTATGTATCTTACTAAATTTTGGTGCTTTTAAATATGTATAGATACATGTATTTCAGATATATGAGATTAAAATTAGGTGTAATTAATTTGTTCTGGATACATCATATTCAAGTGGTTTCGCATGTCTTTGTGATACATAGCAAATCTCGCTCGTCTCTCTCCCATCTCATTGTTCACTCTCTCATTTATTTGGTAGCTCAAATACATGTGAATCACTCCAGATACATACATATACATATTTCTAATGTGATTCACATTTATCTAGGATACATACGAATCTCGATCGTCTCCCTCCCTATTCCCGCTTGGCGCTCGCCTCTCTCCCTTTTTGTGTATTTGATAGCAAAAATATATGGTGTATTTGTTTTTCACCATATGGTAGAAAACTCTTAATTAATGATAAAATATGCAATATTTTCAATATATATATAATAATGTATGCAATATTTTCAAAATATATATAATAATGTATGTATAATTATTTATTTATTTGCAATTGGTCTATTATATTTTTAATTTTTAATTTTAGTAGAAATGGGGATCTTCGTGGACCTTTATAATACAACATACATTTTAAAATATGATATTATTGTTACAAAACAAAATAAAATATAGAGACAATTATTGTTCTAAAAACACTAAACATCTATCATGAGCGATTATGGAGTAATTAATTGAAATTGACGTATACGTGAAGGAGTAATTAGCATCCAAATCTCAAAATACTTTTCTTAATCCATATGCATGCATGCCGTTTCTTCTAAGCTAATTATAGTTTGTTAGGTTTAGTGGGATTTGGGGGTTGGGGGGATGTATCTTTAGATCTTGTTTTAATTATATTATTGGAATGTATAATATATGTCGAAATAATAATGTGTTGTAGCTTTAACTAAAAAGAATCATTTAGTAAACAAATATTTCACGTTTACGCAAGGTCTGAATTCTAAGAATGAATTGATTGCAACTCAAAGAGTGTGACGTAAATTTTCCATTCTAATAATACAAATATTATATTGATATTTTTTTTCACGACTCAAGTTCATAAAAGTTGAGATACTGAATTTATATTAGACAAATTTTATTTGGAATGTACTAGTTTATAATCAACGCATTTTAGTGTAATAGCCAACTCTAACTATATATGAAATCAACATGCAAAAATATGTGTTTATATACAAGCTAAGAATATATAAACTTATTGTCTAGGTAATTAGTTAAACATTATTATTGGGGTTTAACCTAAAGATACCTAAAGCCAACTCCTCCTTATCATCAATGTAACATATATTCGTATATATTTTTTCCATTTTAATTTATCGTCTTACTCTTCTTTTTAGTTCATTCTAAATAAAAAAAATTCTTTTTCTTTTTGACAATTTTTTAATTTTACTTTCACATAATATATTAAAGACTATGAAAGTAAAAACATTGCGATACATTCACCATATTTTAAATTTATGACCATAATTTTCTAAAATTTTTAATTTTCATAAATTTCATATTAAATTAAATCTAGATAATCAAATTGAAACAAAGAAAAAAAATAAAAAACTCATAGAATAAATTCATATAAAATTTAAATTTTTGAATTCGTATCGATAATTTTTAATTTTAGTTAAGACATTCATTCACACAACCCCACATGTGTATTTGCCTAATGTTATGACACACCAATAATGGCCACTATTTTTATTCTTTTCAATAAACTAATTCATCATATCTTATTTGAAAATTATAAAATCAATTAATAGGACGTATGTGTATACGTGGCAACTTTAGGGAGTACAAAAAGATGACCCCCAAATAAAAGTGACCGTTAGTTAAACGGAAAAGTCCCTTGTAATTTTATATGTTTATTTATTTAATTTTACTAAGTCTTATTGATCACCTATTATATATTTTTTTTGAAGTTTCTCACCAGGTATATTATATTAGAGCTTAATTAAATTTAAATTTATATTGAGAAGTTTCACATTAAATTATAAAATGCTTTTTAATAAAAATAATTTCGAACTCAAGAGAATTCAAATGCGAGACCTCTAATTAAAAATAAAGAAGTACTTATCATTCTATCATAAATCTTTGTTACTGTTATAGTTTCACTAATATATCAACGCTAGATACAAAAACGTCTTAACTAATCATATTAAAAGTTGTTTGTGTAAATTTTTTCTACCCCAATGTATGTATTGTTGCATTTATCGAACTAATTCACTAAAAAAATATTTAGAAAGTTAAAAATCAAATTCTAGTCAAATAGTTTTAAGAAGTTTTTTACTTTTCATGTGAAAACCTTCTCATTTTTTTCTTTTTGTACTTCAATCAAAATATACGTAAAAATAATAGCAAAAACTTGTTTTTGATGAGAAGTTTCAATAGGTTGTAAAATTTTTTATAGTGAAATATTATAGTCCTATTAAATTAGGCTATATTTATTAATAATACAAAGGCATAGAAAATGTATATATACTTTAGATTGTATAATTTTACATTTATTAATTAGTGATGTAACTCTTTTAAATAAAACTAAATTGATGGACATATATTTAATGGATTTCTCATGGCTTGTTTACAAAGTAGTATAACATCCCATGTGAATTGCTATTTGAATATTCGTTTTTGGTGCACCAAATTGACCAAACATTTTAATATCATGAGTGGAGCTAGCGTAGATAGTATGAATTTAATCGAATTCTATATATATATATATATATATATATATATATATATATATATATATATATATTATTTTTTTTTTGTTATTTCAGTATACGTATTTATTGAATTTATAAATAATTTAGTTAAAAAGTAAATATATATTTTTCTTCCTCTACACCTGTATTCCATAAATTATTTTTTTGAAAAGTTAAAAATGGGTCCAAAATATTGTTAAAATTATGGAAATTTAAATAAAAATACCCTCCATTAATAATAGTTTGATCCAAAAACATAGTGTCTCTTTTAGGTCAAAAACATCATATATATTTTTAATAAACAAATTGTTTCTTTTCTTTTTAAACACTTTTTCTAACAAGAAAAAAGACTCTTAAGTAATAGAGAAACAATATATTTATCAGAAAAAAGATATTTCTTATTTAAATAATAATAATAATCATATCAAATATATTTTTAAATTAAAGAGTTA
Organism: Solanum lycopersicoides; assembly: GCA_022817965.1. Taxonomy (NCBI): domain Eukaryota; kingdom Viridiplantae; phylum Streptophyta; class Magnoliopsida; order Solanales; family Solanaceae; genus Solanum; species Solanum lycopersicoides. The sequence goes on from CM040624.1 coordinate 3,047,704, forward strand.
ATAACATGAACTCTTTAGACCAAACTACTGACAAAGGGTATTTATGTTCCATCCGAAAAAATTAAAAACATTTTAAAATTTTTTTCAATTTTTAAAAATTAGATAGGGTTATAGTAACCTAACACCATTGATTATTTATAAATGAAGTAACATGACTAATAAAAATTAATATAGTCAAACTTCAATTTAAGTTGAGATCATTAAGACCCCAACATTTTAGCATTATAATATTTGAAAAAAGAATCTGAATTATTTAATGTATATTTAAAATTTTAATAGTACGCTTTAGGTGTGTTTGACAAGTAATTGCTATCATGTAATAACAAATTATTTCTTATTTATATAATATCTTAATTTATGTAATGTTTTTTAACTTTTTTCAGAGATAAATATAAAAATCGTTAATCATAATTTATTTATGATTTATAGAACTTTTTCCATTACAAAGAATAAGTCTCACCTTATTTTAAAATTTGTTTCAAAATTAGTGTTATCTTTAGCAAGTGTTCAATTTTTTTAATTGTTTCTTTGGCAATAAACTGTGAAAAATGAACGGATGGAGTACATTATATTTATGGGAAACTTTCACATATAGCCACTTAAAAATAATTAATTACTCTCTATAGCTATAGTGTGATAATTACAATTTGTAGCTACATGTTATATAGAGGAGAGAGGCGAGTGAGAGGGAGAAAAGAGTGGGAGAAAGGTGAATTGTATATGTATATTGGTTAGATAATTGTATATTATACATATGTAATTGTATATATGGCAAGAGAGATTGGGAGAGGGAGGAGAGAGGAGAGCGAGAGCGAGATCGAGAGAGGGAGGAGAGAGGCGAGCGAGAGAGGGCAGAAGTGGGAGAGAGGTGAATTGTATATGTATATAGTTGTATATAACTGTATATTATACATATATATTTGTATAAATGGCAAGCGAGATTGGGAGAGGGAGGAGAGAGGCGAGAGAGATTAAGAGAGGGAGGAGAGAGGCTAGCGAGAGAGGGCAGAGAGTGAGAGAGAGGTGAATTGTATATGTATATAGGCTAAAACTTATATATTATACATATTTATTTATATATCCTGGCGAATCATACATATACAAACGTGACTAATTATACAAATTCGAAGTTAGCCCACGTAATTAATGTATAATGTTAGTCGCTAGTGGTAATTATAGAAAATTATAGCTATGGTGAGTAATTAAATAGTATAAATTTGCTTGTCCGCGTAATTTTCCATATATTTATTAATTTCGTAATTATTTATATAGCACTAATATAAATATTACACAATGGTAGTGGAGTTGACTTGTTAGTGCTAATCCCTAAGCTACAAGGTGATAAACATCAAGAGAAATAATTAGTTTGGTGCTAATCTACACTTATTAGTGCTAATCCCTAAGCTACACTTATTAGAGATAAACATCAAGAAACAATTATATTTGTGCATTAATTAATTGCTCCTAAGTTACACTTATTAATGCCTCATTTTAAATGTTAAAATTCTTTTACGTTCATTGTTAATTGTCACTTTTAATCTATATTATTCATATATCCATTACATGCTCGTTAAATTATTTCTCATATTATAAATCAATTAATATAAACACATAGTAAAATATTTATATTAATTATTATTTGTTAAATAAAATGGATGAAAAATTTTGAGAAAGTTAAAAGAGGGTATGATGGTGATAATGACCTTAGTGTTGAAATTGAGTAAATAAGACTCTAGAAAGCAAAGTGTATCACCTTGCTATAATTATAATTCATGAATTTATTTATAATCGCGATTGTTGTGATATTTGATTTGACATGTTGAATTAAGATAATTATATTATATTAATTTAATATTACAATAAAAGAAAATATCAATATATTTTTTTGAGCTCAGATGGTCTGGCAATGCATGTGAGCTGAGCATATTGAAGTGTGACCTCTGAGGACTGCTCTGCTCATAGTAATAGTGGTTCGGAGATGAATTTAGAATTTTTAAATATAAATATAATATTTTTAAAAAAAGTTATGTATCTGAAATTGATTTTTAATTTTATAGATTAGTAATTCAACATTTAATAAAGTGCTTCATTTTATTTTTCATAGTATAAATATAGATATAAAACATTTAATTTCAAAAAGATTACTAGGATATAAAAATTCAAATCATATCTCGTTCGATAATAGATTTTATACTTGAAACTTCAAGAAAAATAAACTTTAGACATTGTGATTTTGTAACTTGAAATTGTGTCTTGAGAAAGTATTTTACTTAAATTCTTTTTAATTGTAAGCCAAAGCTTCAAAAATATATATAAAAATATAATTTTTTAAAATCTACTCTCTAAATTAATGACTAAGTCACTAAACAATAGTTAAAATACATAAATATTTAAAATAATAACACAATATAATCCAAACAAGCTACTAATAAATAAGTCAAAATAGTTTTTGTATATACTTTAAATAATAAATTGATCTTCTTTCTTCTTCCTTTTATCAATGAGACTCAAACAAAAAGTATCACCTTTTTTGTGTCTCAATTGGTGTTTAAACTATAGGAATTATTTAAAGATTACGCTCTCAATAAAAAAAATTTCATATTTATAGTTCAAATTTAAATTTTTAATCAAGGTAAAACAGTCTCAACATCACACCATAACTCATATTAATCAAAAAAACAAAACTTCAGATTTATTTTAAAAAAAATTAAAGTATCACTTAAGATGGAAGAAAGTATATAAAAGATTTTGGCATTTGGAATACTCTGTATTTTATAAAATCTATAAACCTCTTTTACCTTCCACGACAATACAAATATAATATTTATATAGATTATATATAACTATTTTGAGATAATACTCTGTATTTTATTAAATATTAAACTCTAAATAGAAGAGTCATTTATTTTTTGGAAAAATATACCAATTAGAAAACACAAACTAAGTTTAGTTTGGTTTAAAATATTCATGAGAAAAAACAACTAAAAGTCAATGAAAAATATAGGGCCAAAATGGAGTGATTTATAGGGTGTTCTTGAGAGTTGACCAAGTCTGGTCAACAATTGAAGCTAATTAATTAATTAACCTTTGAAGAGGCAAATTATTGACATTTTGCAACTTCCTAACTAGTTGCACACACTTCATTGAAATTTCATAAATCTTAATAAAAAAATAATTTTTTTCAAACTAATTCTATTAAGCATGAATCTAAATTAATTTTGTTTCAATAGTGCGAAATATAAAAACATTTTATGCATATGTAACATAGGAATTCGATGTGAAGTATTTTTTTTTATTCTTCTTAGTGTATCAATGAGAATACATCATGAATAAAGTTGTATATTCCAAATGCCAAAATCTTTTATATACTTTCTTCCATCTTAATTGATACTTTAATTTTCTTTTAAAAATAAATCTGAAATTTTACTTTTTTGACTAATATGAGTTATGGTGCGATGTTGAGACTGTTTTACCTTAATTAAAAATTTGAATTTGAGCTATAAATACGAAGAAAATTTTATTTAAAATTTTTGATACAAAATTGATTTTAAACATTTTTTTAAAAAAAAGAAGCAAAAAATAATTTTAAAAAATAATTTAAACTTAAGTCGCTGCCTCAGTAGCGATATATTAAAAAAATTATTTTGAAAATCGCTCCTTTGGGAGAGATTTTGTTTAAAAAAAATCGTTGCTGATTTTACTTTTTCAGGCGGACAAAATCGCTCATTCGTGAGCGATTTTGCCGTTTTAGTTAAAAAGAAATTTCATATACCATTTTAAAATTTTTGTTAATATTTTTCACCCTTTAAGCTCCGGACTCATCTTTTATGTGTGTGACTTTATAAGAATCTCTTTTTCAATTTGTAGATTGCAAAACTTTTATTTAGTAAATTAAATTATTGCGTCTTTGTGGTCCTTTTTTCAATTTGGTAGTATAATAAAAAGACATTTTAAAAGATGGGGAGCATATTTATATGGCCATGCTCTTCGCTCCATAGAGATAGTCTATCAGAAATAATTACTGAACTTTCACAGAATAAAAATACGTAAGATATATATATATATGCATAGTATTAGCCTCCCGACCTCAAACTTTATTTGTAATATTATATTAAATATATAATTATTTTATAGTTAAACTGACTTAAACACAATGAACAAATAAAAATTAAAGTATATATATCATGTGGGAATATTGAAGTTGATTGAATGTGGAATAGTGGCCAACTAAAATTCAAAAGGCTTTTTAATGAATGCCGTCTCTTCTAAGCAATTAGTTGTAGTGGGAATGGTGGACGTATCTTTTGGATTGCATGAATTATATTCCATATAAATAATACTATATATTTTTAAAAAAAATATAATGTGCAATGACTTTACTTATTCGAATTTTCAAGAAAAAAAAAAGTATAAGAAAAGTAGTGTATCCACACCTTTTGGAATAATATAATTTGAAGAAAAAAAAAAGAAGAATCCACTAAATTCCGCAAAAAAGTTAACAATAAAAGACATATTCAAAATATTTTAAGGTTTTTGAGTTTTATATCTAAAATATACAGTAAATATTAATTTATAGGTGGAACTATGAAATTTTATTATTTTATAAAGATATTATTTAAACGATGACTTAATATTTATTAATTTAAAGAATGACTTGAGATTAAAAGTTAATTTTAATCATTGTATCTTATTAATTTATGTATGATATTTATTGATTTCACATAAAAATATTATACGTAAAGTACAATGAATATATAAAAATCATTGTATCTTACTAATTTCGATCTTGTGATGTTAGGATAATAAGAGCTTTCAAGATGTATTATCGAACATATTTTATCGTAGAATATTAGAAGGTTATGATGTGGGAAAAACTGATCCAGCAAAGATTAATGTTTTGGATTCTATCAATTTTGCAATTCCTGGTTGGACAAAAAATGTTTAACAAAAGACAATAGCAAATTATTTTCGACACTGTAAAATTCTTTCGATGGATGCAATCTCAGAGAATTTGAATGAACTTACTTGTGAAAACGTCATGCATGAACTTGAGGTCATGATTAATAATCTCGATTATCATAATAAAATAGATGTCAATAACTTGTTCGATTACCACCAAATCCTTAATGAAACGCACATCAACAATTGTTTTAAATTAAAAAAAATGAACAATTGTTAATTAATGTATTTTATTATAAACATTTGATGATAGTTAAAAGAATATGAAACTAAAAAAATATGGAAATACTTTAATTAGGTTGTTTTTGGATCCTTCCACTCTTTGCAAAAAGAAAGAAAGTAAAAGTATGGTGACACATACAATAAGACTAAAATAACTTGAGATTCTTTTTTCTAAAAAAATGAATTTCAAAATGAGATTCTTTAATTTTGAAGACTAATTTAATCACAACCTCTTGGAAGAAAAATCTATAGACGAGTTGAATAAATAAAATGGAAAGAAACATGAAATCATAAATGGTTGTTTGATGACTTGGTCAATCTTATAAATTTTGGGAAAATTACGCGGATAAACAAACTTATATTATTTAATTACTCGTCATAGTTATAGTTTACTATAATTACCACTCGCGATTAACATTATACATTAACTACGTGGGCTGACTTCGAGTTTGTATAATTAGTCATGTTTGTATATGTATAATTCGCCAGGATATACAAATAAATATGTATGATATACAATCTTTTTAGCCTATATACATATACAATTCATCTCTCTCGCATTGTCGGCCCTCTCTCTCTCGACTCTCTCCTCCCTCTCTTGATCTCGCTCGCCTCTCCTCCCTCTCCCAATCTCTCTTGCCATATATACAATTACATATGTATAATATATAATTATCTAACCAATATACATATACAATTCACCAATCTACCACTCTTTTCCCCCCCTCTCTCGCCTCTCTCCTCCGAATAACATGTAGCTACAAATTGTAATTATCACACTATAGCTATGGAAAGTAATTAATTATTTTTAAGTGGCTATATATAAAAGTTTCCCATAAATTTTTTGGTTATAATATTTCTAAAATAACATTTTCCTAACATAATCATTTATATTAGGCAAATCAATTTGAAAAACGTCTTTACCTATTAAAGCGAAAAAATGAGTTTCTAAAAATTAGTTCGATACACTACTAATCTAATAGTTTTATATTCTCTCTAAAAGTTTGGCTGAACACCTCGAAAATATTAAGAACCGTTAACTTTCTAGAAACTTGGCTAAATAAACTAAAAAGTATCAAATCAAAATACATTTTTCACATTCAAACATGTAGTCAAGTAATAATGTTTTTATTCCATAGACCTAATATTATTTCATAAAGTAGTTTGGACATTCCCAAATGCAATTTGGCACAAAGGCCTACTTAATTGAACAAATCCCAAATTCTTAGAGAAAATATTCCATGGACCAAATATTATTATCCTCCTACTTGTGCCCTAACATCATTACAAAAATGAATAAACATATTGTTTAGGTAAGGTACACATTATTGTAGTTTACTTATTTAATTAATAATTATATGCCAAAGGCCATGTCTTCCTAAATTATTATCACAAATTTAGTGATGAAATGTCACAATTTCATAATACAACCCCACATGACCACCGCCCTTTGAATATGATCTTCCCATGCTTTCCAATAAAGTATTTTTCTTTTAAAATTTTGCTTAATAGTTATATTAAATTAATAAATATTTCACTATATACTTTCTAATTATGTACATCATTTAAGTATATTTATCATTAGTGTGGCTATAAAAAAAAAAGTTCTAAAAAGTTATAGCCTTTAGGTTTATTAGGATATTTCATTAAGCCTTGTTTTAGTTAAATAACTTTTAACTTTTATTAAATATTTCAATTAAACAATTTTGAAAGAAGAAAAAAACATATTTTTTTGTTTATTTTTTTGTTAAACTATTAGGTTTAACGGTATAGAACATATCATCTGCTTTAATTAGATGCATCAACTTTAAGTTGATAACGTTCGAAGATTTTAAGATTTATTCGGACGAATGAATATAATTAAAGAAGATGATATATTTTACATGATTAACTCAATTTTTGAATGTACAAATGCTACATACACACAAAAGAAATCATCAAAATTTAAATCGGAAGTATTAATTAAAATATTTTGTTAGAAATTGAAATGGTCAATTAGACTTAATTCGAATGTATCTTAATAGAAATCTTCTGAATTACTTATCTGTCGCATACTGAGCGCTCTTGTCCTAGTGACACCCTATAATTTATAAGAGATTTCTCTAAGCTAGTGCTTAAATTAATTTCTCTAGTCAAACTATGTGGCTATTACATAGCTGTAATCCTCGGAGTCTATGACGAGGACGGTTTTTAGCCCAGTAAATGTCTAATGGCAACAGTTATTCATCAAAGTTAACTGCTGAAAAATAACTTATCTTCTCATTAAAAAAACTAAACAACAGATGATATGTTTTTTACCCCCCGTCCTAATAAACAACAATATAGTGATTAACACGATTGTAAAACAGAGTTTTACCCGCGATGTGATTTGTAGCTATTAATCAGATGAGGAGTTTACTATCTCTTAATAGGCCAGAAAACTAAAAAGAAAACAACACAACACAATGATAAGTTTACTCCCCCCACCCCCCCCACAACCATGCCTCCAACCCACCCTCCACAGACCGGCAACACCCGGTCCACACCAACCCACGCACCTAATACATCTGCCTCCGGCACCCCCCCCCGAGCATTAACCTACCCCCTACACGTACCCCCCCAACTCCCCTCTGATCTACCTCGCTCACCGGTCTCACCACTACCCACCCCCCGTTGCACCCCATGACACTCTCCTCCCACCCCCCCCCCGCCCCCCGCTACGCCCCACTTCCCACCGGCCCTCCTAACCGGCTCTACCCGATTCCCACCGCCCCCCTCAACCCGCTCCACAACAGACCTCGCCCGTACAGACCTAGCTCTGTCGCTCCCCCACCGCCCTCCGTTCCTTCTGCCTGCGCGACGGGCCTCACCCTCCACATACACCCGCTCACGCCACTACCCCCCCCCTGCCCCGCACCTACCTCCTGCCCACGCGTCCTCCTCCACCCAGCTTGAACTCTACTCTGCCGCCCCACCCACCGGCTTATGGTCGCTCCCACTTCGGCTCACCGCCCCCCACTTCTTGAACCCCGTCGTAACTAGCCACGCGTCTCTACTGCACTCCAGTCTTCTACGCTCTCGCACCGGTCCACTCGGCCTACCCCACCCCTCTCTCTTCCCCTCTCCCCTCCCGACTTCCCCACCACCCCCCCACTCGCCCTCCCCTCCCTCACCTCTTCAATTGAGCGCACGGTGTGTATATATGCGGTAAGTTGCAACATTTTAAAACAATTGTAGAAGTTTTGCTTAATTCCTTTCGTTGCAACTGTTTCACTCTCACCCCCCTGCCTACTCCCCCCCCGCGCACCCCCCCCATCTCTCACCCCATGCCGCACATCACCTTACGTCGCCTATAACCTTACCCCCTGCTATATCCCCTCCTCACCCTCCCCGCCCCACAATCATCCCCTCCGAGAACTCACAACCCTTTCTACTTCACCACATCACCCCACACAATACACACTAACCATCGTCTCACGAGCCACCCCAACTCACCCCAACCTGCTCTCCATCCTACCACCCATCTCGACAACCCAGCCATCCCCCCGTGACTGCCTCACTACTCCCAACTAAAAGCCCAAAACTATCACAAATCCTTTTCTACCATACCGCCACTCCTCCAACCACAAGGCTCGCAAACCACCCACTCGCACCCCCACCCACCCTTTTCCCCCACCCCTCCTTCAACAAAATATCCCTGATTTAGACACATCACATCAAACCGCTAACCAACCCACTCAACTACTCCCTCTCAGCCCTCCTCACCGCTCCAAGTCCTCTACCTCACTCCCCACCCCCGCTCTTCAACACTCCCGCCCCCCTTCACCACACTCTTTTCCTCCTCTCCTTTCTTCTTCCCCTTCTTCTTCCCCCTTCCCTTTTCTCTCTCCCACCACTTCTCACTCCACCTCACTACGCACACTCCAGCCAACACCACCCAACTCATCACCACCTACCACTTTAGCCCAACCCTCAAACTCCCCTTCGGACACATTACACCCCTACGTACACTACCCACTGCCCCAGTCACTACCAACTACTGCATCTACGCTTCCTCTCACGATTGTCTCAACCCCCCCCACCCCCCCCCCAAAATCCGGCAACACACCCCCTCACCCCACCCCCGTCACTCTCTGCCGTACCCCCCCACCTCACTCCTCGGCTCGCACCCTCTCCAACCCACCCTCCTCTCCACCCCACTTCCCCTCCAACATCCCGCCACTCGTCTTCTCCTATCCACCACCCCATCCAAACCAACCCTCCCAATCCTGCTTACAACACTCGTTCGCAACTGCAACCAATCCTCTCTCATGTCCTCCCTCACATCACACCAACCCCTCCCCACCTCCCCCTTGACCTCACCTTCTGTCATTCCTGCCTTCACACGCCTTGCCTCTCTGCACCCCCCCGCAATGTCCTCGACCCTCCTCTTTACCTTTCTTCCCATTATCCCCCCTCCCTTACCAGCCTCTCGTTCGCCGCAAAACCACACCGCTCGACCTTTCGTCTGCCTCCATTTCCATGTCTACCCACCACCCGCCTTGTTACCCCCCATAACACCTCACACTCCCCGCCTTACAATTAGCATCTGCTTCCCCCGTTTCCCCGCAAAGCGCGCACTCAAGACTCTCGCCCCCTCACAGCCTCTCCCTACCCTCCCACTCTTGGGACCCAAAGTTGCCCTACACCACACACTCTACCCTCCTCCCTCCTCTTCCAGCCCACCCCCATCCCTACCCACCGATCAACACCCTCCCCTCGCCTCCACCTCCCCCCCCACATTCCCCTCCCCTCTTCCCTACACAGACCCCCCAACCAATCTTCTCCCACTCACACCCTCGTCACGCTCCTCCCCCTCCTCTCCCTCACAACTTCTACCCGCACGTCGTTTCCTCCTTTTCCTCCCGCTCCTTCCACCCACGCTATACCACTCCAACCTTCCTCCTTCAATCCCGGAAACGTTCTATACCATCTTCCATCTACGCATCTAGCCAACCACCACCAAAACCACCCACGACCTTCACAGCCTAACCATCCTCCGTCTCTACCCCTCCCTCCTCTCTGACGCCCATTTTCTTCTACAACATAATCCCCAATGCGACCTACTCCCTACCAAACATCATCACGCACCACTAGCATAGAAAAATTAAAACAATTACTCAACCTTTAACCCTGCGCCACCAGACGTTGCCTCCCAGTAAAAGTCGACTCCGACCCCCCTCCCACCTCGTCACCCCCCCCCGCAGAACCTCCACTCCCACTAACGATCGCCGTACCTCCCCGCACCCAAAAGCCTTCGCTGTCTCCCCACACCCCCGAGCCCTATTATCTCCCACCCACCCCCCCCCCCCCCCTCCCCCCCCCCCCCCCCCCCCCCCCCTCCCCCCCCCCCCCCCCCCCCCCCCCCCCCCCCCCCCCCCCCCCCCCCCCCCCCCCCCCCCCCCCCCCCCCCCCACCCCCCCCCACCCCTCCCCCCCCCCCCCCCCCCCCCCCCCCCCCCCCCCCCACCCCCCCCCCCCCTCCCCTCCCCCACCCCACCCCTCCCCCCCCCCCCCCCCCCCCCCCCCCCCCCCCCCGCCCCCCCCCCCCCCCTTCCCCCCCCCCCCCCCCCCCCTCCCCCCCCCCCCCCCTCAATAATTCAGAACAAATCAGCAGCCAAATGGCGAGGAGCGACGAGCGGGACGACTGAAGCTCTTGGACAGCGAAGTTTTCAGCGAGCTTTTGGTGTGGAAAACAAGAGGGAACGATTTCTAAGCTCTTGGCAACGAAGCTTTTGGTGTGGATAATAGGCTCTTGGACAGCGAAGCTTTTGGTGAAGCTCGTTGGTTTCTCTTGGACAGCTAGGGTCGACTACAACTCTTCCATATAAAGGTGAGTAATGTTTAATTTTTCTATGCTAGTTCATGATTTTAAGTATCCATTGGATTATTTGTAAAAATCTCAAAGAGTAAACAATGGGTTAGCTTAAATCTGTGTTTTTGTGTTCTAATCTAGATAATGTATAAACTTTCCTTGATTGAAATTGTGATGTATACTGAAAACAGGAAGAAAACACGTCTAAATTTAAGTGACAGTTGAGTAATTTTGGGTCGTTGTAGAAGAATTAGTGACAGAGTTTGATCCTTTAGATGGTGCTGAAGAAGGGGAAGGTAATTTTTTAGGCAACATTTGTTCCCAAGTAGTAGAAGCTTAGGCAATCTTGATCCTTCTGAAACAACAATGCTAATTGTAAGCAGAGTTGAGGTTTTATGTAACAACTTAACATAATGACAACAAATCGACGTTGTTGCAACACTTAACATAATGAAAATAAAATCAGACATTGCGCAACAACTTAACATAATGAAATATCAAGATTTGAGGTTTTTATGTAGAGACAAAGAATTGTTGATTCAACATTTGTAAGCAGATTTGAGGTTTTTGATGGTTTGTGATAGGAGA
>CM040624.1:3062693-3364112 GCA_022817965.1 Solanum lycopersicoides
TATCCTAACAAATTTACATACTTGTAGTATTATAGTTGTTTATTTTAAAATAATAGATACATGCATGTTGAGGAATGTGAGAAGTTTGAATGCAGCAATTGATGTTACTGCATGTACTTGATTTCCAAGTTTTGGGGTTGAACAATTCTAAAAGCTAATGCATAGTTGTTACTGCTGCATGTATACTATTAATTTCCAAGATTTGAGGTTTGCTAAATTATTTATATTTTTTCTGATTGTATGTAGGTGATGAAATTGAATAAGGCGATGAAAGCAGTAGTGAAGACTTGACGTAGGAGCTGAAGTATTGATGTTAGCTTTATTGATGTTCTAGAAATCATATATTTTTGAAGATTGAAAATTGTGTGGTGCATGTGTTTCACCTTTTTTGAATGCTATAAAAAGATTTGTATATTTTGCTTTTATTGATATTAGCATCACGGATCTTGTATTCTAATTTTGGTAATGAACATTTATTCTCGTGAACGATTTATGTGTATTTTTATGTTATAAAATTTATTCTCGTAAATGATTTAGTATATAGCAGGTATATATAGCTTACTAATATTGCATTAGAATTGGTGCAATAGCAGGTAATAACAGTTGCAACAGGAATTAAGCAAAACTTCTACAATTGTTTAAAAGTGTTGCAATACCGTATAACAACCGTCGCAATAGAGTGAAACGATGTGTTGAATCGAAAGAAAAATTGTAGCCATAGCCTCAATAGAACTGATGCATAAACCTCTATTACGACGGTTCAAAATCGTACCAATACGACCATAACCGTTGGCAATTAATTCAACTGAGAACCGTGGCAATAGGTCCATGTATGGCTACGGTTATATGACCCGTCGCACAAAACCGTAGCAACAGAGCTATTGCTACGCGATCTGTTGTAGCGGTTGACGTAATCGTAGCCTTAGACCTATGGCTACGGTAGTAATGTCTATTGCAACGGTAGGTGAACCGTGACAGTAGATCAAATTTCTAGTAGTGTAATCTCTGCCACAATTATTATCTTTGTGTGACCTTTGCCTTTGGAGTGTTTAGCATTTGTGGTGAGCACTTTTGTGTGCATTAGATAAACTCCTCATTGTGTAATAGCTTACAAATCACATCGCTACAACTCTGTTACAATCTTTATCCTTCGGGTGAACACTCTGTGGTGAGCAGTACTTTGTGTGCACTGGGTAAACTCCTCAATAAGTAATAGCCTGCAAATTACATGCGATATTATAAATTGTACTAGACAAGCTCAATGCGACAGATAGAATTCAGAAGATATTGAGGGAGGTTCGATCCCGAGTCATTCGTGTCGATAATCACCCTTCAAACCAACTAAGTCATCCCGAATGACAAAAGTAAATGTTTAATTGTATCAATTAGTCAGCCTTAATTAAATAATTAACCATAAGAGTAACATCCAACAAAACTAAAGTTAGGATGTTACATCTAGTTGTGATTAAATGTTAAAAAGTGTATATATATATTACCTATTTTAAATATATCATATATTATTATATAAAAAAAAAACCTATTATGATTTTAAATTATAAAACTCTAAGCCATATTAAATTATGATATTTATAAAATGACTTATTTATTTATTTATTATACCAAATAAATTGAAACAGAATGATTTTTATTTTTTTGAAGTAGACATAAAATAATTTTATTACAAAAATAACAACATCTATACGTGTAATCTATGGGGAGTGAGTCACTAAAGTTGATAAGGGTACGTGGCAGTCTTTTAGTGTCCCCACCATAACAGTTTCTGTTAAATCAAAACGGCAATTTCCCTTGTCGTTTTATTCCCTTTTTAAAAATAATTTCGAAGCAGCCCCTGGTTTCTTAATTTCTAGGTCCTATTAGACTATACTTAATAAACTGTGGTTAGAGATTTATTCCCCGTTCATTTTCAATTGTTATAATTTTTTTTTTGATGTTAAATTATATGAATTTTAATTAAAGTTTAATGATATATTTTTTATCATATTAATTTATAAAGAATTATAATTTATGATATTTTTCGTATAATTTTTAAGTATTTATATTTTTAGTTTTTTTTAATTAATATAATTTAATTTAACTTTATAAATTAATTAAATTAATTTTAAAAAAATATAACATTAAAAATAAAAGTAGACAGAAGAAAATAATTACTCTATTTGTATTTTGCCCACTTGCTTTTAGTCAAGAAAATTGAATTCCTAAGGAATTGACAATGTCTTATTTACATACTCGCCCTTTATACTTTACACTTTTTGCACTTTGGGGCCTCTAGGAATTGAGATATTTTGAAAAGGTGCCTAGATGTTTGAATATGAATGTGTTGGAGGTTGATTATGATAGAAGCTACTCTCTTCGTTTTAAAAAGATTAATCTAGTTTAATTTGAAACGAAGTTTAAGAAAAGAAAGAAGATTTTTTAATCTCGTGGTTTTAATTTAAAGTTATGTCAAATGTACCAAAATATTATTTAATTTTATGGTCTTAAACATGTCACCTGAAAAGTTAAAGTTAAAGTATTGACAAAAAAGGAAAGGGGATATTCTTTTTAAAATAGACTAAAAAGAAAATAGGGTCATTCTTTTTAAACGGAGGGAGTAGAAAAGATAAATAATAATAATAATAATAATAATAATAATAATAATGATAATGATAATAATAATTGAATGTAATTTCATACAACGAATCATAAATTTATAGAAGATAATTAAATAAGACATAATATATATATATAAAAAGATTTAGAATAAATTAGTAAGTAATGGAGTGTTGACGTATTTTATTTAAGAGAAATAAGGAGTTATTTAGCAGCTACAATGTGCATTACTATTTATTGTCTCATTTGCGTTGCATATTAGTATTTTTTTTATCGTATTATTCTTTCAATTCTATCTCATAAATATCTATTTTGAATAGATGATTTATTATAAATATTTATCTATCTACAAAAATCAAGTTGCAAGCTGCATATATTTAATTGACGACTTCATTTATGAAATTATGTTAGCATATTTTTTTTTAATTGTAGTGATATTTTAAAATAATTTCAATAAGTTAAATCCTTTTTCAAATTCTCAAATAGAATTGACATGATGTGCCTAGGGGGTGTTAACATTACTTAACTATCAAGTATTAGCTGTATTTTATATTATAAAATATAAAAATCATAGTAAATGCATTTTGGACCAAAAGCACATTCTAGAAAGTTAAAGGGCTTCCTCAGGCAATTTTAATAATAATAAGGGAAAAGGGGAAAAAAATTGGACTCCTATAAATAGATGCCTTGAGTGGTGCTAAGGTTTGCCAAATCAAATAGCCCAAACCGGGTTTAAAGAAAAAGAAGAAAAATCTTCCGGTTTTTTTTCCTTCTCTCTCTCTTTCTTCTAGATTCCTCTGATCTTTACAGTTTTTTACTCTGACAACAACAATGGCGGCTTCTACTCGGAGGTCAAGCGGACCGGTAATCCGTTCACTTTCACCGGCCGGGAAATTCTATTCACCTAGCCAGAGGAATTCGTCGACGTCTTCTGCTTTTGCTTCGTCAACTTCCGGCTTTTCTACCGGTTCACATGCAATTCTTCACAGATCTACGTCTCCGAATCGTGTGAATTTATACAGCTCGAGGTCGTCGTCTCCGGCGTCCTCTGTCCGGTTCTCTTTAGACCGTTCAACTTCACCGAGCCGGTCTATTTCTGCTGTGAACCGGAATCACGTGGTGCAGAACCGGAGTCAGAAGAAATCGTGTATGTGCTCACCGACGACACATCCAGGTTCGTTCCGATGTAGTCTACATAAGAATAAAAGCGGTTCAGGTTCAACTGGTAGCGGTACGGCGGCTACCTACAGTCCAAATCAGTTGATTTTGAGGCGGTCTGCTATGACGAACTCGCTCGTGAGAATAGGAACTGTAGAAGGTGATTTGGTGAAAAGAGCGTTAGCAGCTTTGATTCGTCCTTCATCTCATCAACAACGACGTCGTGCTGATTTCCAGCGTAGACCTAGCCGGCTCTCCGTCATGTCCAAAGCCGATAATTCGTAATCCTAATTAGCGATGGAGAAGGACTCAGTGGAGGTCGGAACGGAACGGTTTTTTGTGTACTCCGGTGGCCGAAACCCTAAGATCCGACTGTGTATAGACTCTAAATAGTTAAATATTTTAATTTTTTTTACTATAACGAACTAAATCATGAAATTTTGGCGTTGCTGTTCATGAAGCTTCCATTCTAAAAAATACAGCCTCTTAAGGCTCAAGTTCAAATCGATCTAAATCTAATTGACATGGTAAACCGGAATTTAGTCTCTTTAAGGTGTTAGATTATCATCAATTCATCATCCAATTATCACATCTATTCAATTTCATTTCACCGACGTTTTCCCGGTCGTCGTTTCCGGCATCTTTTTGGCCGTTCTCCGTTTCCTGTTTCCTATTTTAGCCGTGATGTACACCGTATCCGTCCGTATTGTACGTATACGTATTATTTCCCCGTATACGTATTTTATTTTTTTAAATCATTATTATCTGTCATTTATTTATTTATATTTAAATGAAGTTTCTGGTACTGACTCTGTTTATTGTTTTTTTTTTTGTTTGCAGGTATTTTTTATTTTGATGGGTAAATTTGTTTGGCGGGAAGTCTTAAGCATCAATCAAGGACATTATTGGGGACCATATTGGACAAAACTTGAATTAAATTATACTAAGTACTAACAATAATACTTAATTAAAGTTAAATTGATTTTAAAAACAATCAACTTAGAATTAAAATATAATGATAAGATTTTACTTAAAAATAAATGATAGATACATATAAGGAGGAATCACTGGGGATGAATTAATTAAAACAAATCGATAAGTAAGTTATGATAAGTTGAAACTAATTCATCCGAACCTTTTCATATATCATTTAATATTAGTTAAAATATATGTACTATATAATAATAGTAATCACTTATAACTTATTCATGTTTTGTACCTGCTATAACAAATAATAATAATAATAATAATAATCTAGAGAGTACACAATTACAGCTAACTATGAGCTAAAACCCATTAAACTAATTAAAGGTTTTAAATTCGAATTATGGATTTAAGTTTTTAATTGAAATTTTCAAAGTAAAATTTATTTAATGTGAATTTAAATTAATCGAACTCTAAATATAAATATTTTATCGTATCTCAATGTCAATAACTTTTTTACAAATATATACACTAACGTAAGCACCAAGAAGCGGAAAAAAAAGGAAGATCACAATTTCAATAGTTTCAAACCTATTTTTAATGACTTTAATTCTACTCAAATATTTTTCATTATAGTATTGTTTCCTAATTTAAATATAGTTGATATTATTATTATCATCATTTCAAGTGTCAAACATGTTGCTAAACCAATTGGTAGACTTTCTCTAATTATATAATATATAATTTGCAACTATACTAACAATAGTTTATGTGATTTTTATTATACATGACAAATACTTTTTTGTTTTAAGAAATTCAAAGGCCGATGTGAACTAGCGTTGAAATATTATCCTTAGAATCTGAAATATTGCAAAGTTTTTCCTTTCAATTAAATTAGATCGTATAATATTTAACGGAAAAAATATAAAAAATTATGTTATATTAATTAAGACAGAACAGAACAATAAATTGTATACAACAATAATAATTATTTCCTATTATACAAATAGTGTCCTTTGGCAATAAGTTGGAGCCACACAAATAGATACAATTCTTATGCAAGATAATGCCATATTTTCTTAAATAAAATCCAAAAAAATAAATGTCATAGTCTTAAATAAATAGGCAATACCAAAGAAATCTACTTATATTAGCTATATATATGTATATATATAATCTGGATGAAAAAACTAAAATATAAGGTTTTGAAAATAAGGTTTGTGGATGTATATATAATATATATCATGTGAAGAATACTTTCCTCCCTTTATTTTGTGGCTACTTTTCTTTTTTCCTCACAAAGAGAAAAGGAAAGGGAAGTGTTTGAATGTGATACATATTATCTATCGTGAGGTAGTTGGTTAGGAGGTACGTTGTTTACGTATTGAATTATGTGAAAATAATAAAATATTGATTGCTGGTAAAGATTCGTTTTTGTCTTATAACTCTTATGTATAATTTTATTTTATATTTTTGCTCTCACACCAGCAATTTTTTTTTTTTAAATAACCACTTCTATTTATAGATGGTGAGTAACGAATAGTAACAAAAAAATTTAATTTTTTAGCTTACAAATGTATCATTTTCAGAAATTGTTATAGACGTGATTTTTCTTATACATGTATTTTAGATATACTGTAATCACGTAAATCAAAAGATATACTATAATCATAGAAATCAAATACAATAATACATGCATACGGAACTAATCTCGAATAACTTAGGTAATCATTTTAACTTTATCTTTTCATTGAGTAAATTAATCATTTATGATAAACATGATTTGAAAATTTTCATCAATTTTAATTATTGTGGGCCCTAGGGAATAGAAATTAGGCAAAAAGCAAAGGACCCACAATAATAAATAGTATTGTCACTTTTTATATTTGACTACTTTTAAGAAATTCAGTTGGAGATTACGTTCAAGGATGGCCTACATGGATAAGGTTATCTACAATGATGCAATCAAGATAATAATAGTAATAATAAACAATACATGATATATAAATACGATTTATAATTTGGCGTTAACAAATAATTATACGTTTCAACTTTAAATATAAACAAGTAGACAGTTAAAGTATTATAAAATTAAATAAGTAGACACAAGTGTTCTGCATGACATAATACATGTAGAGTACAAAATTTGTTATGTAAGGAGTCATGTAGGGCGAATGTATCAATTTGTTTAATTTTATACAAGTTTAAGTGTATACTTGTGCATACGCAAGTAAAAGGTCATAGTTGTCAATTGACATCAAGTTAAAGGTCATGTTTATGTATTATGCCTAAATAATAATATACTGATCTTTTCGATTCAATTATTTATTTGTTTGGTTGATTTAGTTTGACACATATTTTAAGAAAAATAATGAAGAGTTTTGAATCTTATGATATTTGATTAAACGTATATCAAATCTGTAAAAAAGGAAAAGAGATGTTATTTTTAAGACGATAAAAAAAGTATGACAAATAAATTGAAACAACGCGTGAAAAACAATAAGAAATTTTTTAAAAATGATACACAATACTCCTTTCTAATATGTGGTATCCTTTGAATTTCAAGAGTGAAACTATTTAATTTTGACTATAATTTTGGGGATTAAATTTATTTTTTTGAAATAAAATTTACAGATAAAAAATTACGTAAAAAAATATCAAAAAGTCATAATAATTAATAACTCAATATATTTTTAAAAAATTACTATTGAAACCAGACATATTTAAATCTCAAACTGATTACTTAAAATGAAAATTAAATTAAGATTTGTTATATTTTGAATCTAGTAATAAAAATCCTAAGCTAAAATTATAATATCCTTGTCATTTAGGAGTTAAGATGAAACAATCAAATCAACTAATAAAACTTTAATCCTATAAGATAAGCTTGCCAATAATTTAAAATAGCAATCTATTGTTATCCTTTAAAGTTTAAAGACCAACATAGTGTTTGAGCAGAATTATTTTATCTTGAAATTTAAATAAAAGAAAATAATTCTTATGTCTTTTACTTATTGATCTATAGTCAAATATCTTTTGAAAATAATCTTTCGGAAATCAAATTCACACTCATACAACCCATAAATTCTAAGAATATAGATTGAATTAATCATGTCATTAAGGATGGGTATATGTGTCTTTTAGTTTTAATTTGGGCTATGGGTTGAGTTTTAATTAAGGAAAAATTATACGGCTAAGCAAACTTATACTATTTAATTACTCATTATAGCTATAGTTTGCTATAATTATCACTCGCGACTAACATTATAAATTAATTACGTGGGCTGACTTCAGTTTGTATAATTAGTCATGTTTGTATATGTATAATTCACCAAGATATATAAATGCATATGTAAAATATATAATTTTTTAACCTATATACATATACAATTCACCTCTCTCTCACTCTCTACCCTATCTCTCTCGCCTCTCTCCTCCCTCTCTCAATCTCGCTCGCCTCTCTCCTCCCTCTCCCAATCTCGCTTGCCATTTATACAAATGTATATGTATAATATACAGTTATATACAATTATATACATTTACAATTCACCTCTCTCCCACTCTCTGCCCTCTCTATCGCCTCTCTCGATCTCGCGCACCTCTCTCCTCTCTCTGGCAGTCTCGCTCGCCTCTCCCTCCCTCTCCCAATCTCTCTTGCCATATATACAAATATATATGTATAATATACAATTATCTAACCAATATACATATATAATTCACCTTTCTCCACTCTTTTCCCCCCCTCTCTCTCCTCTCTCCTCTCTCCTCTCTCTCCCGTCTCGCTCGCCTCTCTCCTCCATATAACATGTAGCTACAAATTGTAATTATCATACTATAGCTATAGAGAGTAATTAATTATTTTTAAGTGGCTATATGTGAAAGTTTCTCATTAACTAATTAGGGAATAGTTTAACATAGGTCAATAAGAAGACAACAATGTAATTTAAAAAGTTTAGAAATTAAAGCATAACTAAGCAAACAATAAATAATATCAAATGCATTTCTAGCTCGATACATGAACAGGGGATAATTTTATATCAATTTTGATTAGCTCAAAGTAGTTTTAATAGGTTCAAATAAGAACATCTGAACTCATAAGACTACCTGAGCTATAGATTTAGTATTTCACGTACGAACTATAAATATATCCCAAATCTTAAACTCACTTTCGTCAAAATTAATATCTCTATTATTTCAACATCAACTATTTAATACCAAATAAAATGAAAATAGAAAGAACGCAAAACGGTAACACTATACCTAATATTTAATGATAATGTATGTCCAATGTACAAGCAACTATGTTGCTTATAGAGGTTTCACTTTTTTGGTGCAAAAAGGGATAAGGATAAAGTTTTTCTAATGTTTAAAATTAGGTCCCATCAAATATATTGTGGGCTAGCTAATGTTATACATATAGCTGGTTTTCCATTATAACTTAGTAAAATGCCACTAGGAAATTTAATATTTCCCTTGTCTTGTCTTTGATTTTATTAGTTGTTATTGTTGTTGTGTCTTTTCAATTTCTAGTAGTCAATTGGGAAGTGGAAGTACAAAGTTGAACTTTAAACACTTTTTCCTATAGTTTGTGAGATTTTTGGCAAGACTTAAGCTATCTAATGGCTTGTTAAAGGCAACTTAACACACTTTTTTTTAATACTTAAATTATGAATTTGACAAGCCAAATTATTTTTATTGAAGTTATGAAAGGAAAGGATCAAAATAGTCCCTTTTTTAGGTTAAGATTCAAAATGATCTTTGAGTTTTCACATGGAGCATTAATAGTCTCTCATATTTACAAAATTGGTGCAGTTTTGGTCCTTCTCCAAGATTTTATCTTTTTTTTAGCATTGATTTTATCCATAACCTATGTATGAGATGTTCAATCGTCATTTTATATATTTAGTAGAAATAATAAATTCATATGAAAGAATGTGAAAAGAAAAACACTTTATTTTGTTTAGTAGAAATCATATTGCAGGTAAAGTCGAGAGGTTTATCACGATAATTTCACGTGCAATTGTACAATTTTTTATTTTCCTCCAAAATCATATGTTAAGATGTCCTTAGTTTTGTTGCAGTAATATTTCTAGTGAACATAACAAGATGTTTTTCTTATCATCTTCTCTCAAATAGAGTTATTATTTCTATTAAATATATAAAAAGACGATGAGACATTCCTTATATAAAATTTTAGACAAATTAATGTTAAAAAATTTGGGGAGGACCAAAAGTGCACCACTATTGCAAACATGAGGGACTATTAGTGCTCCAAGTGAAAACTCAAAGATTCCTTTGAGCCTTAACCCAAAGATAAAGGACTATTTTGAGCCTTTTCTCTCAAGTTATGACTTTGGCAAAATTTTAATTATATAATCACTTGTCAAGATTAATTCCAGATATTTTCTTTTACCCAAGTCATGACCTCAACAAGGAGTAAAGGACTAAAAATGGAAAATATATTTTCTTCTCTAGTTATTTTTGAATTCATTCTACTCTTTGTTCGATTATTTTTACTTCAATTGTTTTACAAGTAAATTTTCATTTTTATTTGTAATTTTTTTAATATACCAAAAAATTATGTATTTTTAATTTTTAATTAAAATTTATTACTCGAATTATTTTTAATATTGAACATCAATTAATACGAATATTATTATAAAATATTTATATTAATTAATAAAAGCATACAAAATTAAAAGTGGATAAGTAAAATTAATTTGAGGTAGTACTAGTTGTTAAGTGGATGCAACTTAATTTGTGGAAATAATGGCTAGTAGATAACAAGTCAAATCAACTTTCCAATCAAATATTATCTGTCAAAAATCTTCAAAGGTAGTTGAAAATCATTTTTTCATATATAAGAAAAAAAGTTAGGAAGATATTTTCTTCTTATGGATAACTATATATTAAACTAGAAGGAATAACATTTAGATACTACTTGTTTTAAGAAAATAACATTTTAAATTTTGTGGGTTCAAAAATAACGATCTAATAAATGATATTTAATATTTTTCGAAGGGTAGATATTATTCTTTTAGAAATTTATGTGTCACGAAATATAAATGATATTCATTGTTTTCAAATTTCATTATGTATAAGTTAAAATAATATACATTATATCATCTATGATATAAGTAAGGGAAATATAAACATAGAAATAATCTATTAAACTAAAACTATTCTTTTTAAATATGTTTTGAATGATATACACTAAGATGGAAATGATCATTTCTGTTTCATCATACAAGTTAACCCAACTATTGCCTTTATTAGTCATTGGATTTTGCCCAATTTAAAGTATTTAAAATCTCATAAAAAAGGGTAAATATAGAAAAAGAATAAGGATAAGTTTTAAATATATATAATAAAATAATCAATTTACAATAGATATAATAATATTTTATTTTATATAAAGAAATAGCCAAAATGAACACATTGACTATAAAATATAGCTTACCAAAAATCATAAAAAAATATACATTGGCTATACAATATAGTTTATATATATATAAATTATACACTGACTATACATTATGATACAGTAAAAAAAACATAATACTATTTAGCTATATATAAAATGTATACTGACTATACATGAATTATACGAAGAAGACCGACAAATCAGAAGAATATAGTGCGATGAGCTACCTAATTTGTATAATTTTTTTGATAGTTCAAATTCTTTTGAAATTTTTTCGCAAATAGTCTTTATAATAAATTTAATTGTACTCCATAGCTATAGTCTATATATTTATAGAGTGTATAGTCTATATATTTATAGAGTGTAACTATAGTTTTAGCTATCTAATTTGTATAATATGCAGGTATGTTTGTATAACTGATATTTTTTGTATAGACTCAACATAATGAATTTATACAAACACAAACATCTGAACTTTACCCAGTTATACAAATGATTTCATACAAAATTACATTATACAAAAGAAATTATATTATATAAATTTTAAATTATACAAACGTGTAATTATACAAACTCAAAACTCCAACTCACATAATTATCAATAAATGTTGATTTCAAGTGGCAATTAACTAAAAATATAGTTATAATAACTAATTAACTAACTAGTATGTAAGTTCCCCTCAAAAGAATGGGCTCAAATAACCAAAATCATTTTTAGGCCCATATAGGAGCCCGATAATATTTTGCCTTTGTCCTGAGCCCGAATAGATATTGGGGCTAGATTAGCTTGGTCCTTTTTCGCCTATTTTGAAAAATAATAGGAAAAATGACAAAAATTTCTCCCTTAAGTTCACTTATTACCTTATCCTCTATTAGTTTTAAAAGTACCTAAAATCTCTCATTTTTAAGTCAAATGAAGCGGATATAAAAATGTGACAAAAAATGAGGTGAATACAAAAAATGTGACAAAATACAAAAGTGTGACAAAAAATGAGGCGGATGTAAAAATGAGACGGATGCAAAAATGAGACAGATACAAAAATGTAAAAATGAGGCGGATACAAAAATGTGACTAAAAATATATAATGTATCTGCCACCTTTTTATTGTATCAGCCCTATTATGTATCCGTGTTTTTGTATATTTTTGAGAGATTTTAGTCATTAGAAATTTATAAGGGACAAATGGTCATTTAGTCCTAAAAGTATGTTATTTATGTCATTTGCCCAAAATAATAATGAAATTCTTTTAGGGGAACTTTCACATATAGCCACTTAAAAATAGCCTAATTATTCTCCGTAGCTACATGTTATAGGGAGGAGAGATGCGAGCGAGCCTTCGAGAGAGAGAGGAGAGAGGCGAGAGAGGGGGCAAAAAGTGGGAGAAAGGTGAATTGTATATTATACATATGTATTTGTATATATGTCAAGCGAGATTGGGAGAGGTAGGAAAGATGCGACTGAGATTGGGCAGAGAGTGGGAGAGAGTTGAATTGTATATGTATATCGATTACATAATTGTATATTATACGTCTGTATTTGTGTATGGCGAATTATATATATACGAATGTGGCTGCTAACTTACAAACTTGAAGTCAGCCCACGTAATTAATGTATAATTTAGTCGTGAGTGAAATTATAGCAAGCTATAGCTATGATGAGTAATTAAGTAGTGTAATTTGCTTAATCACATAATTTTCCATTCTTATTCTTATACTACGTATCGTTCGGTACGCGAAAGAAATAAAAAAAATTGAGATTAAAAAAATATTAAAGATTATTTAAGATTCACGCAATAATTAGTCGGTGCAAACATAGAGAATATTTTTTTTTCAGCCAGAAAACAAGGGGATGATAAGATGCTCATTTTTTTTTTTTTTTATTTTTTTTATGCTTTTTGTAGTTTAGTGATGGAGGGGACTTTGGGATTAATGTTATTTTTTTAAAATTCTAGCTGAAATTAAGCTTTTTTTCAGCACTAATAAGATATATTATTAAATATTAAATATGAATGGAACTTTTGTTTTTGGAATTTGATTAGCTATAATTAATACTTGCATGCCTAAGTATTTTAAAAAAAAAAGGATTAAATGTACTTGTTTTGAAATAAATAATTTTAATACAATATTTAAAAACCATCAAATTTTGAAGGCTCAGATTTTACTCTTTATGTTAAAAACATCATCATTTATTCATTTTCATTGTGTCCCATACAAATTTGTAAAATGAAAGATGGATATTGTATTTATAAGAAAAAAAATTAATTTAGAAGCATGGAATATTCACTTTAGTTTGTGTAATGATTGTAATCTTAAGTTTCATATGTCAGACACTACTTTGTGTCCTATCTATGTGTCCCATATAATAGGAGGCGTGGAGAACGCGAATTAGGATAGAAGATGATAGATAATTTTTATATTTTTTCAGATTTTAAGTTGTTGATATTTATTGTTGTACTAGTCGTATTATTGTAATTTTTGTTTTGGATATCTATCGACTATCATCATCTATTGTTAACTGTATTTCATTTATCATACTATTTTATTCTTTGTTTTTTTTCTATATTTTGCATTGCTTTATTTTGTTAGTTGCTATGTTTTCTTCTTTTTTGTATTTGGTTTGCTACACTTCAGCTAAGAGTCTTTCGCGCGCAAAACAACCTATCTACTTTTACGAAAGTGATAAATTTACGTACAATTTACTCTCTTCATACTACACTTGTGGGATCATTTAGATTGTACTACTTAAATCAAAAATAATTTGAAAACAATTTCTATACGTTAAAAAAGTAAAAATAAAATATGCATACACTCTATTCTTCATAAATTTCACCAATGATATTACTGGATATGTCATTTTTCGAAACAAAAAGTTGCTTTCTTTCGTTAAACAAAGAATGAGAATCCAATTCTAAGATATTTGATTTAACTTTTAAAGATTTTCATATTAAATTTATTGAATATTAATTATTTTTAAAAAGACTTCAATGATCAATCTAAAAAAACATCTTTTTTATTTTCTATTTAATAATAAATTCACTTTACACTTCTCATTTTTATAATCATAAAAAAAGAAATTTATAACAGAGGATATATAATATTAAATTTAAACCTTCTCTGTGTAGTGAAAAGGTAAATATGATTTTTTAAATTATTATTATATTATTATTAAGAAATCTTAAGATTCAATCTAGACAGGAACAAAAAAGAAAAAAGAAATATATTTTATTATTATTATTAATTCAAATAATTTAAAAAACTAATTGATACATGTCACTGAACCCCACAAAGTTCCAAAAAAGTTAGACAAAGAATATATCAATTGTCATGTGAATTAATGGGATTTAGAATCTTTAAAGGTTGGCACATAATATATTTTTGCATCATATTGTTTGCCAATTTGATTAGAATAATTTTGGATTCTAAAACTTAGATATTAAGCGATTTATTATCTTAATCTAAATTTTTTAAATACAAAATTATTTAATGTTCAAATATTGATACGAATAGAAGATAACAAACTGAACACAGATTAACGTCAATATTATTATAAAAAGTGTTTTGACCAACGATAACAATGATAGGCCTAATTCACAAGTAAACAAGTTCAAATACCCCCTTCACTTTGTTAAATGATGTAAAAATTTTATTTTTCTCAACCATCGTCGTTCATTGTTTTAAGAGTGTTTTTTGTATAGAGAAAAATATTTTTTTATCATGAGGAAAATTACCTTTTCTGGTGTCCATTTCATATTAATTTATGTACTCTTTATTCGTTAATATACCTTATCTTTATTTTCACCTCATATAATATTTGTCTAAATTAAATATAAATATTTTTAAAATAATATTTTTTATTTGCAAATCAAATATAATAAAATATTTTTTTATCATGAGGAAAATTACCTTTTCTGGTGTCCATTTCATATTAATTTATGTACTCTTTATTCGTCAATATACCTTATCTTCATTTTCACCTCATATAATATTTGTCTAAATTAAATATAAATATTTTTAAAATAATATTTTTTATTTGCAAATCAAATATAATAAAATATTTTTCATAAACAATATTTATCTACATACCGAGAACACCCTAAATTGTTTAGTTATAAATATTGATACAACTATACAAGTAAGAGATAGTACTAATGTCGCATTCAAATATCATAAATTAGGTCATATAAGAGTAGCTCCACATTTGAAATATGATACTATCAACTCATTAATTCTCTTCGTTCGTAAGTAATGACGTAGGCAGAAATTTTTTAAATCGAGTCACCTATAAACTTAAATATATGGTTATTATATATTTTTTTTCTATTTTTTTAAAATAATATTTTAATAAAATAATGTTACATATGGAAGAAGCACATATGGATCTCTAACTATAAAATAATTAAATCTTTAATAAGAGTTACGTGCTTGAATTTGGTGATGAAATATTTAAAGTAATACTTTAAATTGGCCCACTTGTCTAAATATTTATTTACTCCTTTTTTGAAATAAAGAAAATGGATATTTATAATCTGATGTCTTAATTTGTTTTTTTTATGCTTCTAGATTACGACTAATTCACAATTAAAGTAGTCAAAAGTTGACAAAAAAAATATTAGTACCACATATCTGAAGCAAAGCATATTTAGTAGCGGATTAAAATTTAAATTTTATGAATTTAATTTTTAAAATATTTTCAATATAGTATATTTTCAATTTTTTAAAATAAATATAGGTTTATTTTTTAGTATAATTCTAACATAGATAATTATATTTCATGTAAAAAAATATTATTAAATTCTAATGAATTCGATGTTATGTACAAATTAAGTCATGAGGTGAAAGCATTTTGACTTTAAATTAAATGCTTTCCCATTTTCAATTTATTTGTCATAATACAATTTTTTTTTATTTGAAAAATAATATTTCTTTGTTATTTTAATAACTTTTTAATTCTATTTTTTTCATATGATAAGTTTAAAATTATAAAATTAAATATATTTACCATATTTTATTTTAACATCATAAAATTTATTATTATTTATTTATTTCTTAAATCTCATATCATATTAAAATAAGATAAATAAATTAAAATAAAGTAGGCTCTGCAATCGACACAGAAAAGCATAGACAAATCCAATATAAATCACTATAAGATGATGTAGTACAGTGCTCGAGTATTGATTAGAGATCTTGAGTTTGAGCATCAGATACGAAGAAATTTTTGATAAAAAGTGTTCCCTTAAAATGAAATCATATATAATATGAATATAAAATAGTCGAACTCTAATACGAATGAAGAATGAATGTAAATCCAAAGGAACCTGGTATTGTATGTTCCTCTTTTCTCTGTTTTTGGACACACCACCCTTCAGACAAAAACATCCTGCAAGATCCATACCCCCACCCACCCAAGGTGATCTCATCAAACCTCAAAAATACAAATATAAAAATCCAATCTTTCCATTTTCCCACTTCTAATTCTTGTAAAAAACTCTTCTTTATGATAAAAAAAAAAAGGAATCTTGAAAACCTTAAAAAGATTCAAAAGGGTCCAAGAAAATGGTGAATGTTAAGGGTGGTACAAGGCCACCATGGGTAGGATTAGGAGCTGCTGTATGGTTACAAATAGCATCTGGAAATGCATACAATTTCCCCCTTTACTCTCATTCTTTGAAATCTGTTTTGGGGTTTAATCAGCAGCAGCTAACTATGCTTGGAGTGGCAAATGATATAGGTGAAAATGTTGGACTTATTCCTGGACTTGTGTGTAACAAGTTTCCACCTTGGGTTGTTCTGTTGATTGGTTCTTTTTCGTGTTTCTTTGGTTATGGAGTTCTTTGGCTTTCACTTAGTCAGACTGTTCAGAACTTGCCTTATTGGATGGTAAAAATTCTTCCTTTTTGTTAAAGATCTAATCTTTGATTGATGTTTTTGAAAATGTTTCATTTCTAGGACATTGCATGTTGTTTGGTCTATTTATTTGCAATTGGAATCTTGTTTCATTGTTTTGAGATGGTTAGATTAGCTTTGGAGGGTGTGGGGGAGGGGGGGGATGAGAGATATTTTTTTGCACCGTCAATATGTACTAGGTAACTCTGTATACCAAGATTTGAATGGATGAGAAGGAATCACATAGTATTTTTGTCTCGGAGTTTGAACTTGAGAACTCATGATGCTCAAACCACTTCATTTACACTAGGATGAGAGATATTTTGTTTCACCGTCATTATGTACTAGGTAACTCTGTCCATCAAGATTAGAATGGATGAGAAGTAATCACATAGTATATTTGTCTCGGAGTTTGAGAGACCTCATGATGCTCAAACCATTTCATTGACATTATGTCACAACCCTTTGCTACTAGTGAAATCCAATTTCCTGCTAAGATAGGGGTAAGGACCTCGTACACACTACCCTCCGAATATCTCACTTGTGGGATTACACGGGGTATGTTGTTGTAATGTAGTCCAATTTTGTTGGGAAGAGATTGATTTGGTGCATCTCAAAGTGGCATATATTTGGTTGTAAGTCAAAGAGATCATTATTAGTATACAAATTTCAGAAAGATCAGTTATTATAAGTAATGACTCTCCAAAATTGATGCATGTTGTGGTAGCTGAAGGAATTGCAAAGTTGTGCTTTGCATAATTGAATTTTCTTTGTGGTTTACAATGACTTTCACATTTGAGATTGGTACAGCCTGAATAAGTATTGTGAAATCTTAGCAACTTCCTACCTATAATTAGTTTTTCTGTAAGTAGACGTATTTAGTCTGGTTCATCTATCAGGATTATGCTTGACATTGAAGAAAATTAGCTTAAGTTTCTGTCTTAGAAGTGTCCAATCCATTTAAATTTGTTGGTCTGGTTTTGACTTGACACGAAGTTTAAGGAAATAAAGAAGACTTTTGGATCGTGCTGTCTTGAACTGAAGATAGGTAGAATGCACCAAAATGCGTGGTCTTAAACACGTCACATGGTAAGTTAGAACTAAAGAATTGCCAAAAAAGGAAAGAGAGACTTTTTGAAAATGGAGGGAGTATTACATTTCATGAAGCAAATTGTGCTTGACCACTGCTAACAATTAAAAAAATGTCCCAGCTGGTAATCTTTTATTTTTATTCTTCTTAGAAGCCGAATCCTTTTTCATGATCTTTCTTTTTCTGCTTGGATTGATACACCTGTCACCTTTGCCGATTGAGGCTCAGCTGGTAACACCGACTACCATGGTGTAATTTATAGAAATGTTCCATGTTGTCTTTTAAGTTGTTCACTGCTGCTTGGTGAAGTTGTACCCTCTGATGCTCAATAATCATTTTCTTGTTTAAAAATTTCCTAATGTTCCCATTCATTGTTGCCTGTATCCTCTCATTGACACTACTTATGGTTTCAAGAGTTAACGTAATTGTGTACTGTACTTCATGGTTTGACAGTTATGGATTGCACTTTGTGTGGCCACGAATAGTAGTGCTTGGTTCAGCACAACTGTGCTTGTGACTAATATGAGAAACTTTCCTCTAAGTCGAGGCACGGTTGCTGGGATTCTTAAAGGCTATGGAGGGCTCAGTGCTGCAGTGTATACAGAAGTCTATAGTGCATTGCTTCGCAATTCTTCATCTAAGCTCTTGCTGTTCCTTGCACTAGGGGTTCCTGCTTTAAGTTTGTTAATGATGTACTTTATTAGGCCTTGTACACCATCTTTAGGCGAAGATTCATCAGAATCATACCACTTTTTGTTCGTCCAAGTAGCTAGTATTGTTCTCGGTATCTATGTATTAACAACAACAATTTTGGAAGATGTACTTTCTTTAAATGTCTTAGTTTCTTACACTTTTCTCGTTATCATGGTGGTCCTTCTAATGGCTCCACTAGCCATTCCTGTGAAGATGACTTTTTATCCCTCAAACCGCGGCAAGGTGGGCGTGTCCGATGTATCCGTCCAAGACAATAGCAGTGCAGAGAACTCAGAACCCTTGTTAACACCATTATCATCATCAGCAAACCTAGGAAGTTTTCAAGAGGGAGATGAAATCTCTGAAGTGGATATGCTTCTGGCTGAGGGTGAAGGTGCAATAAAGAAAAAGAGGAGGCCAAGAAGAGGTGAAGATTTCAAGTTCACTGAAGCTATGGTCAAGGCAGATTTCTGGCTTTTGTTTTTGGTTTATTTTTTCGGTGTGGGTTCTGGGGTTACTGTTCTCAATAATCTGGCGCAAATCGGAATAGCTCAAGGGCTTCATGATACAAAGATCCTGCTATCACTCTTCAGCTTCTGCAACTTTGTTGGTCGTCTTGGTGGAGGAGTTATTTCAGAATATTTTGTCAGGTGTGATCCTTCAACCTCTTATCTACTATGTGTATTATCCCCTCTTGTTGCCCCCGAGGCTCAATTTCAAATGGTAAAGTTGAGGGACTTGTGATTTAGGTCACAGGTTCGAGCCCTGCACCATGTGAATCTGGTATTAACAGAAGAAGGGTAGAGGGAAGGTCTTTTTATCGACCGGTAAAAAGGGCAGCCTGATGTCTAAACTCCTGCTTTGAACGGGGCTTTGGGAAGGCCAGACCACAAGGTCTATTGTACGTAACCTTACCCTGCATTTCTGCAAGAGGTTGATTCCATAGACCGAACCCATGACAGCCCGGTCACATGAAAACAACTTTACTAGTTATGCCAAGGCTTCCCTTCCCTCGGTCATTAAAAAAATAATAATTAATCCCTCTTGTTGACTTAATTATTTTCAACCAACAGGGAAACGAAATAGAAAGGAAATGATGATAAATGGTTTCTTCGCTTAAAACTTGGCCATAATTAAGTAGTTAAGCTGTTATTGCTACTTTTAACTTCATGCTTTTGTCGATAAAATTGAAAGGAAACATCTTTTATCCAAATGCCTCCCATAGGATAGTCGAAAGCAATTTATGGACGAGTTAGCTTGTTGAAGATGCTTGAAATGATTAAGTAGACTGCTTGTTCAGTTATAGTTTTTTTCACTGTCGTAATACTAGCATTGATCTAATTGCTTCTTGTTCCAATTCGCAATACAGGTTAAAAGCAGTACCTAGGACAGTTTGGATGACATGCACACAAGTAGTAATGATCATTACCTACCTTCTGTTTGCTTCTGCACTTAATGGTACCTTATACGCAGCAACAGCATTGCTAGGAGTCTGCTATGGTGTTCAATTTACGACAATGGTCCCAACAGCCTCTGAGTTGTTTGGTCTCAAGCATTTTGGTATAATTTTCAATTTTATGTCGCTAGGGAACCCCTTAGGTGCTTATCTCTTCTCCGGTCTCCTTGCCGGGTATCTCTATGATAATGAGGCTGCGAAGCAGCATTCTGCTACTTGCTTCGGTCCTGATTGCTTTAGAGTCACCTTCCTAATTCTGGCTGGAGTATGTGGTCTCGGCACCGTGATTAGTATTGTTCTTACCATGAGAATAAGACCTGTTTATCAAATGCTTTATGCTGGAGGATCCTTTCGGCTACCTCAAAGTTCAAGTCATTGAGGTATCTTGAAAAAGCTTAACCAACGTCATGTGCTAATGTTATAAAGGGAAGCACATTGATCAGCAATCGCCTGTGAGTTCAAATTTCGGATAGTATGATATTTACGAAAATTGTTGTGATTTGTATGATATGTTTGAAAATTTTAGCTTTGTTAGGGTGTGTCCACAATGAAGCATCTTGCACATAGATGCGTAAACTACTGTAACACTTGATACATCAAGCTATATAGCAAGAATTTGTGTCTTCTCATCTACTTTGTTTCCACTCCATCCCCAAATGGTTATACAATCTTTGTATCATTTCCCCCTTAAGACTTACATCTAAATGCTATGGAAACTGTTCCGATGATATACATTACATCGGGTATATGCTTCAAAGGAACCTGGGAGTATAGTTTATGATGTTCTCGGTAGCTAGAAAAAGCATGGAACTAGACTGATAACTGAAGAATATACTACAGTTTTCAGAGGTAATCCGAGATTTAGTTATCAACAGATCAAAGGAAACATTACTACGGAAACATAATTATGTAGATGAGTTGATCTTATACACCATTTGTATTTGAATTCAATAAAGTCTATAGTTATGTTTATGATTTGAATTGCTTTATGTGATTTTACTTCAATTCTCAGCTACCATTGGAACAATTTCAAGTTCTGCGATAACCACATTCTAATGGCCTATCCTTATGGATAAAGCTCAATTCTGGTAAGTTTTGGTGCCTTTGGAATGACATGAAATCTGTCTTTTTTCACTATCAAAAAAGTTTTCCATGTGAAAGTCGTTATCAAGTCCCGCTATCATTCCAACTCTTTTGTAGAATAAACTCTCAGGAAGATCCCTTTCATTATGCATGTAGTTTACCCTGAAATCATGCTGGTTCTGGGGTCCTGCTGTTTATGTTTAATGCCTTCCATCGATTGGTAAACTCGAACTTGATCATATATATACATATTGCTTAACATTACATGAGTGAAGAAGAAAAGGAATTTGCATAGCCTTTACTCAATAGATGCTAATGGAAATGGAATGACCTTAAAAGTGCTGATGGAGTCTTTTATTGCATATATACTTGAAGCTGATTGAGCTTTCTAATAGGTAGCTCTGTATTGATCTTTGTTTCTTTTTAGTATGCTTTCTTTAACCATTTTTCTTTGCTTCTTCACTTCCGTTGTTTTCTTTTTTCCCGAATTGCTTTGTAATGATTTTAATTGAGTCGAGGGTATATTGGAAACATGTCTATTGGAATCACGAGGAAGGGGTAAGGTAAGGTAAGGTCTGCGTACACTCTACCCTCCCTTGACCCCACTTGTGAGATTACACTGTGTATGTTGTTGCGTCGATCTCTTGGGAAGATTCAAGATACTAGATCCCTTTGCTTAACACTTCATTTTTCTGTTCAATATGAACCAACCATCATACATATTTGATATTAAAGTTCAAGACTTTCAAGTACACAAATGCAGAAAAAAAGGTTACAACAGAAGAAGGATTTGTTGAGACAGCAAACCCCATGCTTGTGTGCCATATACCCTTACAAACAGATATCTACCAAAGAACATACTAACCTAGGTGATTCTGGTACCTGATACTGGTGAAGGTGGTAGGTATCTCGTGGAATTAGTCGAGGTGCGCACAAGCTGGCCCCGGATCGACACCACAGTTGTAAAACACAAACAAACATACTAACCTAGGATTCTTTAATTTGCAGCAAGTCTTACAAGATGAAAAGCTTCATATGAGTTGTCAATTGGGCTTCATATCTTGAAACATTAAAGACCATTGTGAGTAGATAACTCCATCATCAGGTATCATTTCTTGATTATAGTGATTAAGTCTTGGGCTGTTATATCCCATTGCATCTAATGGTCCAGATTTATTGATTCTACTTGGATAAACAGCACTGTCTTTGTATCTTCTGTCCAATGGACCAGACTTCATTGGACTTCTATTAGGGTACATCAACTTATCTTGAAGTAATCTCCCATCTAGAGGACCTGATGCACTCAGATTTCTGTTTGTTGACATAAATTTGTCTTGCATTCTTCTGTCTAGTGGACCTGAGTTCATTATCATGCTTCTTGTTGTAACTATGGCTTTCTCTTCCTTCGAGCTATCGAGCTTCCTTAGTACTCCGGTCCATTGTGTTCGATAAGGTTTGAGCTCGGAGAGAGCTAGACGTGTCGAAACTCGGTGGATACTGAGCTTGCTCAAGTTCTTGGCAAGTAGCTTCTTGGTTTTGTTGATTGCCAAAACAAGTCTTGAAAGACCATTTGATGATGAACTTGTCCCTCCGATTCCGATTCCGATTCCGATTCCGCCTTCCTTTCGAGCCAATTTGAGAATCTCTAGCCTATGTTTGGCTACAATTATCCCCATACTTTGAAGGAACTCATGATTGAAGTAAATCAAGTCCTCCTTTTGAAGCTCATTTCTACTAAACACAAGACCATACTCATAGATAAGTTCTTGATCAAGGCTAGTCTTGGATAACCAAGAATACCAATCCATGTTCTTCATGTTTGCTAGTAAGTTATGTAACTAATGAGACATATTACATATATTATGCAATTTGAACCCCCCTACCCCACCCCCACCCTACCAAAAAGAAAAAAAGGGAAAATAAAGCTCACTTGTGTCTATCCCCACTAAATAGATAGGGGGAGGAAGGTGGAAAAGGTCAAGAGTAAGTAAATGAGCTTGAAAAGGAACCCAAAATATAGTGTGTGTGTGGAGTGGGGGTGGGGGGGGTGGGGGTGGGGGTGGGGGGTTAAGATGATAGGTAGCTAAATAAAGAGTCATAAAAATTCATTAGGTTGTTGGTTTGCTTGAAAATTAGGTAGTTACACCTCATTGAAATTGGTTTTAATTGTCATGTTATAATGTATAGTTTTGAATTCAATTAATCACCTATTTTTCTCAAAGAGTATTTATTTCATATGTATCCCATCTCATCTACTTTTTTTTTTTTAAAAAAATTTACATTGCATACACAAGTAGGTATTAACTTGCCAAAACTTAGATATCATGGAAAACCTTGATATGTATTGTATATGACCTGATGGTCAGTGAAGTGGCAAGTTTTTCTTTATGAGATCAGTGTTTAGACAAAACGCTAGCTGATTTCTTCTTTATCTAATGAAGTTTTGATATGTTAGTGTGTACGCAAACTGACTTAGACGCTCCGTTTTATGAATGGGAAAATGTTATAATTTGATATATCTAGAATTGTACTATAGTGTTATTGATGGGAAATTGCTAAGTGCTAACAACCACATGCCCCTATACCTACAAAGGAGTTGTTTTTATTGAAAAGGGCAAGTAATTACTACTCACATGGCCAACCCTCAAAGACAAAAAAACAAAATACACTAAGCTTGATTAAGACATTGTACACCTTTTCTTCTTCTTTTGGAACAAAAAAACAAACATTTTTCCTAATGTTTGGTTTAAAATTTAATTATGAATCTTGTTTTTTGAGAACTTTGAAAAAAATGATTTTATTTTTATTTTTTTAACAAATAAATGTAGTAAAACAATCAAAGAAGGAAACTTTCTATCATCTTTTATAAAGATGAATCGAAAAATAAATCACAGACCTTGAAAATTGAAATTATAGAGGACATAGAACAAAGCTTATAACTTGATCAAACTAATACTATAAGCGCATCTTTTAGCTTATTTATCTGTTTGGTAAATGGTCAAAATGTTTATAAAACAAAACGCGCCAAAAGTTATAAATTAATTATCTTTTTAACTTATAATTTTTCAGTTTATAAACACTTTTAGTCTGTTTATGTTTACTATTTATTTGCAATTATCAAAAATTATTTTTCAAAACAAAACCTCTAACTTCCTCTTTTCTTACCAAAGTACTTTAATATACAATATTTTTGTAAAACAATTAAGGACATTTTAGTTGTTTATTACCAAAAAAGAGAGTTTATTAGCATTTATTCTTTCATCTAACATATAAAATGCTTATTATTTATTTCAACATTTTTATCTACACTTGTAAATTATTTATTTCAAATATTAATTTCAACACTTAAAAATTAATCAATATACATACTTATAAATTATTTACAATTAACTCCTTTCTTTACTAGTTAGGATCCATATCAAATCAGTACTTATATATATATATATATATATATTATAGAGCTAAGAGGAGCTAGTTTGAATTTGACATCTAACCATAATGTTGATTATTTTTGGGTCATTTATGGGTCCATTAAAACCTTTTTTAATAGATTTTGAAGTGAGATCCCATGCAAATTTTTTAAAAATAAATATTTATATAACATTAATAATTTATTTGTTTGTTATAAATGTTAGGCAACCAAATATGCTCACAAAAATATAGCACTTTAAATTCAACTTTTCAATATGGGTAGGGGACCATAGACAAGATAAGGAAAAAAGTTTGAAAAAAACATTTATGAGTTTGAAGTTATTTTTTTTAAATAGCATATAAAGAAGGAAGGTTGTGATAGGTTATTAATCGAAATAAAATTAATATTTTTTGTTTGAATTTTGAATATTGAAAAATGAACGATTGTTATCGCTATTATTCGACTTTAATTTTTTATTTTTGAACCTTTAAAGCAAGTCATAATAACTAACCATATTAATTTACATCTAGTTTATTTCTTAGAATGTATAATTTTCTACTTCTAACAATGATTGAGACCACTTTATCGTGTATTAAACTTTATTTACTCATGAAACACTTCTCATTTTATCTATATTAATCTAACCCACAAAAATACATGATATTAGAAATGAAAATAATATCCTTTCAACGATAATCAATCAAATCATATAATGTTATTCAAACATATATAATTGACCGCAGTGGTGGAGTCAGAAATTTCTTAAAGGATGTCCAGAAATAACAACTTGTTATGTTAAAAGGTGTCCAAAATATGTTATTTAATCATTTAGTATATCATTTTACTTGTATATATGTTAAAAAAATTTCCAACATTGGACACCCATGACAATATGTGGCTACGCCACTGATTGACCGGACATAGGATACAAATCAATTAAACTTTTTAATATTTGGCGCATGTGATATGATTAGGACGAAATATAAGGTATAAAAATCAATTTTTTTTAATGACAAGGGAAACTCGGAGCTGCTATCTGTTGGGTGCACACAAAGTAAAAAAATTCTCCTGTACTGTCACGATCCAAAAATGGACGTGATTGAAATCATCTATCCACCAAAACAAGTAACCTCAGACCCAAAAATACGAAAGAAATGCAGAAAGTAAGAGAATAATAATGTAAGATCAGAAAACTTAGTCATTCTAGTATAACCCCAATACATGGTTGTTATGTTTACAAGTCATTAATGTATTAATACAGATTTGAAAGATAAGTGCAGGTCTCAATATCTTTGTTTCTCGAATAGGATAAACCATAAAATAAGAAACAAGAGAGTCCA
This sequence comes from Solanum lycopersicoides, assembly GCA_022817965.1. NCBI lineage: Eukaryota > Viridiplantae > Streptophyta > Magnoliopsida > Solanales > Solanaceae > Solanum > Solanum lycopersicoides. The sequence continues at coordinate 3,088,770 of CM040624.1, forward strand.
CCAGAATGAAAGCAGCTACCTCTCAGCATACCCCCAGAAAAGCCTCAGATATGAGTAGTAGAAGAAGAGCAATCAGACAGACTTGAGCTCTGAACCTGCACAAGTGTAGAAATAATGAGAGTATCAAAAAACACAAAACTCAGCAAGTAACCTACTAAAAAAGCAAAACTAAGCTAGAATACAAGTACTCCTTTCATCCTAATTGAACTGCCTCAACTACAATCAACATAGAAATCAGCACAGTCTAACAGTTTACAAATACAGACCACAAGTTTCCATAATAACAGTCTAACAGTTACAATTCATCAATCACAGGTATCAAGTATGTCAGCTAATCATAAGTATCAAGTTCATCAAATCACAATAGTCAAGTACCCAATCACAAATCTCAAGGTTATCATGCACAATGTCAATTCGAACTCATGGAAAATGCCCATAATCCAGGACCTCATCAGCAATGACATTGGCATCAATTACACTTGCTGACAATGACATTGACTATAATAATACTCACTGACAATGACCTTGGAATCAATAACTCTCACCGACAATGACTTCGACATCAGTAGCAATAGTCGAAACCACTTTCCTTCGACTTTATATAATGTCACTGGCTGAAACCATTTCCTTCAACATAATCATCACATGCCCATGTCTCTTCACGATGCGCATAAATCAATATAAATAAACAATTCACACCACAAGGTAGAGACAATAATTCAAGCAATTCAATCTTCAATAATGCCATCAAAATATTTCATCAATCAACTATTTAAGTCCACAACAAGGCAATTCACAAAAGATAATTATCAACAATTGTCTTTTTCATTAATTTCTTTTTTAATCATTTAGATCAATCAAGTAGAATAATTGAACACATCACTTTATCTCATTACTCTCCAACACACACAATGAAGGAAAACACATGATTCTACTAGTTTTACAAGGATTAAAAATCATTTGCCTTAATTAAATCAAAAGACAATCCAAGACTTGAGTCTTTCCTTTACGAACAATGTCCAAACCCACACAATCTGCTTCAATCAAGTAATCACAATAAGATTATGAAAATAACAACATCCAAATCATTCATTTCAAAAAATGGGTCAAATCAACTCAAAACTCAATTCTGGAAATGAAGTTTGAAACCATAAATCTTTACTTGAAAACGTTACCCAAGGCATTTGGAACACAGGTGAAAACCATTTTGAAAAAGGAATTAAAATCAGCTCATAATCACCATTTTACTATTGAACTCAAGTCTTTGAAAACCTTGTCATTTGTCAATCAAAATCTGAAGTTTTGATGCTAAAATTCACAAATGATTAAAGGGGATTGAAGTTTTAGGGTACAAAGACTTATCCAATTGATTCTCCACGAAATATCTCCTTTAAATCACCACCCTCAAGAATTTTCCAAAACTGAAAATGGAGAAAAATAAGGTTAAACCCCGAAATGATAGGCATAAACCTATTATGTTGGACAAGCGGACCGATCTTTGCTTTCGCGAACTGACCTTCATTGAAGCGAAGGTCGAGGTCGCGACATCCCCATCGCAAACGCGAAGGTTAAGGGCACTGTCCTCTTTGCAAAAACTACGATCGCTTTGCTGAAGCAATGCTCGCTTAAGTGAGTCATCCCACGCTAAAGCGAAGCACACAAACATAAGAACATATCAACCAACTCTCAAATCTCCAGAACGGACCCTCGATATTCGTTCAGGATCCCATATACACACATATATGTAAGTTGGCTATATTCAATGTTTGGACACAATGAAACAATCGAACTATGAATATGAGGTTTCCTTGACCCGGATCTCGTGTAAGTCACAAGAAGGGAACATAACGCCTAATAAGGTCAAATCAAGCTCGGGACCTCTGAAAATTCAAGCAAGACCTCGCCTGAGCCTAAAATCATCTCCCGGATTTAATTGAATACTCAGAATTCCAATGTGGGCCTCCGAACCCAATTGTTAACCAAAATCAATCCAAAGGCTAAAATTTCACAATTTTTTAACTTGAGACCTCAAATTCTCAAAAAGACTCTGAATCAGAAACCGACAACTCTCCTAGACTAATTTTCACATTTTGGAACTGATGGAATCGACGAAATTCCATTCTGACACTTGAAACTCCAAAAGACACTGATACCCATTTTTTAACAACTTTAGTCTTTTAATTTTTCAAAATTCCCACGATTCACAATTTTTAACTCAAAACTCGAGATCACTTTCAAAACTCATTCAAAAATGACTCGGAGTCATTGTTGGGAAGGGTAAAACACTAATTTTACAAAAAAAAATAAAAAATGACCAATTGAATCATTACATATGCAACAACTATAAAGTTTCAAATATTTGGATATCCAATTCAAAATCCATAAATTTTAAAGATGAATCCAAAATTCAAAAATCCTAAACAAAGAGTCAAATTTTAGTTTGAATTTCGAGTTGGCCCAAACTATATTCACCCCTACCGAGAATAGTTGTATCTTCGTTTGAATTAGGGATGACAATGGAATAGGATAGGTCGGGACAGGTTAACCTTAACCCGCAAAAGTTTCGATCCGCCCCGCAAAATAATCTTTCTTTCATTTTCAACCCGCCCCGCCCCCGAATGTTTTAAATTTTGTTTTGTTATAAAAATAAAATTTTACACAAATATTATAACGTGCAAATACTTGAGAGATCACGAGTCCATGGCCAATTTTGAGGTTTTCTTTCTTTTTTTTAATTCATGCCTTCAAATTTGATTAATTAATTCAACTAAGAGTCTTCGAATTTCAAAAGAATATGACATAAACAAACTTAGTTGTTATGGTCTCAAAATATGTTTATCGAATTATTGTTCTTTTACAAATCAGAAATAAAAGAGCATCAACTCGAGCTATTTTGTTCTGTTTGTTTTTTTAAAAAGTCATTTCAACCCGCCCCGCATAAAGTTAAACCCATCTCGCCTTGTATAAGGCCAAAATTCGTCCCGCTTCATTGTCATCCCTACGTTGAACCCAGAATTTTGGACATATACCTTTATCCTTCCATTCAGATTTTTACTTCGAAAAATTTTAAGATAGACTGGCAAATAAATTAATATTTGAGATCTACAAAAAAAAGTTAATGAGAGATAGATTGGCAAATGAAACTTTTGATAAAGATATATTTGTTTCGAAAAATTAATTTTCTGTTTTTTTACTTATGCTTCTACTTTTGATGGGGAAAAAAAACATAATTTATTTTGTGAAACTATTTTTATGTTGTTATATACTCAAAAACACCTTTAATAGGGCAATGCAGTGTCTATTTTTGAGATTGTTAGATCTCATCATCTAACAAGTATCAATTGTTGGATGTCAAAAAGTAGAACGAATATATCTACCTGACCTCAGCGGGAGGTAGTAGGTACCTCGTGAAATTAAACAATGTAGTGAAGTCGGACCCAAGACACATACGTTATAAGTAAAAGTACAACGTGTAGGTCTTACACATACATCCTAATTTATTTGTTCATATGTACCAAGGCTCTAATACCATATTAATGGAACTTAGTTAACTTAACTCTATTTCGAAAGATAGTTCAAGTGGTGAGGATCGCCTAAAATCATATATATAGATATATACCAAGAGCAAAGGACAGGCACGATAGAGATGCCTTGTGGACAAGAGCAACTGAACAAGCAGTGATATTGACCTTCTGTTTCCCTGCATTCTGCTATAAGCACTACAACAATCTACTTGTTCTGTATCACTAGAAAAATTACCTTCAACGGAATGAAATCAAGCCATGGATCAATCCACGTCCTGATCTTCTTCCTTCCGTTTCCAACTACTATCACTCGTGTTGGACTCTGGAACTCTTGCCAGCCCCTTCCGGATAAGTTTCATAATGTTATACTGCATTAGTATATTGTACCAAGATCCCCCGAGACCATACTTAGCCATCACCACTTTTTTCAACACAACTGAGTCTTCACTACTAAATCTCCATAGACACTTTGTAGGAGGATTTTATTGGTGTAACTTGAGGTTTCTGAGTCCCATCCCCCTATTCTACTATGGCTACAAAACTGTGTCCCGTTTCACCAAGTAGATCGACCAAGACCATATGAAGAGACTATAGCCCCATATGTGTAACTGCTGTGGGATTCTTACACCTTGACCCTAGATCATAATTTGGCACGTATATGATGAATGTAATGACCACATTCAACAAGAGAATAGTGTCAAGGAATCTACCCATCGTGTCGCTATAGAGGAGCTAAAGAAGAGGGTTCAAATTTCCAGGAGGCATCACAAACAGCAGTCGCTATGTTCTCACAACTCACAAGTGATCTTTTCTTGGTTATATGATGTTCCCTAATATATTGCTCATAATGTCACATTAGTACACTTTTTACACACTTGTAACTCAGGTTTGAAGTTTATCTTAGAATCTGTAGGTTCTTCTATTTTATATCCATACCTCTCTTCAGTAGACTAAGATTCTTATTTGGTTCACGTAATAGTAAATAAAGTCACCATTATGTTATGCTCCAAAGTTCCGTGCTGCCCTCTTAGTTCTCCGACTTAGCAGCAGTATCTTGAGTTACACACTTAATGGAATTCTAAGAGGCATGAACAATGTAACATTGCTTTCTTCTGTCATTAACTTAATATGATAAATCCCACTCCCCAAACGCCCCTTACCCGGAGCCAACATAGTCTCTTTCCCTTTTCTGTTCCTTAACATAAAACTTACTACAACTTATAATGCTCCTAACCTTGCCCATTTCAGCATAATGAACATCAAGCACGAGATGGCAAATACTGAATCAAGCAGATATAACTGCTATTTACGAAATTCTAGATGGTTCTACTTGAGACCAAAAGAGAACTAGAGATGTTAAAACAGGCAAATTACAACTAATTGTCTATCTAGGCCAAGTTAACACCGTACTAATATATACACGAAGATGCTAAGCAGAATAACAACACAAGGCAAGTGCATCCCTAATCTTTCTTCTGTCATTGCAATCATAGGAGTTATACTCCTATCTTGTACTATTTGTTTTCGTCGGAAGGCTTTCCTTCCTTAATTTGCATGCAAACAACAATTCATTCAGCATAATGAACATCAACTACAACACACTAATACTGAATCAGCAGCTAATGCTAGATTTTCCATATGATTCTACATAAGACCAAAGGAGTACTGGAAATGCGAAAACTAGGTAAACTGCTTCTAAGTTTCTAACAAGGGCAACTTAACAGTTAACATCAGACTAATATATACATATCACTATAAGATGATAAGCAGAACGATAACATAAACAACATAAACCCGGAATTCATTCCCTCTGACTTACCCTAAACAAGTGCGAAGCAAGCGCGTCTCTAGTCTTCTTCCCACTTTCATCAACCTCTCCATCACACACAGGAAACTCTTCCAATCTCGGATACTCCTCGGTTTCATCTGTCACTGCTTCACTACACTTGATAAGAAAATTATGCAGCAAACAGCATGTCACAATCACAAATGGGAACGCCTCAATACAATGCTTATTCCAATCCCTAGTTAGAAGCTTCCAGTTTTTCTTAACTCTCCCAAAAGCTGTTCCCACCAACTGCATTCCTCTTCTATGCACTGAATTAAACTCCATTATCGCCCCATCTTCGACGTTCGATTCTCCTCTGTAGGGTGTGAGAACCCATGGTAAAAGTGGGAAACAGGAATCACCAAGAATGTACTGAGGTATTGAATTGCCATCATTTAGCTCAAAAGATGAACCATTTAAGTACTCCTTTGATTCCTCAACACCCAAATAAAGCTTAGATTTTCGTAAAATAGTTTCAGGACTCACAGTAGAAGGCCACCCAGCTGATATATCCAAGAATCTTCCTTCAGAATCAACCAAAGCTTGAACAATCATAAACACATTTTCACCCAGAGAATCACCACCCAATTCGAACTTTTCAATCCCCAAAACACCACAACAATTAGGCAATGACATCCACCCAAACCCCACAATAACCCTATTGATATCACTCTGGAACTCAAACAAATGCCCTAGGTTGTCAGTAATAGCTTTACATACAGTGTAGAAAACGTGACAAGCAGTAGGGGAATCAATCCCAAAACGTCGCGAAACAGCAGCATACGAAGCACCATGAGCAAGACGAAAAAGGGCCAAAGCAAGAGCGTAATTAGGAGGAACAGAAAGTGAAGAAAGCGAAGGCGTTAGAAGACGAAGCAGAAGGGTAAAAGAGGGCTTCGTGAGATTGAATGCTTCAGCCCAAAGGGTATCCGAATCAGCAATCAGAAATCGCTGAAACCAACACTCGGGTACTGGGTCATCGTCGCTCGGGGAGGTTGCGGCGGCGCGTGGGGGTGGAGCAGCGCGTGGAGGCGGAGGAGGGAGGGATAGAAGTGAAACGATGTTGGAAATGGAAGTGGAGGATGAGGAGATCAGGGATTCGAGTGCAAGGGTTTGATGAGGGAGGAGATTGAGGTCATTGCGGCGGAGGAAAGAGTAAGCGGAGGAAATGGCGGCGATGAGTTGGGGTATGAGTTTAGTACAGCGTCGGTGGCGGAGTTGAAGGGTGGTTTTGAATTTCTTAGTGAGTTTGAATATCTTCTTGTTCATCTTCTTCTTCTTCCTTCCTCTCTTTCTGCCGGCGGTAGCCATTGATGACCTTCAACTTTCAAAGAGATCTCTCTGTGTTCCTTTAAAGCAAAATATTTCCTTTGATCTATCTAATGGAGCACAAGCTAATATATATTATTATTATTATTATTAATATTAATATTATTATTTCGGAAAAAAATTAGGCATTTAAGTAAATTTATATTATTTAATTATTTATCATAGTTATAATTTGCTATAATTATTACTTATTACTAATATTGTATATTATTTGTGTGGACTGACTATGAGTTTGTATAATTAGTCATATTTGTATATATAATTCACAAAAATATACAAATAAATATATATAATATATAATTATCTAATCGATATACATATACAATTCACCTCTCTCCCACTCTCTACGCTCTCTCGCTCACCTCTCTCCTCCCTCTCCCAATCTCTCTTGCCATATATACAAATGCATATGTATAATATATAATTATCTAACTGAAATACATATACAATTCACCTCTCTCCCACTCTCTACGCTCTCTCGCTCACCTCTCTCCTCCCTCTCCCAATCTCTCTTGCCATATATACAAATAATATGTATAATATATAATTATCTAACTGAAATACATATACAATCACCTCTCTCCCACTCTCTACGCTCTCTCGCTCACCTTTCTCCTCCCTCTCCCAATCTCGCTCGCCTCTCTCATCTTTCTCTCAATCTCACTTGTCATATATACAAATACATATAATATATAATTATCTAATCAATATACATATACAATTCACCTCTCTTCTATTTTTTGCCCTCTCTTTCGCCTCTCTCTTCTCTCTCCCAGTCTCGCTCGCCTCTCTCTTCCCTATAACATGTAGCTCCAAATTGTAATTATCAAACTATAGCTACGGGAATAATTAGGCCATTTTTTGAGTGGCTATGAAAGTCCCCCTATTATTTAACCCTCGTCGTCTACAAACTTATGATGGTATTCTTAGTTCGTTTGGGCATAGGATATCATATCACGATATAAAATTGTGAGATAGAATGAGTATTTGAACATGCGATTTCACGTGATCGGGTGATTTCATATCACGAGATGGAATAGCATATCCTTCAAAAATCATGATATAAAATTATATGAGAATTTCATATCATGATTTGAGATTTTTTTAAATACAAAAATTGATCCACAAGTTTATATTTGTTAAAACAACCCCACAGATTTTTGGAGCTTGGAAAAATAGATTCAAAATATTGAAACAAGGTATGAACCATTATGATATTGACATAAGTGAAATTTTTTGTGCAGTGTTACACAATTATTTGCGAAAAGAAATACTGAAATATTTATGGTCTGTGATCATGAAAATATAGTTGTGGATGATATTAACAAGAAAAATGACTCAAAGCAACAATGTTGGTTCGTCTTCTCGGTCACATGATCGAGAAATGCTAGTTCAACGTAAGAAAGTTGTCATTATTATATGAGAGGATTAATTATATTAAAGACTAGTTCACTACCATTTATGTTCACTTTTTTAATTTTATTAAAATTTGATAAAATAATTATTTAAGTGAGAAACAAATAGCTTTGTAATAATTTATTATGCGATTTTATAATTTTTGTTCGGTAAGATTGAATAAACCATTAAACTATTTTAATAGTTTTACAAGATTCTTATGTTTATGAGAAAATATATGTACATCCAAAATATATAACACAAAAATTCCATATCGCATGTCAAAACAAAACTTCAATTTGATCTCATGATTCCATATTACGATACCATATCATAATTTCATATCATGATACCATATCGCATGACCAAATAGGCCCTTAATTTGACGAAAAACTTATATACCTTATCAGACGATTCATTAAACATATATAAAGTTGAATAAGTAAATTATGCATTTTATATGATAATTTCATATGAAATACATTTGAATTGATTTGTATCATGACAAGTAGGATGTATGTATCTAGTTATTCAATCCTATATAAATTTAAATGTCTATTATTCATACTCAAAATTGAAAAACATAAATATTACTTTATTTGAGATCAAATTAAATAATATATTTATTTATTATGTATTACGTAAAATATTTATTATTTATCTTTGTGCTCGTGAACATTCATAAATTTATAAATCAATAAACAATACTATTCATCAAGAAAATCACAATGTCATAGCTTTCAAACTACGATAGAAGAGATGAAAGAAAACTTAGATTAATCTCTAATTTATATTCAAAGTTTTTTCTCCTTACATGTGACTTTTTTCTATAGAAACGTTTTCAAAATAGATTGTTATATATTCGTATATTAATTGGTATGAAGATAAGATAAATGCAATTATTTCATGAATGAAATAAATAATTCCAGACTAATTAATATTTAATACTTTCAATATAATATATGACTGATGAAAAATAATTTAATCATAAATTTGAAAATTCTTGAATCTCGCTACAAGTTCTCTTATCAAATTAATCAAGAATTAGAAAACTTATTCCAATGTGAATTAGGACAAACAAATCATAAATAAACACGAATAAAATAAATACGAAATAACAAATTCTAAACAACTTAGAATTGATACTCCAACTTAACTTTGAATTATTATTTCAACAATAATTAAATAATTTATTTCAAAATTAGTATTCTTCACCTCGCGTACCAAACGATCCTCGTAAAAACTTGTGGGGCTTCAAGTGTAATTATAAAAAATAATAATAATAATAATAAAAAATAAGGTCCTATGTTTTCGATAGAGACCAGGTTTTTTTTTTCTCCAAAAAAACCTTAGGACTTAACATCCTATATATATAAAACAAGATTCCAAGTCTTCTCTCTTAAGTTTAAAGACTTAAGAATCCAACTTTTTACTATTTTCTCTGCAAAATAAGGATATGGGGTCTTCAAAATTGAAGATTGGAGGGGCATGGAGTGGTGTACTGGAAGTGGAATTGGAAGAATGGACAGTAGTAATGTTAAGAGAAGAGGTAGCAAAAAGATCGGGTCATGGTGGAGGACCCGAAACAATTAACCTTATATGTGCTGGTAAATTGTTGAAAGATGGTGATGGAACTGAAAAGTTGAGCCAATTGGGTGTTAGAAACAATGGAAAGATTTTGGCTTCAAGGGTTTCTGTTGATCAAGGGAAGTCTGTAAAAGAAGAGTCTTTGGCTGAGGAAGAACGTTCTACTAGGCTTTCAAGGCTAAAGGCTGCTGCTATTTCTCTGTCAGCCAGACATGCGGATGGCTCATTACCTGTTGAAGATTTCAATCTGGAGCTCGAAAATCAGAGTGGACAAAAGGTGCAACTGGGATCTGAGACTGACCAGAGGGCAATAATGATGGGACTCATGCTTCACGCAAATGCAAAAGCCTTGATGAGGAAGAAAAAATACAAGGAAGCACTAGAAGTGCTGACCATGGGAGAGGAAGCTTTCTCTCTCTGCGACCAGAAACTCATCGAGATGGTTGACAATGTGCCCATTCTGCAAATAGACATGGTGTGGTGTTACTTTATGCTCCGAGATATCAGCTGGCTCTCAGTTGCAGGAGTCCGCCTTGCAAAAGCTAGGGAAGGGCTCGAGCGTTCTCATGGGAAGGAAGCGAGTCGTCTCAGACTGCTTCAAAAAGGACGTTATCCGGAGATTGCCCTACATTTGAGGCTGGAGCTGCTAGAAGGAGTAGTGGCATATCATAGCAATCAGACTGAAAAATCTAGAAAGTCCTTGACATCTGCTCAAGCAAAGTTTTTGCAGCTTCAAATTCCAGATGAAGCTTTGTCCTTACTTTTGGGTATGGGCTACAAAGAACAGGATGCCAAGAGAGCGCTGCGTATGAACAACCAAGTAGTAGAAAATGCTGTTGATTTTCTTGTTGAAGAGAAAGAAAAGAAAGCAAGGAAAAGGGTGGATGACCTTAAGCGGCAGAAGGAGATCATGGAGCAAAAGTGTTATGGAACGACTCCTCTTGGAAAAGCTGTTGATATCGAGAGGCTGAATGAATTGGTTTCAATTGGGTTTGAGAAAGAGCTTGCTGCAGAAGCACTGCGACGAAATGAAAATGACACGCAAAAGTCTTTGGATGACTTGACAAATCCAGAAGCTAATTCTTCAATACAGATACATATTGAGACTAGGAAGAAAAAAAGATTGCGTCAAGCAGCCAATGCTTCAATTGAAGAGCTTGTATCCATGGGTTTCCCCAGAGAAGCAGCGGCTGCAGCTATTCGCAGCTTTGGCACACGTCAAGCAGCGATAGATCATCTGCTTCAAGGAACAAGTACTACTGCTGCAGCAGGAGATCAAAATGTAGACAATAATACTCTTCCCAACGACCAGGGAGGAGATGGAATTGCAAACGATCCTCTAACTAATGACCAAAGTGAAACTGGATCAGGTACTAACGCAGGCTCAAGTAGTGATGGAGGTCCAAGTCAGAACAAAGTTGAGACGCGTGATGTAGAAATGGAAGATGAGATTACTGGCGAATTACTAAAAGGTGATGCTTACTCTGACTACGACATTGAGGTCACAGAAGAAGGTGAAGCTATAAACGAGTACTTAGCTTTAATAACCGTAGGAGTTAATGTAGAGATTGGTTCATCGTCATAGTTTAAAGTAGAATACATGTTGAAAGTACAGTGCATTTTAACAAACTTTGAATAGTTTTCTGTGAATAGAATATATGATCTTATGGCCTATTCCTTGATGAATCCCTTTCAAAGGAAAAAAGTGATGCCTTGCGTTTCCTTTTTGTTAAAATATTTGCGTTTATGGTGAAGAGTTATGTTACTAAGCCTACTCTCTTAACTTCCTCTTGGTCCTGATTCGGAGACGGATTCAAGATTAAAGCTCTATGAGTTAAATTTTTTAAGTTTCGTAGCGTTGAACCAGTTATATTAGAAGTTATGGATTCAAATCCTTACTATTTGTTGTTATTTTAGTGAATTTTTATACAAATTTACGAGTCATGTTCTAGTGATGCTCAATAATTTGTTTTTTTAAAGACAACACAATGTTTTACAAATGGTTCATGATCGATAAATGTGACTTCTATCTCTGTACCTTAAGAAAAATGTGTTGTAACTTTCCAAAAAGTTCTATACTGAATCAGATGAACAAGTAGAAAAAGAGTTGAGGCTTAGCAGCTTGATATCGATAAGTCTGTAACATTTCTGCAGTAAGTTCCTTCATAGGTTGTGTATGTATTATGTTGCTACAGTGATATTTTCATCATCTGGATTGTCTTCCTCGACACTCACGTGCTCGTCTGAATCAATCGAAGGTTGATACTGATACTTTGAGTCTGTCACCATGGCGATCTTTTCATTTTCAAAGCTATCTTCAACTTTCGTTTCTCTGTAATCTTTTGGAAGAGTATTACAGTTAATGATATGCCACACTGGCCTTTCTTCTTGAAAGAGCCTGCATAGAACAATTAACAATCAGAGCAAATGCTGACAACAACATACCTAGTATAATCCGAAAAGTGAGGTTTGGGGAGGGAAGTGTATACACAGACCTTACCCCTACCTTGGAAGGTAGAGAGGCTGTTTCCGAAATCAGAACAAATGCTGACGACCAGAGAAGATGAGTTGTCCTTGTGCTAATATGGAGAAAGAGCTATAAATGTCGAGATAGACTCAGATAACCCTAAATTGCTGAATTTGACTGAGACCTATAATAAGCACGTATTTTCAGCTTATGGTACTTCTTGATGAATGTTTTTGACCAGCGTTTCACTAACATGAAGAACAACTGGATTTCCAATTCCTACCTAGAAAAGTCTCCGATTTCTCAATACGTCAGCAGCAGATAGTAAGTAACTAATGGAAGCAAGTATTGAAATAGATATAAACAGCAATCACAAATAAAAGACAACCCAAAAGAGATGGATGACTTACTGCCATTATCAGCAGCCATAAGAGAGAAATTGAACAAAAAATCAGGAGCAACTTTCTTTAAAAATCAAGCAGAATAACTTACGGGTGTTTGCAGAGGGTTGGGCAGTGTACGGTGAGAGCGTACTTGCAGGTGGACAATTCAGTTATAGAGCTTATCATTGCTCTAGGCTCTGAGCAAACAAACCTCACCTGGAATTGAGTCCATCAGAAATACAGAATTTTTGGATAGAAAAGACAAATAGCAAAAAGCAAAAGAATAGCTTCATACCTCTGTCTGTCGTGGCTCATTAGTTAAATCACACATGGTTCCATTAGTATATATATGAGCATGATATCTACAGAAGTCAAAGAATTGGAGGAATTAATTATTCTGAAGAAATTAAGAATTTTAATCCATCCACACCTCAGGCATTGTGCTTCAAGTTCGAGAAAGACTTCCCAAAAATTTCATAAAATTGAATAAATGTACGATAATAGTTGTTTTCTGTAGTCAAGTACTTGTGTGTGACTTGAAACTGAAGAGCCTTTTGCTTTTAATTGGTTAGCAGACACTATGTACCGAAGGTTTATAATAGAAGCTCTTTCCAAGTCAGTTAGTAAGTCACAGTTTGATATCCATACCTTTGTGATGCATCTTTCGAACGGGGATCCTTTAGTACAGAACTATCTGAGTGCTTCTGATGATAAGCTGTGGTAGCCTCAGCATCATAATAACCCAAGATAAATTCTTGAACCAACTGAAAACACATAACAAATATTTTCTTTGATCAGAGTATACACTTTTTAACAAGGCATATAATTGATCAACAATGCATATACTCCCATTTCATTTTATTTGTCCTAGTTTTATGAGACACTAAGTTCAAGAATATAAAGAAGATTTTGTAATCTTTTGGTTTTAAAGTAATAGCATTGCCAACAATATCCTTTGAATGTTGTGGTCTTAACCATGCCAGGTCGTTTTGATAAGGAGTTGTCATCAAGGATAAAGTGAGATTGTTGGAATATAAAAAAGTACTAAATATAGAAAAAGACACTGTTTTAAAAACAAACTAAAAAAGAAAAGTAAAACAAATATATTAATACGGAGAGAGTAAAAGATACTCCTATGTACATGATAACAGTATGCAGGCTATGGTGAACCAAGAAACGCAATTGCTCAATAAGCATCCTCCCTCCATATGTTTGACATACTTTTTCTCCAATAAATATGTTTGTGCTACCTTCAATTTTCATCATCCCAATAATTCAAAATCTATACTTGAATGGGAAACCCAACAAGTTCAAGATGTAAAGTCATTCAATTTACTACTACATCATAATATTTTGATTTTGATATGACATCTCTATACTCTACACATCTTTCAACTATTATCTTTTCAATTACGATATAATCTGCATAAAAGAAAAGATATGACAGAACAAACAGTTTAGTTCCATTTGCAAACTAACAGGCAATCCTTAAAGTCTAGTAAATCATCTGTCTCCTAAAGATGTAAGAAGAATTACCAAAAAGCAGCAAGAACAAGAAATTTTTGGAACATATAGGAAATAGGCTAGTAATCTTTTTTCCTTCTCAAATTTCCAGCTCAGAAAGTGTTGCCTCAAAGATTCTGGCATCACCCACTGGACCTGGATATAGTCAGAAATCTATACTAGATCTTCTTGGCTATTTCAAAGTCGAATATAACATCTCATTCAACTTCACCACCATGAAAGTCAACATGAGTCATACCAAATGGGAGGGGAGGATGCGATGGTCTAGTGGTTGAGAGACGGGAGTAACTACGTAGAGATTCTCGGTTCAAATCCCAGCCATAGCACTTAGGGGTCGTTTGGTATAAATATTAGTAATGCAGGGATTATCAATGCAGGGATTAATAATGCAGGGATTAGCAATGCAGGGATTATTTTTTATCAAGTGTTTGGTTCATTGTTTCTAACCTAATGTTGTTTTTGGTTTAGAACTCTAAAATAAACTTTTTCACAATTTTACCCTTGAATTATTATGTTATATATTTCATGTAATTACCATATTCATTATGGTTTAAAACTCGAATGCGAAGTGTTTAACAAATTTAATTCACTTGAGGAAGTCTCACGTCATAGACGAGATGAAATTATTTTAAGTACCCATGACCAAGTCTTACCTCCTCCTCTCTTAACAAAACAAGAAAAAAAACAGTAGCCAACGAGATCTACTTTGCTTTCAAATGTAATCTTCTTACCTAATTACATTAAAATAAAATAAAACTAAAAAACTTCCAGGTTCATAAAGACAACAAGAAATGCTAAAAAGACTACATGGAACAAGATTTTGAGATTTGAATGATTGAACAAGTGTTAGGAATGCGCTATTGATAAAAGCATGAGAACCCATTACGCATCTTGGTTTCTTGAAGCTGTAAGGAAGGCCAAGAACTCCAGCTCCAACTACTGCTATGAAACAGTAGCAAAAGTTTTGGAGAGAAAATTCCTTTTCAGTTAAAATCCTAAAGATGTAAGAATTACCAAAAAGCAGCAAGAACAAAGAAATTTTTGGAACATATAGGAAATAGGCTAGTAATCTTTTTTCCTTCTCAAATTTCCAGCTCAGAAAGTGTTGCCTCAAAGATTCTGGCATCACCCACTGGACCTGGATATAGTCAGAAATCAATACTAGATCTTCTTGGCTATTTCAAAGTCGAATATAACAGCTCGTTCAACTTCACCACCATGAAAGTCAACATGAGTCATACCAAATGGGAAGGGAGGATGGGATGGTCTAGTGGTTGAGAGACGGGAGTAACTACGTAGAGATTCTCGGTTCAAATCCCAGCCATAGCACTTAGCGTGACATCATTTGCTATGGTCTTGCCGTCTTGGTGGGCACTATTACCTTTGGCAACATATGTGGCTGAACAGGCTGCCCAGTGGATTAATCAAGGTGTGCAGGGGGGAAGGAAGTGGTTTTACATTATCCAATGTCAGTATCTGATCCTTTGAATTTTCCGAAACCAACCCACCCCTAATCACATGACAGGAGCTTTAGCAAGGAAACAAAGACTCAGCCAATTAAATATTTAAAATATTCTTGGTGCAAAAAACAAAAGGTTACTCTGAGAAATCATGCCTGAAGAACACACTTATAAGTGAAGTAAAACATACCTTTTCATCCTCCAAATGAACTTGCCTCAACTTCTTCTCATAACAGAATTCATATGACCACCACCCTTCTTGCTGTAGAAAAGTTTGATAGTGCAAGATAATAGAAAAAAATTAGACTACTTCTTCATCAAGTGGTAAGGGAAGAGCTAGATGGATTCTCACCCTGACAAGGCATTTATCCTTCAGTACTTCAAGTAGTTCATCTGGCGTCTTCAACTTGATGCGTTTCTCAGTGTCCATGACCAAACTGCTTATATTGGTTGTCACTGGTTTACCAATCTTCGGTTTATCAACTTTAGGCAAATAACAGAGGAACTTCTCCCCATTTTTGTTGGGCATGAGAATAATTTCCTGGTCATCATCCTGCAAAACAGAGTGCACCAGTACATAAGATAGAATGATCATACATGTAAGTTCACCCTCCATCTCATCATTATTTGCTCAGAATATCAGGTCAAATTTCTGTTTGCATCCCCTTTCGATAGGTTGCATACAAAATTAATGGAAGTATCAGTTGCATTTTTCCCTGAGGTACCAAAGAAGCCTAAATGTTCTCAAATTTATCCCACAGTTCTAGCCCTCAAGTTACCAGTGTCACCACTAAAGGATCCTAAGGTGACACTATACTTCAAATGTGTTGCTCAAAAAGGCTGTTCAGCATGCTTCCCAGTTCCCATTGTTATCTTATATGTATGACTAACATAGATTTAAATTCTTAACTGTAGTTTGAAGAATAGTAGACTCTAAAATTATTCATGTGTTTTAGCACGTAGTGTACTTCCCAGTTTTACATCCACTTCTTAGATTCTTATTTATAATTAAAGATCATCTTTTATTGCAAGCATATAAAGTTTTTGAAGTGCATAGTGTGCCTATGAATATGTAAAAAAGTGAGAGACATGACAAATAACTTACCGGTTGGAAAGGTGAGTCTTCTGAATGAAACTCAACCTTATATTTTGGTTCTTTAGAACTTTGACTGAATGATGCGCCTGATACAAATAGGAATGAACCACAAGAATTACAACCTAATAGTAGCAAATAATAATCATTCTGGAAAGTATTCTATTTTGAGCAAGATGTAAGTTTTGTCAGCACTAGTGCAATCAACTGAACAGAAAGGCCGGTGGCTTTCCTTTTTCATTCAAGAACAATAATTTAAGGGCGTGAACAATAGAGTTTCTCTTTTCGTGACTACCATGTAGGTCACACTTTAACACGTGGTAACAGCCTCTTTTTGGAAATGCAAGCGGAAGACTGTGAACGATATACACCTACTCTTCCCCTACCCTGACACTAGATATGGGGTGCACTTGGTGCACGGGGTACGCCTACCTCCTTGGGCAGCTCAAGCTAATATTCCCAACTATTACTTAAAGCTTCTATTACTAAAAATTTAGAGCATCAACCAGTTAAAGTTTTTTCCTTTTTTTGTGTAATTCTATTAACCAATTTCAGATATTATAATAGTCATTCTAAAACACAAAAAAAGAAGAAGAAATAAGCCTAGAAATCAATGGTAAACACACACTAAACAGGACTATTAACCTGGTATTGTTGGCTCATTATTTCCATTTCCCAATCATGCTTCATTAACAACACGCCTAAAATTCTTACCTGCTGTTTGACCATAGATTTTGAAGTTAAAACTTGAAAATTTGAGCTTTTGGAATTTGAAGTTACGCTTAGACATACAATTGCTTTCCAAGTGTAAGTCCCAAAAACCCAAAAAATAAGCCTTTTTTAGATAACCAGGTGTCCGGGGTGCGCACCCGGACTAATTCCACGGATACCTTCTATCACCCACCAGCAACAAGTACCAGATAACTATATTCTTAGTCAGCTGACCTTTTCTGTCTCTTTGGAATTTGAACTGAGACTGATCACATATCACTGGGTCACACCCTTGGATACAGAACTTGAAAATATTTGAAGACAAACTTTTAAAATCTACGATCAACTAGCTAATTATCTAATGATCTCTCTAAATTAAGCAAATACTAAACTACATAATCCAACAAAAACAAAATTAATTACAAACTAAACTAAAAAAAATTCAATTTCATTACAATTAACACATCAACAATGGACTTCAAATTTTAAAAAAAAAATCCCATGAAATAACAAAGAAAGTACTTGAGATTTTAGGTATACCTGCGTGAACAGGTAATATCTGAGAGGAAGTAACGACGCCGTATAAGAGATTAATGGAGAAAATTAGAACAATCAAACACCATATCGATCTCATCTTCTTCCTTTTTCTCTGGTTTTGTTTTTTTGGCCCCAAATTGAAACCCTAATTATGGTGTAGAATATGATACAGTGGTCTGCGAAACAGAGAATTTCTTGTTTATTGACTATACTACTTCAATTTGCTCAAAATAGTAGAAATGATGATCATAAATTATCTGGTTTAATTTGACACGAAATTCTTTAAAAAATAAAAATATATTTTGATTACGTGACAAGTTAATTTAAAATTATTCAAGAAAATATTATTAAATAGCATATACAATATTAGATGACATATTTTAGCCAATCAAATTGGAGCTTATCATTAGGTGTACATGAATTGACCAATCAAATCACATAGTTATTATAACTTGTAACTTATACCACTTTTTTTATAACTATATATTAGAACATTTAAGATTAAAAATGAAGGCAAATTAATTAAGGACATGTATGATTAAATTACCTATTTGTGATATTTATATTCATTATTCATGACAAAGTTTAATAACTATCAGGATATTCGTGATGAATAATTTAAATTATTGATTTTAATCAAAATTGATTTAGATTTGATGATAGAATCTCTACACGTTAAATATGGAAAATTCTATTAAAAACAATGAATATATAAATACTTTTAGAAATGTTAATTAAACTTCGTGTCATTTAGAAATTAAGGTCGAAAGAATCAATGAAGTTATCTAGGAGAAGTGTTGGTGATTAAGACTTATTGAGGTACGATAATTTTGTAAGTTTTTGCAATAATCAAAAGGATTTTGTTATGATTTTAAGTTCCCAAATAACGACTATAACCTTTTTTTTTTAAAATACTTTTTTTTTTAAAGTTAGATATTTACTCAAGCTTTTCGTTGAAAACAATTTGCAGAGAGTAGCGAAAATTATTTTTCAAAAATTATGTTTTTCTAAAAATACTTTTTAAAAAAATACATTTAAAAGCACTTTTATAAATTTTTTTAACCAAACATACACTACAACTCAAACTATTATAATGACACAATCAAATATCATAGTACAAATTAAGAAGAAATGAATATAAACAAGAACTGACGCATAAATATCTTTCAAACAACGATGAAATTTTAAACTACGAATTTTTTTTAACCAAATAAAATAAAAGAAAATACCAAACACAAAGAATTCAAAGACTTCCACTTGGAGGGTTGAAGTCAAGTTAGACAAACTTAACCAATAATCAAATCATATATTAAAATACTTTTCTACATTAAAAGACAACTTTTGCCTTCATTTTTCTTGTTTGTTTTTTAGGGAATTAAACGGTTGGTAGGTATTTTGTGGAAAATCATATATTAAACTTTATTATTATTATTATTATTATTTGTTTTTTCCCTATCACATGATAATATCTTTTCATTTTAATTTGTCTTTATTTTTTGAAACTTTTGAGGTGAGTTGAAGATAACGTGCACTTCATTTTTAGAGGTCCAACCATATTACATACATCTATGTTTTTCCCTCACCACATATACTTTTCCAACCTGTCTTTTATTCCCTCAAAAATTTTATATAAGAGTATTATTTATTTTAATTTGCGTTTAGATATGCGATTAAACTAAAAGGAAAAAAACGAAATCTTTCAATGATAAAATATATTATATATCGAAATATCCAACTCTATGTTCAAGCTTTGAAATATATAAATTACACTTTGAATATTTTCTCTGCTCTTAATTATTTATTCATTTTTAAATTAACACAGTTATTAAAAAAAGATAATTATCATAATGAGTTTACCATTAGATCCGTATTAGTTATGAAGTAGATTGATTAAAAACTTAAGATTTTAAGAAGCTTTACGTTTTTCAAATTAATTCATTGAGGGTATAAACTTTTTTTATTTTTTTTTTATCTTTTCTTGATTTGTCGAATGAACAAGTAATTAGAGACGTACGAAACATCGATCAAATAAAAAAGAAATACATATTTGTCAAACAAATAAAAATAAAATAAAAAATCAGACAGTTGCCTTCATTTGTACTCTCCCCAAACGTCCCCCATAATCTAGGATTACACGGTTAGTGGGTCCCACGTTTAGTTGTCCAAATATAGAATATTAGCTATAAATAAATGTAAATCCTTGTTTACATAAAAAAGAAATTATTCTACTAAACAACAAAAAAAAATCAACATAATAATCTTTTCGTTTCCCCTAAGGAAAACAAATCAACACAATCTATATAGTAGAAAAATAATAGCTCAATTAATTAATTATTAATTTATTAATAAGAGTTTATCCTCCATAGTATAATTTTCATCACATTTCTCCTTTTTACTGTAACGTCAATCGTTTCACAATTAAAAAAATAAATATATAAAGAAGTCAAAATAGTTCAACGTTTACTGTATATAATGAAATATCACAAGTAAGATTTGAAGAGAGTAAAAAACACGCAGATCTTATCACTATCTCGTAGATAGAAAAATTATTTTCGAAAGACAAACGCAAAAAAAAAAGAGAAAAATGAAGAGACTATAGCAAGTAACAATGCCGAGTCTACCAGAATGGAGCTGAGAATTATCTAAAAAATAATATAATAATCAAAATACAGAAAAAAAAAAAACATACTAGGACATATCAATGCCAAATAAATATACAATAATGAAAATAAAAACACAAGAACTACAATACATACACACAAAATAATTTTAGTCATTTATAAACAATGTAATTTTTTTATAAAATGATTTTGGATGAACTCATCGAGCCTATCTAGCTACGACCTCCGATCTTTTTTATTTTTTTGTTTTTTAAATAATTCAACTATTATCTTGACGTTATTTTTGTTGCGTTTACGTAAAGGTAACAAGATACTTTTTTTTTTAAGTACTTTTTATATTTATAACATTTAATTTATTATTCTTTCTAGCTTAAATAACAAGTGGAGGCAATGTTGTTGGTTTTTCTCATTTCTAAATTTTACCATAGCATATATTCCCTGTGGAAAAACCCAAAAGAAAACATTAGTCTTCTCTTGAAATTCCCAGAAAATCTGCAAAAAATATATATATTTGAAGGGTGTTGAAAAGCAAGCTGAGTATTTACAGATAAGTTATCTTAAATTCTATCATTAATTTAAATTTTGGAAAAAAAAGATAAAGAGAAAAAAGTAAGAATCTTTGTTTACAGTTGAATAAAGGGGATTAGGGTTCTTTTCTTTCAATTGGGGTTTGTTTGTTGAGCTGCTTATAATAGAAAGGAGAATTTTTTTTTGTGATATATAGTGTTTTGTTAATTCTGAAGAATACCCTTTTGGATTTGAGGGTTAAATCTCAGTTCTTTAAGTTATTTCTTGGTATTTTGTGAAAAAGATTGGATTTTTTTCATTTCTTGGCTTCTGGATTGTGGTGGATTTGTTCTGATTGTGAGTTTTTGTTTGGTTGGTGAAATTTCCTTATCTGGGTTGTGGTGAGGTTTGGTTCTTGATTTGTAATCTGGTGCAAAGACTCTATTTTTGTACCAGTTAGGTCCTGTTACTTTCATCTGTTTTAGTTGGATTAGGAAATTAGTTTAAGTTGGGAAAGTTGGATTTGTTGAGGTTAGAATGGGGAAGGAAAGTTGGACAAAGTCGAAAAGGATAGGAGGTAAATCTGGTGAAAGTAGTAGTCCTAGAGCATTTGATAAGGACACAGCAGTTTTCATTGCTATGTCGAAGGAACTTAAGGATGAGGGGAATAAGTTATTTCAGAAAAGGGACTATGAAGGGGCAATGTTGAAGTATGACAAAGCTATAAAGTTGCTTCCGCGGAACCACATAGATGTTTCTTACCTCCGTAGTAATATAGCAGCTTGTTATATGCAGATGGGACTGAGTGAATACCCTAGAGCGATCCATGAGTGCAATTTGGCTCTTGAAGTCACACCGAAATATAGTAAGGCGCTTTTGAAGAGAGCTAGGTGTTATGAGGCTTTGAATAGGCTTGATTTGGCGCAGAGAGATGTTAATAGGGTGCTGGAGATGGAGCCTAATAATCTCATGGCTACAGAGATTGCAGAGACGGTGAAAACAACCATCGAGGAAAAAGGTATTGGTGTGAATGACATTCCGGTAGATTTGATCCTGGTACCGGAATATGTTGAACCAACATTTGTTTCAAGTCACTCCAAATCATCAAAAGAGAAGGCTCTAAAGAAGAAAATCAAGAAAGTAGAGGAGAAGATGGTTAATGGGAAGGCGGAAGAGAAGGAATTTGACGCCGGAGTTGATTTAAAGCAAACTGAAAACACGAATGAGGAAAGGAACACTGAGGACCAAAATGAAAATACGGATAAAGACCAGACTCAGGAAGAAACGGTTGATGACAAGATGGAGGGAAATAAAGCTGAGAACAAGACCAACAGAAAGAAAGCTAAGGATAAGAGTAAGGAAAAGAAGAATAAGGACAAGATCGAGGTAAATAAGGTTAAGGATCGGCTTGAGGAGAACAAAGATGAGGACAATGAGGAGAGGAAAACTGAAGATAAATTGGTGGTGGAGGAAATTATTAGTCATACCACAGAAGAAGAGCCAAAAAGAACAGTGAAATTAGTGTTTGGGGACGACATAAGATGGGCCCAAGTTCCTGTAAACGGCAGTATCTTGACACTGAGGGAAATCATAGGTGATCGTTTCCCAAGCTTAAAAGCTGTCCTAATCAAGTACAGGGACCAAGAAGGTGACCTGGTTACGGTGACAACAAACGAGGAATTAAGGTGGGCTGAAGCTTCTGTTGGACATGGTTCTATAAGATTCTATATCGTGGAAGTTAGTCCGGAGCAGGATCCTTTCTATGAGAAGATCAAAGGGGTGGCAGACGATTCTAAATACAATGTACGACATGATAAGATTGTTGAAAATGGAAGTGTTGAAAGAAGCAAGGAATTGCATAATGGACCAGTTTGCATTAATGATTGGATCTTCCAGTTTTCTAATTTGTTCAAAAACTATGTTGGATTTGAGTCCGATGCTTATCTGGATCTCCATGAAGTCGGAATGAAGCTATACTCTGAGGCTTTGGAAGAGGCAATTACAAGTGAAGAAGCTCAATGCCTTTTCAGCACAGCTGGAGAAACATTTCAGGAGATGGCTGCTTTGGCATTGTTCAACTGGGGTAATGTTCATATGTCCAGGGCAAGGAAAAGGGTCTACTTGAAAGAAGATAGTTCCGGAGAATCTTTGCTTGCGCAGATAAAAATTGCTTATGATTGGGCTCTAAAAGAATATTCGAAAGCAGGAGAGAAGTATGAAGAGGCATTAAATATCAAACCAAACTTTTATGAAGGTATCCTCGCTCTGGGGCAGCAACAGTTTGAGCAGGCAAAACTTTCTTGGTATTATACGATTAGCACTGGTGTCAATTTGGATTCTTGGTCTTCTACTGAAGTTCTGCAGCTTTACAACAGTGCTGAGGAAAATATGGAAAGAGGTATGCAGATGTGGGAGGAGGCAGAGGAACAGCGTCTGAACGAACTATCAAGTACCAACAAAACACATTTGCAGAAGATGAAGTCAGAGAATTTGTTCAAAGGAATATCTGCAGATGAAGCTACTGAGCAAGCTGCAAACATGATGTCTCAGATAAATTTACTATGGGGTACCATGCTATACGAACGATCACTTATGGAGTTCAAACTTGGGCTTCCACTCTGGCAAGAATCTTTGGAAGTTGCTGTTGAAAAATTTGAATTGGCCGGAGCTTCTCCAACAGATATTGCTGTTATGATAAAGAATCATTGTTCCAACAGTACAGCGACAGAAGGTAAAACTGGAAAATATTGCCTTAAACTTGTTTACTATTCAGTGACTTTTTTTAAGGATTATTTGAAATGTTTCTGACGTTTGTCGTATTTGTAGGGCTGGGATTCAATATTGACGAGATAGTACAGGCATGGAATGAGATGTATGAAGCAAAACGGTGGGAAAGAGGCGTCCCTTCTTTCAGGTTGGAACCATTGCTTAGGCGGCGAGTTTCCAAGCTGTATCATGCCCTTGAATTAGCATGAGTGCTTGTTATGGTGTCAAAGGAATCAAGAAAGAAACTCACTATTACCGCTGTTGTTGCACTCAGTCTACGCTATGCTCGCTGGGAAGGTAAATATCTCGTCTTTAACATACTCATTCATTTAAATATCCTGTCAGAAGCAAGACCTAGGCAGGTGGGGTGAAGGGAAGAGAATAAGTTCCCTAAGTGGGTATGGCAATTTATGATCTCAAATCTCTAAATTTAGCTCATTTAGTGCTTTGGGTTGTATTTTACATTTTTGCCGAGGGTCTATCTAAAACAGCCTCTCCACCCCACAAGGTAGAGGTAAGGTCTATGTATATCATACCCTCCCCCAGACCCCTCTTGTGGAATTATATTGGGTATGTATGTTAGTGTTGTGGGTTGTATTTTAAAGTTTATCACTATATTCTTTGGAGTCTTCAGGTTGTAGAGAGATTGAATAATGATTTGTTGTCAGGCTGCAGTAATACTTAATTCTATGGATTTGCACTTAACACATACGTTCAAGAAGTATGGTGGATACCTGAAAAAGTTCTCATTCCTGTAGGCAGAAAGACATAAATTTTGTT
The DNA here is from genome assembly GCA_022817965.1 of Solanum lycopersicoides. Classification (NCBI taxonomy): domain Eukaryota; kingdom Viridiplantae; phylum Streptophyta; class Magnoliopsida; order Solanales; family Solanaceae; genus Solanum; species Solanum lycopersicoides. The sequence continues at coordinate 3,113,282 of CM040624.1, forward strand.
ACTTTTACATTTTTCCTTTTCGTCGAGTTCACATATTGCTGAAAGTAGCCTCGTGTTTACTAGTTCAGATCTTTCTGAATTTTGTGATTTGTTAAGCAAGTACATATAGAGCTAAAAGCTTTGCTCAGGAAATAGATATTTATCTTTGTAGTTCGTTAGGAAAATTGGCTGGTGTACCTCGATGATTATATGATAATATATTCCAAAATGGACAAGAAAGATCAATAATCAATGACAACTGTAGCTTATATGTGATTTTCGTATGTGCAAACTACTATACCGAATTACATCCAGGTGATTTTCATGCAGTTACCAAAATATATTCAGCTCATCGTACTGAAAACTCTACCGAGTCTTGACAGTAATTTCTACATGTTGTTCCTTTAGCCTCGGTTATAGCATTATCTGGCTGTTGTTTCTGCTTGTTGCTACCGCCTCTCTTTTATCACTCTGAGCTAAGGGTGTATCAAAACCATCATCTCTACCTTCTCAAGGTAGGGGTATGGTGTGCGTACAATCGACCCTCCCCAGACCCCACCCATAGGATTACACTGCGTTTGTTGTTGTTGTTCCCTGCTTTATCTGAGAGATGTTGCATATATTCGTTCTGCAGGGGTTGTATGCGCATCAGCTGTTAATACAGGTTTTGGAATTTGGACCTTGTGGCACTATCACACTAAGGATTGTATTACCTGTTTTCGTTCCATCGATTTTTACAGTATCATAAAGGAAAAAAAGAAAAAGAGAAGTTTTTATCTCTTTTCCTTTATATGGAGATGAAGAGGCAGAAACATGTTTTTCTTTATTTTTGCCTTGTCGTCGTCGTCTTGACCGGTGCTGTGCTGCAGGTTCCTCAAAGCCAGTAGCCAATCACTTTCTGTAGTTTTCAGTTATTCTCCTTTTGGCTCATGGAAGGGTCCTAAAGGCATTCTTTTCTTATAGGAATTTCTTTGTTAGGAGAACTTTTTGTTGTCACCAAGATCTTCTTTCATGGCTTGTAGTACTATTTTGTGTCAGTTTAGCCTTACTATTTTGTGTCAGTTTAGCCTTACTGTATGTTTTTTACTTAAGAGATTTCACAAGAGATCTCACAGTTAGGGTGCTAGATAGAGTTCTTGCATTGTATTGATGTAACATTATGTGAGTTAATTATGTACTGTACTTGTTTGTATGATGTTCCATATTGTTGGTTAGCTTGTATTTTAACTGCAGTGTTAGTTACCATCAATCAAGAAGAGTGTTGGAATTTTTAGCATTACTACAGTTTTGATGTACTTTTTTCTCTTGTAAAATCATCTCCGTGTCGAGTGTCGATGTAGACAGTTTATCCTAATGCAAAGTAATAGCCACTTATACTTTCGGATATACTGTCCACATCACACCCGACCCTTCCCCTGATAGAGTGAACGTGGGTTGAAATACCAGAACACACACATAACTATTGGCAAAACAGAAAAAAAAAGAGCATCTTTGCTCTTTATCAGACATCAGTATATGCAGATAATAGCCTATTGGTGTTATTCTATCTACACACCAAAATAGCTGTCTATCTATAGTTTTATGCCCAGGATAAACTATTATCATTCATTAGGACGATATCGCACAAGATTCGGAAGGGTTGTAGCTTGAAGTTTCTTGATTTCAGATGCTGTCACCCCACAATATTCTAGGTATAACGAGCGCAAATTCTTGAGAGGCTTCAGATGCTGCAAACCATCACTGGTAATTCTAGAGTTTGAGACATTCAAAGAAACCAATGATGTCAATCCTGCATTTTCAAATGAGATGTTGTCAATTAAGTAGAAAAACCATGAAAAGATGTTGTCAATTAAGTAGAAAAACCATGAAAAAGCAGGAATCAAAACCGTAACAAAAGAAAAAACTAATGCAACTTTTTCAATCGATCCAAGTCTTGATTGACAGAGCTACCCGACACCTCCGCCTACTGATGAGAAGTGATGTATCAAGTGAAACAATCGAGATGCACACAACTTTCCGAACAACTAAATGAATGGAACTGGTGCACCCCAAAAACAATTGTACCCCAAGGGGGCCACAACAGCTAATTTCACGGCTGCAATTCGTGACCTACAAGCTCACACCAAGACAACTTATATCGTTTCTCCAAGGTTCCCCTTATCCAAACATTTCAATGATTTAAAAAGAAGTATTCCTACAGTTGGCTAGACTACTACATTCCTTTCTTAAGCCCTCCAAAAGAGAATGGCTTCCACACCAGCACTAAATTCACCATCACTGTTTCAGAAAGCTTTCACCATTGTATAAGGTTTAAGCAGATTGAGAGACGTACACATCAGTTCGTCTAATATTAAACCATGTTTGAAGTCATCTATTACCAATGTAGTTCCATATTAGTCATCATCCATAGCAGCAAGCAGTTTTGACGAACAATTTATTCTGCTGTAGATGTTTCATGTACCGAATGAAAATCAAAATGTACCTGATAGAAGCTCCAAGGCTGTATTTGATAGCTTCAAGTTCTGTGACAGGTTTAGCAACATCAGAGAAGTAAGATCCTTTATGTTCTTGACCCCAGCATCCGTCAACTGACCACCACAGAGGTCAAGAGATTGGAGGTTTTTGAAATCTGATGAGAGACATGCACATACTTGAGAATTTGGAAATGAGAATTTTTTTGAAAATATCAACGTATCTTGAGTACGAATGTAGTGAAGCTACAAGATGTGTCTCGAGTACGAATGTAGATTGGCTTGCCAAAACTAATCAGAAAGATTGGAAACAACGAGAGAGGACAACCACAGAGAAAATTGTCTTCTCCTCATTAGAAGGGAGTATAGGTATTGCAAGTTATAGATAGTAAGACTAAGAAGCAATTAACAGCTGATTAACATCAGACCAACTAAATGAGTTTCTGGTAGCAATGTCGATTCAATTCCATCACCATATATCGCCAAGAAAGCTCATTCATACTACCCATCTGTAAAGAAATTCTAAGAACATTCCTGCTTGTATTCAGAACTTTTAACATACACGAAAAAAGAAAAGTAATTTTTACAGTACTTGCAAAAAATAAATGGTTGCTTCAACTTACATGACAGATATTTTGTCCCGGAATCTGTTATCTGAGCACCAAAAAGATCCAGATGAGTCAATCCAGTTAAACCTGCTTCCATATGGCAGAAAAAGCTACATGTTAATGTTTCTAGTATAAACCAGAAAACAATTGACCTAAACGGCTCCTACATATTTTTGAGTTATCAATAATCTGATCGGGCCAAGAAATCTCGAAAGCAGACTATTAGATTCACTAGAAAATATTGTAGAGACCACAGAACAAAGATGAAATTCAAAAGTTCTAGCTTCAACTACAATGAGAGCCGTCCCAGAAAAAAAGAAAGAAAAATGAATTAACAAACGGAAACATAACAAAACCCAAAACAAACAGTAATCGTGAGGCTTTAAATTCTGGTTATTACTATGAAGCGCCACTACAGTTATAAAAAGAAGTCTTTCATGATAATTTGGAAGGCAACTACTTGCCGGTACAACTTCGTTAGACGTACAATATCAGACTTCTGTACAAAAAATATAACAAATAAAAACAGTTCTCAATGTCATAGAAGTGGCTACTAGAAACACATTCTGGTGTTTCAAGGTTTTCCACTAATACATATATGGCACACCAATCATTATTCTCCTTAGCATGATCAGAATATTTCTAACCTGAGTTTGTCGACCCTCTATACTAGCAATATGTCTATTAAGTCCATGTGTTCAGAGAATAACAACATACCAGTGTAATCCTACAAGTGGGGTCTGGAGAGGGTAGTGTATACGCAGACCTTAAACCTACCTTGGAAGGTAGAGAGGCTGTTTTAAATACACCGTTAACTCAATAAAAAGCATTTAAGAGAACACGGGGGAGAAGAAGTCATGTCAAAATAATAAGAAAGCATGGCAAAGAAGCCTTAAAAGGAAGAGTAACTACAGCAAAATAGGACAATAAGTGGGGTACAAGAAACTATTAACAGTAATTCTATAAGTACTAGTATGAAAGGATAAGCGACACAAAACTCAATTCTACCCACTAACATTCTACCCTAATTTGTGTTCTTCATAATCTTCTATCTGAAGCCGCGTGTATAATGAAAATGGACACAAGACTGGGGATGAGTAGATTTCCAAAATCTGCACCTTATATTAAAGAAGAAAGAGATTTTAGGGATTACCGGTGAGAACTGCAAGTCCCGAGTCTGTAATTTGACGAGCATCAAGGTTGAGTGACCTCAGAGAAGTCAATCCAGATAACTCTTTCAAACCACTGTCAGTTACTGAGGTAAACGAGAGATTGAGATCCTCCAATTTCGTCAACCCTATAATATATCAATCGTTAAAATCAGCACATCATCATATGTACGAGATAATTCAGAAGCATCAAAAAGTTAGCCGTAATGCTTTTACAAGTCGAGAATGTGACAGATGTTATACACATTGCTCAACGGAACGCAGATTAAAACACCAATGCCTTTCCCCTACACCCCCGATTTACTGCCAAACTTTCGACTGAACAAGTCTTTGAATTGTGAAAATACATAAATCTTGATGTACAGAGTATCACTCGTAACATAGAATGTAACAAATTCTATGTCAAGGAAGGTAGATTCAGTTTTTAGCCAGAAAAATAACAAGAACATGAGAACTCATTATACAGGGAAGAAGTAGAGGGGAAAAAACAAAACACAGAACACGCATGGAGAAGTTGGATAATAACTACTACCTCTATTTTCCAATTTATATAGCACACATCACTTTTTAGCTTGTCCCAAAAAGAATTGATACCTTTCTTTATTAAGGAGCAAATTAATCTCTTTAATGAGATGATCTACCGCCACACAAATGCATGCCTTGTTTTCAAAAGTCTTTCATCCTTAAACTCCATGCAAAGTCAGACAATGCCACATAATTTGGGATGGAATAAAAACTAAATTGTATCAGCGAAAGGTACACTTTTAAGTGCAATAGAGCACCAGAACAACAAGGCACTTTTTTTTTTGTACTGCAGAAGGAAGCAGAACTGGAGTCTGATTTACGTTAGAACCTTCAATTGACGTCCACAAGCACAACAGATGCTTTTGGCAGGTGGCTATTACCATAGGTAACTGGATAACTAATTAACATCGACCCACAAGGAGAGTGTTGTTTTGACCATACGAAAACAAACTGGGAACTTGTATAAAATCTAAGAACTTCAAGAATCTACATTTAAAAGAAAATGAGATGATGTGAAAGGAACAAATGATCAGAATCAGATCCCTGAATTTTGGATGGATGAAAATGAATAGACCAACGTAGAATTTGTTCAGAAAGAACCAAAAGATAATGTAAAAAGGAACATACATATTCTAGTAGATATCAACTCAAAGTATGAAGATAAATAAAAGTTCATATTGCAGTCTGAAGATTGGTAATAAGATCAGTTGCAAACTCAAGTAAAATTCTAAGTTTGACAGGTGTTGGACTACTATACAGACACTTCAAGCAAAAATCTTTAGGGGTCATTAGGGATCGTTTGGTATGATGGACAAGCATAGATAGTCTTGGGATAAAATTAAAATTTAGTACTGTCTTGGCCCTTGTTTGGTTACTAATCCTAGAATTAGTTATACCAGGATTAGTAATTAGTCCGGGATAAATTTTACTTGCCAGAGAGTACAATAATAGTACCGGGATTAGACAACACATGATAAACAATGAAAATGACAAAAATACCCTTAAGGATGCCTGTGTATAACTTATACCAACAAAAAGTTGTCATCAAACCAAATGACCCCCAAGTATTTTTTGTAATCTGACTAACTTAAGTCCTCACCCTGATCCTCTCATAAAGGCTAATAAATAAGGGGCAAGCGTATTAACTTGTGACGATATATTGGTTGGTGAGATTTGACTATAAACTAATTAGGATTTGCACACTTGCACTTAACTTGCTGTTGTGAGAGCTAACATGAAAGAAAAGCAACAGACTTCTTTTAACATATATATATGTGATGCAATAAGTCGTATGATATGATGGAAAATCAGTTGCTAAGTAGGGTAAACGGTCCAACCAGAGAGTTGAAGTATTCCATTCCTTCCAACTTCAGTATCAGACAGCTCCAAAGCTTTCAAGTTTGAAAGGCCTGAAAAAGACGGACGACATAAATCTGTAAAAGATAAAAAGAACTCTCTTTCTGGTCTGGTGGATGCATTTTAACCAAACTATATGGTGCTAAAAATTTAGAGCTTCAAAAGTCCTTGTGAACAATCTCCAAGAGTGTCCAACAAGTTCAAATCTGCATGAACTCCACATAACATGCCTGTATATAACCATCTGTTTATTTGAGCTTTAAACTTGGTCTAATATTCAGACTTCAGGCATTAGAACTCGACTAGGGGTATGAATGACACAGAATTGGACTAAACAAACAGCCAAAGGAAATATACCAAAAATTGCATTGACTACATGATGAGGTATTCAAGAGTACAATTAATGCAGAAAAAGTAAATGTGTGACACTACAGCATAATGCTAAACAAAGAAAAGAGGGGAAGGGAAATAAACTATGTTTACATATACCAGCTAAATGAGCAAGACCATCATTGCTAATCCTACAAGAATCCAAGTAGAGGCCTTCCAATTTTGTCATCCCTGCAACATTTGTAAAACTAAAAGAAGTAAATAACCAAAATAATGGGAGAAAGATGAAACATATAGAAGTAACCACCTCAACTTAAAACTGATTTTTCTAAACCAAGGGATCAGAGGTAAGAGAACATCAATTCTAGCTATCCTGAAAGCATCTCAAAACTCCAAGATAAAGCAACTGCCGGTGAGCCAAATATCAACTCTAGATATACCAACAGTTTGTTCAGGATGAAAACAAATAAGTTTCAGCATGTGAGCATTAAGTAACAAGAAAGGTCATAATATTGCCAAGTTTAAGTTTCGATCCCATAATGGAAGAGGCTTGACTCAACATGATCAATTGAATATCAACAAAATGTAGGTGACATCAAGATTACAACAGTTTGGGCTGTTGCTGTTAACCACAGGCATAGAACTCTTGCATGACAACATCATCTAACTGAAACAGATTAGCAACTTGCTAATGTAATGTTTTCCATTTTTCTGGCTCATTTTGCGAAATGTTTGGATAAGAAACACTAGAGTAAGGGTAATAAATGACATATTACATGAAAATAAAGACAGGTTATATTTTATATTTGAAAGGAAAACACTCTTTTGGTGAAATAAGTTGATTCGTTAAAACTGAAAGCTTTTGGATCTTAGGATGCTATAGCATAGAGAGAATAATGGATTTGAATTATAGAGAAACTAAAGATAAAATATCATGTAACCTCGGAAGGAGGAAATTAAAGAGAAATTACGGACCTTTTAGCTGTACCAAACATGTATCCGTGATATTGTTAAATCCCAGATTCAACTCTTTCAAACTGCTGAGTGCTGCAGATGTAAAACAGTTGGCTAACAATGTGGAATGGTTTTGCTTTAGTCAGTCCTTTTTGGCAGATAACAAATGTCTTCCACTTACCCGAAAACTTCTCACATCCATCATCTAATAGGTGACATCTATTGACATTTAGCGACTTCAACGAAGTGAGAGCTGCATTGTGATAAAGGAACTATCAGAAACTTTAACAACGTGATGGAATCCCAGAATCGAGAAGTAATTCCCCAAAAAATTCTCTCTTTTACTTCATAAAATATGTGCCGCAAATTAGGCCTAGTGGGTTAACATGGAAATAAACACAGTAAAAGCAGCAGACCTGTGAGGTAATCCAAACATGACGCAGTAACAACAGACCCTTCCAAGTTTAGCACGACTAGTTTGTACAGATCTGTAAAAGAATGAAATATTATCAAATCCAGATTACATTTTAACCATAGAACAAAAAAAAAATGTGAACTTCACGAAAGCAGCCGAAGACACTATTAATTGAGCTTCTTACATACTTAAAAGCTTGGAATTTATCAGACTCAAAAGGCTAAAACCGGCAACATAAACAACATAACAAATTGGTAAATAAAAATATCATATAACAAATGAAAGACATTGTTCAAAAAAAATTATCCGATATAGTAAAACCAGCGAAACTAGAAAAAGTGCAATGAGCAGTCTTGGTTTTCATGGAAACACACAATAAAGCATAACACTTTTTTTTACAATAGAATCCAAAGATGGGAACTTTAAAAGTAATGTGAGATCACCTAAACCTAGCATGCAGGCAGTCCTGGTATGATCAATTAGAACAATCATAGGACATCACAAAAGTTTATAACACCAAAAAAGGTAAGTGATACCTCTTAAATAAGACACTCCAACATTTGTTATGTCGTTGCATGAAATCTGAAATTCCTTCAAATTCACAAGCCCTGAAATATATCATGTGAAAATCGGCATACACTTAAGAAGCAACTCCATGAAACAAGCTCAATGACACACACATACATATATGAAGCTTTTAAAGCATATTCATCGAGAATATACCTGCAAGAGGCTTCAAGTCTGAATCCGTAATAAATTTGCAGTTTCTTATAGTGAGAGATTCAAGGTTCGTCAAACCTGAAAGTTAAAAGACACAAATGCATAAAGGGCAGCACTCAACCAAACAAAGAGGGACATATGTTGTGCACTTATATGATCAGAAACAACAAAAATAGCCAAACATTAAAGACGACATAATGTTGTCTCATCAACAAGAAATACGGGAAAACAACAAACCTTCAAGATGAATAAAACCTCCATGAATTAGAGGACATCGCTCAAACTCCAACTTGACTAGCTTCATTGAGCCAGATAAACTTTCCATTGATTCAGCACTGAGCCCATTGCATTTTCTAAAACTCAAGTATGTCAAATCTGTAAAACCTGAGCAACAAATATAATGGATTGTCATCGCCAGAAATAAAAGCACATAGAGTTTGCGGGGCGGGGTGGGGGAGATAGTGATATATCTACTTTGGCAAACAAGACAAAATGATTCATCAAATCAAATTGATAACTCACATTATCCATAGAAAACAAGGAAATAGTTATTCAAACCCCGAATGAGATGGAAGTAAATTCATTAATGATCTTGGAAGCTCAAATTATGTGTCTGAATATGATCAATTTTATCAAGCATGTAAAGCATTCCATTATAAACTACTTCCTGAGATTCAGTTTCTTCAGCTACATTAAAAAGCAGATTACCGTAGTGTTGAGGCATCAATGGGAGATCCCTTAGATTCCCTTTTTTTATATCTGAATAATAGAGAAATTCATAGAGGTGGGTATCCCAAAAATGTAAATGAAAGAAAAGGTCCCTGGTAATTAGACTAATTATAATCCGATTAATAGAAGCATAACTTAATAATTTATGATCCAATGTCGAAGATAAATAACACTAGAAAGCAAATAGAGAATTCAATTACAAATCTTTCTATATTCATGCTAATTGTGGACAGCTATAACGGACACGGTAAATAAAAGCATTTATATTAGCTTCATAATAGAAAATTTTTCTACGTCAAATTAGTTGCAAGAAATCAATATAGGTTAACATGTGATATATCATCAGAGGGAGTAGCAATAACTACCAGCGATGTGCTTTATGCCACAGGCAGAAATTTTGTCGCAGCAATCCAAACCTAAGGCATGGAGGTTTGAGCAATTCCTAAGGAGGCTTAAACCAAAATCTGTAACCTCAGTGCTAGAGATATATGCAGACAGTAATGATGATCCTTGTGAAGAAATGACATCCATCCATTTATTGTTTACTCTTGTATGTTCTCGCATGCACATATCCTATCAACAAAAAGAAAAACCATCAAATGAAATAATTAACCAGATCCTGTACTGAAACAACAATTAAATTTAAGCTTCCAATACAAGCGAGGACTTTACATGCAGGGCGCAATCTCTAAAAGCCTCAATACAGCTATCAGAAAGGCTGCATGAATCCACCAGATGGTTGAATATCAACTGGCTTATGTCTCTTGGGAGCATTGAAAATGAAGGATATTTGTCGATGTCCTGTTAATACAGAGAGCATAAAATTTCCTGAACAAACACGAAGTACTCGACCATGAAACTCAAAGGGATGTAGCAGAGATTAATCACCTTGCATATTTTACAGATGCATAATTCCATGAGGGACGGACAACGACTTTGTTGATATTGACAACACGTAGCGGGCAAAAAAAGGGAGGACTCTTGCCATTTTGAGCTCCCAAATTTGAAGTATCTACCAGAAAAGCCTCTTCTAGTTATGTTCTCATCAGCATAGTGGTCTCTTTTACATGAACAAACACTCCCCATCAACGAATTCCCTTGAGAAGACTCACTCACTATCATTAAACGCTGCAAAAGGACGGGTTCTATGGCTCGATTATGAATTGACTGATCCTATATGTCTGCTAAAATTTTGCATCAGCATTCAAAAGTTGTCCTGCAACAGAGAGACGTATTTTACACATCAACATTCCACATATAGGTAACAGTTGCAGAGCCAAATAAAATACACTATGCAGATACTATACTATCTGCATAGTGTATACCCTTATATTCTTCGTGTGTGTACACTTTTTTATATCGACTCCTCTCGGTGAAAGAAAAACAAAAATAAACACATAATACATACGTAAAATACACTATGTAGATACTAAACTCCATTTCATTCTATCAGACAAGAAAACAACCTTAAAAGTCCACTTCCTCAATATTCTCATTGAAGTATACTCATATACTAATGGTTATGTACTGAAGGAGAGGGACAAGAGTTCCTTTTTTTCTACTACTCAAATATAAACAAAATACATGTAAAGTTTGAAACATTAAAGCATAACAAATAAAGAGTATGAAAAAGAAACTTAGAAGAACATATCATATTGCCAATAAAAAATGAATCTTCAAAAACATAAATGCATGCAAAGAGAAACAAAAACTCACTCAAAATAGTTGCATGAACACTTAAAAAATAAATAGTCACAAGAACAAAGTTTATTTTTGCACCTAAAATTTCAAAACCTTCAAGCCTCAAATACTCCAACAAAATGACCATTTATCTACTTTCAGAAGATAAATACAAAAAAAAAATGAATTTTATTCAGTTATGAAGGGAGCAATCATAGAAGGAAGAGGCGAGAAAGAACCAAAAGGTGGCAAGAACAGGGGAACTATTTGGGTATGTGCCACTTGTCCAAGTTCCTTTCTTTCTACCACTCAAGTACACAAAATACATGTAAAGATTAAAACTTTAAAGCATAATAAACAAAGGGTAGGCAAAACAAACTTAAAAAACATCATATTGTCAACAAAAAAAGGGGGGGGGGAGAAATGAACCCTAAAAATATAAATGCATGCCAAGTGAAAGAAAGACTCACTCAAAAGAGTTACACTAGCAAACTTCCATTGTCTATCTTTTGCACTAAAATTTCATACCTTAAAAGACCCCAAATATTCCAACAAAAAGACCCTTTATCTACTTTAAGAAGATAAATACAAAAGATTTGATTTTTAATGTCAGTTATGATAGGAACAAAATTAAAGAAGGAAGAGGCAAGAAGTAGCCAAGGTTGTGGCAAGAACAGGGGAACCATATGGGTATGTGCCACTTGTCAAAAAATACACCTATAAAGTTTGAAACTTAAAAGCATATAATAAAACAAAGAACATCACATATTGTCAATAAATGCATGCAAAGAGAGAGAGAGAAACAAAAACAAAAAATTACATCAACAAACTTTCAGTGTGTATTTTCCACTAAAATTTTCATACCTCAAAAAACCCAAAGTAAGGAGAGGGCTAAAACTAAAAGTTTCTTTCTTTCTACTACTCAATTACACAAAATTACATATAAAGATTGAAACTTTAATGCATAATAAATAAAGGGTAAGGAAAAAAAGTTCAAACACCATATTATCAAATATAAAATGAACCCTCAAAAACATAAAGTTTGAAACTTTAAAGCATAATAAATAAAGGGTAGGAAAAAAACTCACAAAAAACATCATATTGTCAATAAAAACTAAACCCTAAAAAGCATAAATGCATGCCAAGATAAACAAAAACTCACTCAAAAATAGTTGCATGAACAAACTTTAGTTTTTTACACTAAAATTTCATACCTTTCAAAGTTTAAATCCCCAAAATACTCTTAACAAAAATACCCTTTTATCTACTTCTCATCAGAAGGGATATATACAAAAGATTTGATTTTTAATGTCAGTTATGATAGGAACAAAAAAATTATACAAGGAAGAGGCAAGGTGGTGTTAACAAAAAGGGAACTATTTTTGGGTTTGTGTGCCACTTGTCCATATCTTTGTATCAAAGTGTGGCAAATTTTTTCATGAGTCATTTAAATGATTCTTGATTTGATTATATAGTAGCAAGAAGAAGATAAGAGAAACTTCATTTTAAAAAATAAAATAAAATTGTATGATCAAAAAGGTGATGTAATATTTTTATTCTTAGTACTATTTTTTTATGTCATTGTGTTGTCCTATGATTTGTCATTTGTCAACCTATCATTATTATAATCATAGGTTTTAGATTTTCAGGCATGTGTATGTTATCGATAATTTGATCGAAACTGATATTTATATTTTTTAATTGTGTATATATTTAAATAAGATCGTAAATTAATATAAAATTGAATAGCTAGACACATACATTTTAATTTTGATCGATAGAGTTACCCAAAATCCAAAGATATCGCGTAGTGATCAATGAAGTGGTTAAGAATGTTGAGGTCTCACGTTTAGAATTCACTTAAAACACTAAGTAAGTCGATAGAGTTACCTTGTTGTTGTCGTGACAGGTATCTTATGAAATTAGTCGAGGCGTGCAAAAATTGACTTGAATACTATGATCGATTAAAAAAATAGTTACACATGTGATAGATAAACTATATTACATTATGTTTTTTATGAAATACGACATTTTGTCAATCTTACGTGAACGTAAAATGATTTCATTCATCAAATCAAATTACTTTATTTATTAATTTTATTTTTATGGATGTTTTATTATGTCATTCTTTTAATAGAAAAATGTTTTCAAAATGAGAATTCTACTAGACATCATTCTCTATTTTTTTTCCATCAAAAGAGTTATCATCTTTGTAGAAGTATATCCTTTTTTATTTTTTTGCTTATTATAAATTTAGGGACCCACCTTATCTCAAAGAAAAAGATAATTGAAACCATTTTGAATATTTTTAAATTTTTTAATTAGAAAAAATTAGGGCGCCCATAGATTTGCAACAAGAGTAAATTAACAGAATAAAGATGATTATCCTTAATCACTTAACTATCATAGATTTTGAGATTGGAAAAAATTTATTCGCATCGGATGTTTATATCAAAATTTATTATTATGTGATTTAATAAAATAAAACACATGTTAAATAATTAAGATTGATTAAAATGAATTGTAAATTCAAACACGTGGCGTGCATGTATTGGATTTATGTAAACACTCGATGCGAATTAGTTTTACCCATTTATCATCTTTTTTGGATAAGTCTTTTTTTTATTCGAAATCATTTTTGTTAGAAAGTGTTTTATAATCAGTATAATTCTTTTACATTGATTTAATTCAGTGCATGCACTAAATTAACATATCACATATAGTACATGATATACGTAATATTTTTTTGCTATTAATGATGAAGTATTTGACTAAAATCATCCCTCAATTATAACCTAAATCTAAAGTACATCCTTATATTATAAAGATAAACAAAAAACATTCTTGCACAATTAAAAAATTGCAAGATTCATCCTTCTGTCTTTTTTTTTAAGAAACTCAAGCAATCAACAAAAAATGTGTCAAGTTGAATGAATATATGTACACATGATTAAGCTAAGTTGGGTGATTTTTTGATTTTTAGAAATTGAGGATTAAAATATTCCGACAAAATATATTCAAATTCTAAATATTCTTTGTAAAAAAATTGTCCAAATACAACTCCATTTTCAAAAATTTCAAATAAAGTAATTATTATTTAATTTTCACAACAAAACGCCTACATAATTTCACTAAATTACCAGTATTTTTATATATTGTATAAAATGTGATTTTGCATTGTCTATATAGTATATACGTACTATATATTTTTTTTATTATTAAAGAGAATCTCTAAATAGTTGCACATAATATTTTTAAAATGATTTTTTTTTGCATAATCTTTCAACCATTGGATCCTACTGTATAAATATTTCAAAACTTATGTATTGTTGCAAGTCAATTTACTTGATTATGCACAAAAAAAAAAATATAAACTAACAACACACAATTTAAATTATGAGAATAAAATATTCATTTTTTATCAATATCCTTATTCTTTTTGGGTAACACTGATCTTCTCGATGTAGTTAAGACATGATCAAATTAAAAAAAATATTTTCTTATTTGTTTAATTAGTTTCTTAACAAAAATAGACTAAAAGATGATTCTTGTTATTTTTTGGATAGTATAAGAATGTCTTTTGCTCACTTAGATAATATAAGGATGTACATTAGATTTGAGTCATAATTGAGAAATGATTTTAGCCAAAAACTCTTAATGATGCTTATAAAAAGTCATTAATTAAGATTAAGTTCACACTAAGATACGATTCTTTGGGTGATATTTAAGTTGAATTACCCCAAACTAAAGTTTTATTCTTCTTTTTATTTATTGATTTTTTTTATCAATTTGGCATTACTTATTAGTACATAAAATTGTGATTAAGAATACCTTAATCTCATTTTAGCATCTTATTATCGCTTTGCAAATTATTTTATTCGAATAACTCATTTTGGTATCCTTATTTTTACTTGTATATTAATTTCCTATATACTTTCTCGATCAAACTTATCGTATGAGACTCTGTTAGTGTTATTGACCTCTCTTCGTGTGATTTTTGAGATTATTAGTAGGGGTGTACATGACCGGATTGGTTCGGGTTTTTAAAATATCAAACCAAATCATTTGTGTCGGGTTTTTGAATTTATAAACCAAATCAAACCAATAAAACTCGGGTTTTCAACTTCAGTTTTTTTTTCGGGTTTTTCGGGTTTTTTCGAATTTTCGGGTTTTTTCGATAAAGTATTCATAAAAACATATAATTTACTTGTACTTCAAATATTTCTTTAATCCTACCAAAATGCAACTATCTAAGTTATTTCTCAAGAAAATAACAAAAAATATGATATAATTAATGACACTAAAATATCCAAAAATAATAATAATAATAATAATAAAATCGCGCAAAACAAATATTGCAAATTAATAAGTCATAATGAAATTGATCATAATTTAAAGTACTAAATCGTGCTAAAATAAGTTTAGTAAGTATTAGTTACATGACTAAATATTAAAAGAAAGTAAAATTAGATCATGTATTTTAATTGTCTAAATCTATGTACAACTAAAAAAACAAATATTTAATATTATTGTCATTCTTAGTGTTGAATTGATTTTCTTTTTGCATTAGTATTAATTTGGTTTTTATTTAAACTTTATTATAATTACCAACATGTATAGATTATAATCTTATTAGATCATTAAGAATTCTAACTTCCGAAGATGAAATAATTATAATAAAAGATAAAAACTATGATAAAATATAAGAGATATTTAAAAATTATATCAAAGTAAGTATTTTTACGTATAAAATAAAATTTTAAAATTATATATATAATGTCGGGTTGGTTTGATTTCGAGTTGTTTTTTTTTAGTTGAAACCAAACCAATCCAAATATGGTCGAATTTTTTTTTCAACACTAAACTAAGTCAAATCAAATCACTAATCAGATATTTTTCCGATTTGATTCGATTTAGATTTGAAACGATTTTCGATTCGATTTTGTTAGATTAAAGTGAGATTTATATATGGTGTTGTAACAAATCTGTGGGCAAAATACTCCTTTTCTATTATTGGGGGAACAAATTCCAATTTTGCTTTATGTGAACAAATATCACATTCAAAAACATTTGTTTTCATTTATTATTACAAACTTTTAAAATCAGCCCCCACATTCATTTCATATAATATATATATATATATATATATATATATATATATATATATATATACTACAATATTTGGTGTTTATTCTCTTATATACCTAACATCTCTCATGTGAAATCCGTCTAAAGGGTCACACTCTAGGGCCTCAACATTTTCATTGAGGTTTGTCCAATCACCATCTCAATGATGTTGTTATGATAAACTTATTCGAGTCCATAGTTTATTTCTTTATATACCCAATATTTTTTCTATGTTTTGTCGATACGAAATTGCCTAGAGTTTCACACCTTAAAGAGTAGATAGAACTCATGGTAAGGTATGTCTCCCCTTTAATAGGTCATAGATGGAGAATCTAAATTAGTCAGATCAGTGAGTTTCGAATACTGGTCAAATATTTATATGAAAGGCAAAGCAAAATCAAATTCTCAAAATGGATTACTAACAGCTGCAAATCTTTACTTCTGCAAAGGAATCACAACTTTGTACAAAGTAAGACTTTGGGGAGGAAACAAATGGTAAACCAATTGAATAACTTAAGCTCTAAAACCAGTGTGTGCTTCATATATAAACAATAAAAAGGTCAAAAAGAAGGGATTCTAAATACCCAAAAAAAGCCAATGGCACACTAGGTTATGAAGGTAACGCGGCACGCGCGGCGTTTCTTCCTAAGCCAACACCCAAACCCACAGGTACAGAATCAGTTTTGCTCTTCACATTATGACTACAATGGGCAGAATGAACATGGGCCTGGTGTGAGTTCTGGTTATTGTTGCTTATACTGATAACATGATGGCCATTTCCATTGATCTGATGAGAATGGCCGGTGCCATTTTGCATACCTGAACTATGAGGAATCTGCATCATTCCAATCCCTTCGGACTCAACCAATTCTTCATCGCATTCTATGTCTTCGTTGTAACCGTTTATCAAGAAATCTGAACAGTTCTTCTTACACCCATGATCATATGGATTACGGAATCGACCACCTGGTCCTCTGAGGTAACTGTAACGCATCATATTGGCCATTTCATTTGTTGTAATGTTGTGTGATATCTGTTGCAAAAGGGAAAATAGGAAGGTCAAGATATATTTCATGTGATTTAGCTGTTCCCACAAGATGGTGAAATAATTGTGTCATAGAAACCAATGATCCGTTTAACAGCTTAGAATATAATGGCGTGAAGACACCATTGACAGTAAGAATTTTGAGGAAAAGCAGCTTGCACAGGTAAAGTAAATAAGAAGCCAATGAGCATCTCAGGGCAAACTATAAGCATGTTCATGTCATCTGTAGAAAGTTATTCAAATACACCTTCTGATCCGCAATAGTCATCATTTATACACAAGAATTCTGTCTCTTCAGATAACATATCTGGAAGAAGACAAATTAAAGATCACCGGATGCGTGCTAGTGGACCTATTTTCCAAAACAGCTGACATAGTAGTATGTAAAGTTGTAAGAGAACCAGGAAAACAAATACTGGAGTTCCTTGTTGTATGCTTCATTTATACTAATATATTTATATGTTTACAGACACAAAATAGCATATAGTTTCACGGAGAAGATTAAAGAGCTCGTCAAATGTAAACAGGAAAACAAAGAAAAACATACCTGAGAAGCTTGTACCCCAGTTAAGACTGCCACTCCAACGAAGAGGAAGAAGTCTGCAAATAAAAATGCTAAAGCACCAACATGGTGAGTACCAGCATGACTCAGCCAAGCCCCAAACGATGATGGAGCTGCTGGGTCAGTCAAGACTCCTGTTGTCACAAAAAGACGTTTTATTAGGGGGGAAAAACTGATGAAAATAAATTTACGCGAGTTACAGGAAAGAGTATTTACTTGTAAGAGTAACTGCACCAGTTAAGACCATTGCCAATACTTCGAGAACAAGAAAGATGAAAAAGTCCCACTTGTTTTTCTGAACAAAAATGTGAAAATAACTCTTCAGAGGATGCAACTAAGAACTAGTAGGCAAACATAAGACCGTGATTTCGTCTTATGTTATACTATGACCATCACCTAAAGAGCTAACGGCTATATCAGACATACCCTTTTTTCTCATAACAAAAAAATCCATATATACACACTAGCCTCACAACAAATCACATCCAGAATCGATTACCTTGCCGATGCAATTAGACACCCATGGACAATGATGATCAAATTGTTCCACACAACGATCACAGGTTGAACAATGCTTTGCACGAAGAGGACGAACAATCTAGCAAAAGGAAAAACGATAATGTACAAAAAACCCTAAGAGATAAGTCTCTATCAATCAAAGTATGAACAAACAGCTCTAGTCAGTACCTTGCACGTGGAGCAAAGCTGAGACCAATTCCCAGCAAGCAAAGCAGGATGATTCATTTCCATTTTGAGCAAAGGTTCCTGAAATATGACAAGGAAATCACATATTTCTTGTGAATTGTACAGGCTGAAAAAAGAGAGGCGAATCTGAATAGACAGAAGTATATAAAGGTCTTGGCTAAAGGTTATGCACACCTCCTAATAAGAAACAATTAGTATTATTTTGAAGAGCCTCTTTTCACACTATTAATTCTGGTTTTCTTCGTTCTTTTGTTTTCAAACTTTTTTTTGGTTTGGGCTGCAAGGTTGGAACTTACATCATCTTTGATATTTTGTGAATCATGTTGACTCCTCCGGATGTAACCTGGATCTTTTCTGTGACAGAGAAACAAGACAGATTCAAATTTGACGAGTATAAGCAAGTTTAGCATATAGAATTCTGACATTGCCAATGATAGAAATGTATAAGGGTAAGTAATTCTAAGAAATCCAACTAAGGAAAGCAAAACGAAAAACAGGAATTTTATAAAAACCATATGGACATTCTTACATTTCTATATATCAAAAGAGCACGAAGAAATACCTGCTGCACCGGTAAAATGTAACTAGTCCAGCTGTAGCAAGGAAAACTCCCAACCATGCAAATAGTGCGCCAGCAGCAGTTAATTTTGGCAAAGTTGAAGCTGAATCAAACAGAAACTTTACAGGACATTCCACATTGACCATCGTAAAACTAATGAGACAAAGTTGATTGTGAACAAAAGGATTAGGAGAAGTACCCAAAATTACCGCATGAATGTAAGTGGTAAGTAGAAGAAATATTGTACAACAAAGAACAGGAGCAAGTCCAAGCTTTGAAAGTTTGCCAAGCCGGGTACTTCCGTCACAGCGTTTGTCATATAACTGCCTAGCGTTTCCCTGCAGAACCATTTAACATTCTATGAAAATCGAATAATGCACAAAATGCTGCATTCTGGCAAAGAGACAGGCAGACTTTAATATAACAAATGCTGATTCTCAGGGACTTTAAAATAGATACCATCTCAAAAACAACCTAATCTCAAGTTAGGGACACCAAAATCAAGGAACACTTACAAGGAAAAAAGCAACTTGTCTGTGACTCTTGTCAGAAGCAAGCTGAGCAGGTGTAAGTCCAGTGTTATCTGTTACGATTAGGTCTTCCTTCTTCCCTGCCTGCACCAACACCGTACATGCTTCTAGGTGACCCCTTATAGCAGCCCAGTGAAGAGGAGTACAACCTAAAGTAGAATGAAATATAAAATAACATTAGATTTCAAGCAATGCATCACGAAAAAGAGAGTTAGAGGAAGATAATTGGTTTACCCTCTTTATCCTGAAGTCCACGATATGCATCAAGAAAGAGTAGAAGGCGTATACAGTCAGCAAAACCCTTGTATGCAGCCCTAAATTTTTCGGGAAATAAATTCACAATTAAGTAAGTATATACCAAATAAAACTAAAATAAAAGAGTGCAAGGATAACCCCACTACTTGGTTCATGAAAAAGTAACAGAAAAGATGACGAGCTAAGCAACAAAAGAGAATATTCATCCGGGGGAAGGGGAGGGGACAGAAGGCTGGTGGAAAAGAATTATCAACAGCAAGTCTGACCAAAAATACTTTTATTTCTGAATGAATGAATGAATAAACGAATCCAAACAATCTTTTCCTATCTAAAGAGTACTGCATATATTACTATGGCAGAAATGGACAATGAAAAAAAACTTCTAATCTATGTATACCATCAAAACATCTGGGCTAGAGATTGTTAAAGAAAGCAATAAGAGAAAATTCTCTGTCCATATTCAATTGCTGAGTATGCATGCTTGTAGCTGTAGCTACTCTCTTTTCCATATTCAGCTTCTAATGAAAACAGCAATTATAAAATCCATTATGAAGATTCCTTAGGTATTTTAATGCCAAATTAAGGGTTGGATTTGTTGCTTCTCTGCACTGTCAGTTTCTCCTGATTCCTTGAATAAGAATCACATAGTCATACTTCAGAGGAATTTCTCCAGAAATTTGGCTTTTAAAACAAAATGGCATCAAGAACCCAACAAATTCTACTTCACAAGTTTTCACGTAGTGTCAAATAATCATGTATTAGACAGATAAAGAAGCTCAGAAGTATAGGCAGCACTTGCTGCAATAAAGAACAACTATTGCATGCTTCTAACACCTCAAGCTTGTTATTCAGAAAAAGGGTATAGTATGGTTCTCAGAACTACCAGTGTAAAGGGCTTCTCCCGTCACTGTCAGGTACATCAGGATCAGCATTCCACTTTGTAACAACATAATAAAGGAAAGCTGTCTGACCATACTGTGCGGCAACATGTGTTGGCTGCAGTAAAATTTCATAGTATGAGTAATCGGTAATTCTTCAAAGATTTCAACACTAAGATCTTAATCACTTGTAGTTATTAAATAAGTACAACAGCAATATGAGGTAAGAAGAGGATGTAAAGGGCAACCCAGTGCACAAGGCATCCGGCGTTCATATAGACAATGGACAAATAATATCAAGAAAGACAGGATGCATCTTCAAATACTTGGACAGTAAGATCATCTGTTGCAGATGTGCTTATCAAAAGGAGGAAAAGATCATCAGTCGAAAATCAAATATGTTGTTGTTGATTGCTAGAATAATTATTAATTAGTTGCTTAGTTGCCGCCTGCCGGAGTAGTCTACTACTTTGATTAAATTTTAATTGCTGAGAGATATTTTAAGTTTTTTTTTTAATATTTATTTTGCAGATCGGCTATTTAAAGGCTTGTGGTTAGTAAAATTGAAGAGACAATATCCAGTCATATAATCAATATTCTTGCTGCTACATCTTTTTAAAAAACAAAAACTCAACAATGGTATTAGAGCCTCAACTGGTCTTTACATGATCTCAATCCAATAGAAAAAGCGTTTTAAACTAAACCTTTCTTAACCTTACTTTTCAAACATGGCAGACAACTGATTATCTTTCAGTGGCCCACAAACCTTATTGGTGAAGAATATCAAATTTGATTAGTGAAAATGAAGACTTATCTTGAAATCTATGATCCTAGGGAAGTCGTAATGGAAGATATACCCTTACAACCACTCCTCGCAAATCCTACCCTTACCCAAATCAAAGCTCATTCAAACTATCACAAGACAAAGTTGTTATTGAGATTTGAGAGGTGCTAGTTATGCACAATAAAATTAAAAAAAATAGTCATGTTGTAAAAGTGTGCAAGTGCAAAGACACTCAAAACAATTAACAAGCATAAATTATTAAGAAGCAACTTTTATAGATTGCAGCGACTGAAGTTGTTGAATATTGCTTCTATTCCCGCTGATTTGCTGAATATTTAGTTGTTTAGTTGTAAGGGGTATCTATTACTTTCTTTTATATTTAAATTTCAGTTTAGATATTTTAGGTTGTTTAGATATTTATTTAGGCATAATACATAAATATGCCCTTTAACTTGGCTTCAAATCACATTTATGCTCTTCAACTTTGGGTGTGTACAAGTAGACACCTAAACTTGTATAAATTTGAACAAATAGACACACGTCCTACATGTCATTTTTGTCCTACGTGGTGTCCTATGTGTATTGTGCCACGTAGGACTCATGTGTCTACTTGTTCAAGTTTATACAAGTTTAAGTGTCTACTTGTAAATACCCAAAGTTGAAGGACATAAATGTGAAATGAGGCCAAGTTAAAGGGCACATTTATGTATTATGCCATTTATTTATTTCGCAGAATTTCTGTTTTTAAGTGGCTATTTAAAACCTAATGGTTAGATAAGACAATTTTCGATAATATCTTCTTCTTTTTCTTTATGAGAATTGGTAATACCAATCATATTCTCAACCTTCTAGTTGTTGCATCAATCTTACTTTCTTTTTGAGATGCTCCTTATTGTTGTTCACCCTCCTTGAAAGGAAAGCTGAAACACAATTGAAACACAATTGCAGCACATGATGTGTGAGTTAGATATATGTCCCGGGTTTGAATCCTATTGTGGACAAAGACTGGGAAGAGGGTAGAAGGGGAGGGGCACATATTCCTGAAAGTTCCAAACCCATGCGCCATGCGGCATCTCGAGTCGAGCCAAAAGCCAACAGCAAATTGTTCGAACGAAGTACCACAAAAACTCTTCAAGGCCCCAGTATTTCTCATCTCTGCTCAACTTTTCCATCTAATTACTCTTAGACAACTCCGTATATGCCCCAGTATTTTCAACAATATTAAACTATTCATAATTCTAACTCTTCAAATAAACGTATCAAATGAAAGTGAACAAGCATTTAAAGGAGATATCTAACAAAAATAAGGTTCACATGAGCCTTGCATAGACAACTGGTAGGCTTCACAAGGTACAGTCACTTCTTACTTGCCAATCAGTTTAGTACCTTTTATAAGGTTCAAGATCATAGATTGTATAAAAATGTTAGCGTGGAAATGCATTGATGGACAAGTATCTATTTATTTTTTATAAGGATGGACAAGTATTTATGAGCACTCGATCTTTAGGTCTGGATTTTTAATCTCATCTGGAGAATGATAGTGCTTCCAAGTCACAGAAGGCATAGCTCCTGAAAAGCTAATGTGTGTACTGGAGAATTACTAAGCTTGCTGCAGTAAACACGGTTTACTTACTTTAAAGGTTTTCTTCGTGATCCATATATGGTGGGTCCAACTAATTATATTTTTATTCAGGCAAGAATACACTTTCCTTGCACCCTCGTCATCAGGTCTAGCTCCTAACCTATACTTTCCAGCAAAACCCAAATCAAATATGCACCAAAATGATAATGAGCTCAGCTCATGAGGCCCTAGATGGGGTATCTAGAATACCATGGAGACTGGACAGATTCAGCTTCATAAATTTAAGCAGCAAAAGAAACATTAAGCTGTTTCAAGTAATGCAATGACTACTAAGAACATACAAGCAAAACCATACCTGATAGCCATACATATCAGCTGCATTTACACGACCACCTTCTTGTAGTAAGAGCTCAGCAACCTGCACTGCACCTCGAACAGCACTCCAGTGCAATGCTGTTTGTCCCGTATGATCTGCAGCATTTACATCTCCTCCGTGCTGCCAATCGCATCACCACCACTAGCCATCAGTTCCCAACCAACCAAAAACATAAGGAATAATACACACACAACCAGGGAATAGCAATCAACATTAAGGCGATAGTTCTGTCTCATTAATATTACTTTAAGTCCTTCATCAGAATTATATAGATCTAGACAGACCAAAGTGAATTCATACAGCTGATTCAACTAGTGTTATTGAGGGTAAGTTGAATTATCGATTGATTGGCTGTAACTTGATCAAAACAATGTATCCTATTGTGTAATAGAGTAGTAAATTATCGTGCTAAATTCCATTTTCTTTTTCTTATTTACCATCCAATTCCCTGATTACAACACAATACCATCATCACTGCACTTTCACAAACTAAAACAATCTTTTTTCTTAAGATGTGATGTTCAGACAAGCTTGCACCCACTTAACTAAGCTACTGGGGTACCTGCTTGGATTTGGAAAAATGAAAATAATTCACCTAATATCACCTCTACTCGGATGCTATCCTTCGTTCCAACGATTGTCACTCCATCCATCTGACCACTATGATACCATTCATGGCTTAACTTTAACACAGCTCAAACCTAAGCATCAAAATACTAAGTTCCTATATTGGGCACCAGCTAGAACAATTATTAGGCAACTCTATCTACCAAAACTTAAGACAAACGGAAATAAGTCACTTGATCCATTTAACCACTACAATACCACTCAATGATAACTAAATACAACATTTTTATGGCTCAATTTTAACATAACTCAAATGAAAGCATCAATATAATTACATTATAAACTAAATCTCATAACCAAAACCAAACCTCAATAATATATTGTGCAGCTGCGGTGCGATTATTAAGAGCAGCCCACTGAAGCGCATAGTAACCAAGACCATCAGGCTCAGATACAGAACAACCCTCACTTTCCACCAATCTCTGAAGTTTCTCCATATCCCCATACGCCGCTGCCGTATACACATCATCCCTCAAACTCTCCTCCTCACCTACACCACCGTTAACCACCGCCGTAGACGTCGATGATTCATCTTCATTCCTTGATTCAACCTCCTCCACCACCTCGATCTCCGATGCCATTTCTGAATCAATATAAATTTTGACTATGAAATTGGATTCAATATATATATTTATATATATATATATAATTTGAACGTGAGAATGAATGGAGATTCTAGGGTTTTTCTGGGAAGGAGGAAGAGGGTTGACTCGGTATGGAGAAAACAAACACCAAATCACCAGAATGACAAATTGCTATGGAAATTCTAACATCCTTTCTTTTTATTTTATTTTTATTTTTTTATCTTTAAATTGAAAGGTGTTTATATCTATTTGACTTTTTCTATCAAAATTTTTATTTTTGAATAATTTATTTTATATTTATATCGACGATCTGAACAAATTTGAATTCGCCCCAAAAAAAATTTTCTTTGTTTTATATCTAAAGTTCGAACCTGAAATATCTAATAAGATAATATTTGAAATTTTAGAAAAAAGGAAGTTGCAACTAAATTGACTTCTACTTGATTTATAATAAAGGAAGAGGGTCAAAAATGAATAAAAATATCCTTTGTTAGAGTTTTATTCAAACAATGTCTTGTTATCGGTATTTTAGTCAAGAAAAATTCTTGATTATTATTTTCGAATCAGAAATATATTTTTCATAAAAAATATATTATTTGTTTTTCGTTTTTAACGTATTACTTTTTGGGAAACTTTCACATATAGCAAATAAAACATTCATATTTGTATGCTATAGCAAAGTTTGCATAATTGCGCTCATAGCAAACATATAACTGTATAATTCGCTATACATATACAATTCTATAATTCGCTGGCCTAAATTATATAATTCGCTAACCTATTTCACTGCAATTGTATAATGCGCAATTGTATAATTTCGCTGCCTATTTCGCTGCAATATCTGTATAAAATTTGTTTTGCATACAATTGATTCGAAGTAAAATGTTTGTATATTGTATAATTATAAGTGTATAGGAAGAAGATATATGTTTTTCTCTCGCTTTATACAAAAACAGAAATACAATTTATACACTTCTGTTGTATAAAGCGAGAGAAAATTGTACACTGCAATTGTATAATTCTCAATTGTATAATTCGTTGGCCTTTTCGCTGCAATATCTGTATAAAATTTGCATTTGTCTACAATTGAATCGAAGTAAAATATTTGTAAATTGTATAATTAAGTGTATAGCACGAAGATATATGTTTTTGCATGTGTATATACAATTTTCTCTCGCTTTATACAAAACAGAAACACAATTATACACTTCTGTGTATAAAGCGAGAGAGGCGAGCAGAGGGAGAGTGGCGAGCGAGAATGGGAGAGTAACGAGCGAGATTTTTGGGAGAGAGGCGACTGACAAACTTTGACAAACGTTTGCTATGGAGCACAATTAAATCAAACCGTAGCTACTCTATTTATTTTAGGTTATTAGTTTGCTATTATATACAATTATCCCTTATTTTTTTAATAATATATTTTTTCTTTACTTCTTCCATTTAAAATTCTTTTATTAAGTAATATAAAAGTGGAAAGTATTTTTTCTTCTTCTCAGGCTTATTGTTTTTACTAAGATTGATTATTGTTCTACCTTTTCATTTATTTTTATTAATATTAAGACGTTTGAATATATATGTATATTTGAATATTAAGATGTGTATTAAGATTTATAGATTTAAATTTAAATACACATGAATATTAAAATTTGAATACAAATAGTTAAGATTGCTTATTTCTCAATAATTGAATGTATGGAATTTATCTTTATTTAAAAAATAATAAGTATGAAACTCAAATAAAGTACTAAATTGATCTAAAAGTATATCAATAAATATGTTTAGAAAATTGTATGGTAATTAGGTGATAACTAACTATGATAAGTGTGTGTCAATGGTATTGACTAATGACGGTGATTGTGGGGTAGTATCTTATGGTATAGTGATTGATAGTAGCGATTAATAGTGGTTGGTGATGATGGCGGCTACTAATTAGTAGTAGCATGATATTTATAGCTAATGGTGTTGATGAATGATGATAACGGTCAGCAGTATATAATGTTGACTAACGGTGATAATTGCCGATAGTGATTAAGTGAATGGAATAATGATTGGTGGTGATGACTGCAAAGGTTGATAAACTGTGATGAGGATTGATTTTTTGGTCATTAACAATAGTGACGATTGTGATCGTACCGTGGAAGGTTGTAATGATTGACCTTGATGATAGTTATGTCAAAATAATGATTGCGGATTGTGGGTGATGGGTGGAAGTAGATGGAGTGACAACAAAATGTCATCTTTATACAAATATATATATATATATATATGTATTAATCATATTTAATTTTTGTTATAAATATAGTGTGTGTTTTTAAAATGACCTTATAATAGTATATATCTTTCGTTATTAATTTTTACTCGATTAGTGATGAGTTGTTTGTGATGGTGGTGGACAAGAAGAGAAGAGACATGTTTCTTCTATTCAAAGAGTTTTTTTTGTTTTTTTTTGGTTTTTATAACCGTAATCAATAAAAAAAATTAATAAAATTGTATAAGAATTGAGGAAATTTTGATAGTTTTGACAATTTGTAGGATTTTTATAAGGAAAATAAATAAAACTTGAGAAATTCAAATTGCATGTCCAAACAAATTTCAATTTTATATCAATCTAATTTCATATTGCATATTGAAACGGGCCATAATCTTATTACATTGAGGTTTCAACTAAATTTTAATTTGCGCAACTTAAAAATTATTTTACAAAAAAACAGAAACATTGAGCCCAACTAACTCAAATTCACCAATATAAGACTCATAACGCTTCCTAAAATTTATTTATTTTCATATATTTATAATTCGAAGCTAAGACCTTAATTAAGGAAGAAAGCATTATCTACTCAATCGCAACCTTGTTGGTTTTGACTACTCATTTTGTAAGATCATATAATATTCATATTAGTTCTTTTGCTCTGTTTTTTAAATTTAAACTTACTTCTATGAGTCCATGAACCTCTAATTTTGAATACTCGTTAAGTTATTTTTAAGTAAAACATTTATTTAGTCTCCGTTCATTTTTATTAAATAAAAGTATTTAAATTTTATTCAAAATTTATATTTTAAGATGTAAGCTAAGACTAGAACATTGGAATTTTAATATAAAAGCCGTTGCTAATGTTTAGGACTTAGGACATATATACATATATATATATATATAAAGACCCCTAAAATAATTTTGGGTCAAAGAAAATATCTAAGGTTTAATTAAAAGTTCTTTTCCAATTATTTGAGTGAAAATGAAGTAATTATCAATTTGTAATTATTATTTTAAAAAAAAAATACTTTCTTTTTGACAATAAACAATCTTATAGACCATGTAACATGGGCTAGGCAATGACAAAATAATACCACTTGCATGAAATCATTTACATTAATTGTTGACCTAACAATAGAGTGCCACTTGCATAAAATCATTAATACACAGTATTTCCGAACGATTGTTTCATATTGTTTTATATTGTATGATATACATTGTATTATATTATTATAAATATGATATTTGAATTGATGATAACTAATAAATTTTACATATCAACAATTTGAAGAAAATATAAAATTATAAGAATTATTTTTACCCAAGATAAAATCGTACTTATAAATATGTGGGTCAATTTGGTCATGGGGGCCGGCTCTAGCCTATATAATTAAGTTATTGGCCTGGGGGCCACAAATTTCTACAAATAATAAATTATGCCTTAACCCATTAAAATAGAAGAAATTAAGGAAATATTGTTTTGGATTCTTATATTTTTTTTTCCGTCAACACTCACGTTGTTTATTCTGTTTAACTCCTTTTACACTCTATTTCTTCACATCTTTGATAGTTAGAGTATTACACTCTCAAAAATATGAATCAATAGTAAAAAAATGTTAAACAAAACGTATTATAACTATTTATTTATTTCTTTATTAATTTTCATATTAAAGTAGGTATACCAAGTTATCAACCTTGTTAATCGGATTCTATAATTTTAACTCTTATCTTTGGAGTTTATCAACTTATTACTTATAGAATTATGTTAATAATTCATATAATAATTGTCTAAATAAAATGATGTTTTCAATGTTGAATTAATATAATCTTACTTAAAAATAATTATTAAAAAAAGTATTTGAAAAAGTTATTTATATAAAAGATATTAAGAAGTAATTTACATCTAGAAATTTAGATAAATGAATAAATATAGATAAAATTTATTTAGATTTTAAGCCTCCAATAAATTTTTTGTTTTAGGCTTCGAATTGTGTTAAGTCGCCCTGTTGGTCATTTTAGTATTTTAATTCATGTGTTTGTAATTAATCTTCATTTATTTTCGAGTTTTAAATGCTTACTAGTTATCGTGAAATAATTTATATAAATTTTAATCCAAAGATAATTGTAAGGGAGGCCAAGAGACCTAGAAGTCATAAGGAATATACATTTTTGTATTAGCTTGAGAAAAAAGAGAATTCATAGATACTATTTGTAATATCTTCTTTGAAATAGACATAAGGATTCGAAATAGAATAAAAGGTATGATCCACATATATTCATATGTCTGTACTATAAAAAAAAATTGATTCTTTTGATTAATTGTTTTGGATTCACGGAATCTTGCTTCTTTTGAAAAAGGTTAATATAAAGTAAAAAATATGAACTAATTAAAACTTGAATCAAATTTTAATTTTATATCTCGCATAAATAACATATACATTTATATTGTTTATATAGAAAAGGAAAAAACACCAAATATGGGATCATAAACAATATTACATTTATGCGAGATGAAAATAATTAACTAATTAATGTATTACTTATTTAATTAACAAAATAGTATACAAATACTCTTTCTAGTTGTCCATATTAAGTGCATTGTTAAGATTTGTTTCATTATTCAAAATAACGAACAATTTAATGTCCAAAAAATTATTGATTTTTTTTATATTACCCTTCATTTAATTAGATTCTTAATTATTTTACATTTTTTAGCAGAATAATTTGAGAATAATAAAAAAAAGCCAACAGTGAGAAGTAATATTTTATTTATGTCCAAAAATACTTATCTTAAAAAGATATATCATATCCTTATAATTTACTTAATACTTTGAATTAGTCACAACAAAAGTTAACATGAAATGATAAATACTCATTATTTTAATCAAAAATTCGAGTTCAAATTTTTCTAATTACAAAACCGTCTTTATTAGAGATTGCTTTACTCAATATTAAATTTTTTGAGTAAAAAAAAAACGAATATCAAACAACATACGAAAAAAAGTAAATAAGAAGAGTACCTTTTGAATCATGGCCTATATACAGTGGAAATTTTGGCTATAAAAAAACTTAGCCTCAATATAGTAGAACACAACTGTTTATCAAAAAGTAAGTTTACTGTACAATAATTTGGACACATTTTTTTTTATAAGTATTTACCACCAACAGATAAAGGTAGCAGAGATCAATTTTTATTTTATAAAATATGTATTTTAATAAAGATAGAGCTAAAATTTTAGTATATACTTTATATTAAAATTATGTAAATAGAATTATAGTGTTATACTAATTTTAGCTAAAGCTCTGAGAATATTTTGATGGAAACACATAGTAGAATAAAGCTCATTAATTCCTTATAATTAAAAAGAAATTAACTATTGCAACAAAATTAGAATCCGTAGAATCTTTACAGAATAAATTTACAAAAAACTAAAGAGAGTCGATATTTATATAGCTAACTATACAATGATAAAGTAGTGTATTAGCTCTTAGTGGTGGAGCCATGATTTTCACAAAGGGTGTTCAAATGTTAAAGTGAATCTGCTCTTCTTAAAAAAGTGAAAAAAAATTGCTACTAGTGAAATTCGAACACACAAACACTTTAAATTTGTGTATCTTTAATCTTTCATGGCGTCTGAAACCACTAGATTACATCCTATTGTTGTGTCAAGGGTGTCCAAAATATATTATTTAATCACTTATTATTTTATTTGTATATACGGTATAATATTTCGACGAATAAATACATCATTGACACAAGTATGGCTACGCCACTGAATGCTCCATGACAAAGGAGTATCAAAGATTTCATCATTGATTATAAAATTTCGAATTTCGCTTATGAAATATCAGGATAATATTCTAAAGATAGGATATAATTTGAAATTTCATATTGATAATTACTTTTCAATAAGTAAGGCTGAAAAGTAACGTTGTTAATGTGAATTTAAATTAATTAATAGTATATCAAAATATCAAAATTATTATTTCTTATCTTTCGTATTAAATATAGATAAATATTTAGCCAACCATGTGTCACAACTCACAAGTTTCGTTACTACACAGAGAATGCTTCAGTTACGGATTCTCTGTTGTGGTTCTGCTTTTACATAATCATATTTCATCAATCAACATCATCTTCTTTAACCTTTTTTTTCTTCTTCTGATAATTATTGCTTAATCATATGTCAATTAACACTAATTTATTCATAATCCAAACCAATTATTCTTCATTCCTTTCCCATTAATTAATAAAACAAACAATTTAATGTGCCTTTGTTTCCCCCACACCACTTCCCTCAATTCCTGCCCTATATGTTTCATTTCATGTTAACAAATATTACTATTTTTAATCCCTATTTGTCTTGTTTTCCTTGTTTTTTTTCATTCTTTACTAAACCCCATTATTCCTTAAACCCATTATATATTCGATTCAAATAATTCTATCATAAATCTGTTTATATTATTGTATTGATTATCAGTAAAACAGAGCCAGAGATATCATGAGCATTAGTAATGTTCATTTTCTTTCGCTTTCTCTCTGGCTCTTCTTCAGCGTTACGATTACTGTTGTGATAAATTCAAGCTACGCGCAAGAGATTGCTGAATCGCCATCTCCACCAGCTGTACAACCGTATTACAGATCTAGAGGTTCGTCTTTTAGGCCGAGCATAGTAATAGTAGTAGCAATACTTACAACGATTTTCTCAATCGTATTTATGTTGTTATTATACGCGAAGCATTGTAAGAGGGAAGGTGAATTTGCTACGACAGGAGGAGGATTGATGAATGCAGGTTCGTCGAGCTTTAGGAAAAACTCTGGTATTGATCGGACTGTGATTGAGTCGTTGCCGGTGTTTCGATTTGGATCTCTTAGAGGTCAAAAAGCTGAAGGACTTGAATGTGCTGTTTGTTTGAATAAATTTGAATCAACTGAAATTCTTCGATTGTTACCTAAATGTAAACACGCATTTCATATTGAGTGTGTTGATACTTGGCTTGATGCTCATTCTACTTGTCCTCTTTGTCGATACCAAGTTGATCCAGAAGATATTCTTCTAATTTCACTTGAAAATGAGAGAAAATCAGCTTCATGTTCATCATCTCCGGCGAAGGAAAAAGAAAAAGAAAAAGAAAAAGAAAAAGAAAAACAGAGGATTTATTCTTCTTCTTCTGGAAGACATTCTTCCGCCGGAGAAAGAGGAACTTCATCGTCGTCGTTGCAGATAATCGTTGAAACTCCGAAACAGGAAACGCCGTCGTTTCTGAACAAGAGAATGTCGTTAGACAGCTGGAATTTCTACCGGAAAAAAAGCAAATCCACTAATTCGACTTCGTTGTCGAGAAAAGACGGAATGCTATTAAGCAAAAAGAAGGCGCCGGCGGCGGAACCGGAGGTGGAGGAAAGGCGGTTGGAACACCGAATAATTATATCCGGCGATGAGCCGGAGCTGGACACGGCAAGTGGGTCCCGGCAACGGTGGAGTGACGTGGAGGGTTGTGATAGGTTGTATTTGAGGTCGGAGATGTTATTAAGCGAGAGCCGTAGATATTCAGGGTCGAGAAAACGGACGGCGGAGATGGGGAGTGGCAGAAGGGTAATAAATGAGAGAAGTGTGTCGGAATTGACAGGGATGAGTAGGTTTAAGAGTAATAATAATAATAATGAAGAAAGAGAAAGGAAAGGAGCAGTGAAAAGGTGGGTGGATTGGATATCTCAATCACAAAATAAATCTCTGTCTAATTTTGGTGCTGATGCTGGTGTTGGTGCAACAGTTTCTTCTTCTTCAATATCTTAATGAATCGAATCGTATCGAATATTTACGTTAAATCAATACGAGTGTTATGATATAATTGTGTAAGTTCTTTTTTCTTTGTTGGTGGCATCTCTTTTTCATGATGAGATAAGGTAGAGTACAAAAAGAATGATGAAATCATATTGTAATAGTAGTAGTTTTTGTACTTTAGTTAGTGGAAAGTGTAAGAGTAGTACTTGGAAATAGATTTATTTATTTATTTTGGAATTTTTAAATGTGATTTGGATTAGTGAAAAGATTTACTTTCTCCGTTTAAAAAAGAATGTTCTTATTTTCTTTTTAGTTTGTTTTAAAAAGAATGACCCCTTTTCTTTTTTGGCAATACTTTAACTTTAACTTTCCACGTGGCATATTTAAGACCACATGATTAAAAGACATTTTGATACATTTGACATAACTTTAATTTAGAACCATAAGATTAAAAAATCTTCTTTATTTTCTTAAACTCGTTCCAAGTCAAACTAAGACATCCTTTTTGAAATGAAAGGAGTATTTGTTTATATTAAATTTAATGAAGATCTTAATTTGAATGACGAGTGAAGAAATAAATTTGCGGTGTATTAAGGACTTTATACCTTCTGTCAATGAATATGGAGAGCTTAAATCTTATGATGCTGATGATTTCCCTGCTTTCTTTCTCCTTCGATCCCACTTGTAGGAGTATAATGAGTTTTGTTGTTAAAAAGATCTCAGAAATGGAGCCAGTTGGTCTTATGGGCAAATCGGTCTATTTTCAAGGTTAAATGAGACAAGAGCAGGTAAACTTACATTTTATCAATTTTCGTGTATTATAATCTATAGAATTTTTGGTGATTTGAAATTCTGGATCTTTTTATCAAAAATTTTCATGGACGTCCATTAAGACCTTAGAAACGGAGTCAGTTGGTCCCTACGGGCAAACCGACACGTTTTGAAGGTCAAACGAGTCCAAAATAGGTAAAGCCTCATTTTTTTTATTTTCGTGTGCTATAGTCCATGATTTTTTGATAATTCGAAATCTCAGATTTTGTTTTGCCGAAATTTTTCATGGACTTCTGTTGAGACTTTAGTAATGGAGTCAGTCATATCCCACGGGAAAACTACCTAATTGGACATACATCCATATTCCATATCATATATACTAATTCTAATTTCAATGTATACTTTCAAATGATGGATCTTACCACTAATTAAAAAATTCTTTCATATATTGAGGAAGATGTACCTAAATACATGCATTTTTGCTATCATATACATTAAAATAGTGAAAAAGGCCAGCGAGATGGAGAGAGATAGTCATGTATCTAAGATACATACAAATCACACCAATTACATACACATTTGGTGTATATCTAGGACTAGGGGCGATAATTTCAACTCATATATGTGAAATTGATCTATTTTACTCAAATCATATTTGACCAAGCCAATACTTATCTATATATATTTTAGGAATTTTTTTTCAAAATGTCAATATTTTAACATTTAAGAGGCTCATTAGCAATACTTTCAATATTTAGTAAAAAAATCAAAATTTTAATTTGTTATGTATCTTATTATGTTTTTATTATTTATTTTTATTTAAATAATACAATTATTTAATAACAAAAGGGAGAAAATCAAGGGAGAAAATATTTCAAAAAAAAAGATAAAGATCACTTAATTTTCTCATCAGTTACATTTTCAAATAAAACTCAAACTTTGTTCTTTTTTTTCCCTCCATAATCTTAACCTTTTTTTATTAGTTTGTATTCATTCCAATAGGTATGCCAAATGAATCTATAGTTATTTAAGAAACATATTTGTATTTATATATTTTTTTCATGTGTATTTATTTGTTTCTTCGAAAATCTTGTATTTCGTATTCATTTCAATATGTATTTTATTTGTATTTCTGTTTATTCTAGTTTTTATTTAGAATATTGTATAATAATATATAAAATATAAAAAATAGTATGATGAAAAAGTGAGATAATATTTTTTAGAAAAGGAACATATCACTTAAAATTCTCATCATTTACCATTTCAAAAAAAAATTCTTTTTCATTCTATTAGATCAACTTTCCTTTTTGTTATGTTTTCATTATAATTGTATACCAATATTTTTTATATTTTATGTGCTCACTTTACCATTCAATTTAAAATTGATTTTTTTTCTTTCAAACTATAAGTTGTATTTCGGTGATCAAAATTGTATTACTTAATTGCCATATATATATATACACATATCTCAATACATATGAATATGATTTATGAAAGGGTACAAGATTTTGGGGGGAAATAGCATACTTGGTGAAAATAATAAATCTGTTGAGAAAGGATATAATATTCTAAAAAAAAAAAATACTGACTATGAAAGAAATAAAATACAAGATTCTGGAAAACAGATAGTATACATAGTAAAATAATATAATCATGATACAATATTCTAAAAAATACAAATTAACTGTTGAAAAACAGGATGCATATATGCTTAAGAAATACAAATTCATATGAGATAGCATACATAGTGAATTTGATATAATCAGAATACAATATTCTAAAAAAATACAAATTGTCTGTTAAAAAATAGGATACATCTATGCTTAAGAAATACAAATTCATATGAGATACGTATTTGAATGAATACAAATAAAAAAGAAATACAATGTTCTTAATAAAAATATAAATGATGAGTAAAAGAAAAATAATTGACAAACAAAAATTAATATGAATATTATTCTGATATGAATACAATTTCGCAACCTTCTTCTTTGACTCTCTCTTTCTTCTTCGTCTGCTATGTTTCTTTTTTTCAAATTTTTTTACCAAATTCAAATCTGAATCTGTGTTTATTTGTGAATTAATAACCGTATAAGCAAATTTGAAATTATTAAATATGAATATACAAAAAAAAAATCAAACAATATATTATGTATGAATGCTTATGTGGATTACTACAAATTACAATCTACTAAATCTCAAATATGAAAATAAAATCATCAAAATAGCGTTTCAAATACTATAATTCCGAAATGCATAAATATTTGATGAGTATATTAACAAACTATTATAAAAATAAAAAAAATGACTAAAAATCTGTAATACATACAATCCAAAATTCAACACAATTTTTTATTTCGAAAATAAAATCTCATGAAATCTCGCAAAATAAATGATGATTTCGAAAATATCTTCATGTATTAAGAGATTTCTTGAATTAATCGATAGATCTGAATAAATTGATATGAACTTGAATAATTAGTTCTTCTTCAACAATGAGAGAGAATAATGGTGAAAATGGTAAAAGAGAAAAAAAATTTAAAAATCTTAAAGATGGAAATAAATTTAATGGTATTAAAATCTAGAAGAAATCTAAATGGGTAGTGAATATATTTAATGTTGGACTGTTTTGAGAAATAAAAGGAAAGACAAATAATAGTATTTGGATACAAATTATTTTTAAATTATTGATATTTTGACTTTTTAAATAAATATTTTAAAGTGTAGATGTTTTTACTAATTAAGTTAGAAATTGTGACTAGTTTACTAATTTTTTCTATATTTTATATGGGTGAATTGTAATCCAATTCATTTCAACTCAATTCATATTCAACCCATCTAAATCCGATCTAATTCACCCATTTGCCATCTCAATCTAGGATTACATATATAAGAAAGCGATGAGTGAGATGAGAGGTAGATATATTCAAATCTATTTGAATACAATATATCTAGAATAAATTATATCTAATTTTAATTTCATTTATTATGTGTTACATATATGTGGATGTACGGAAATTTGATAAAATTTATAATATTATAAATTAAAATGTATTTAAGTAATTAACTCGTAAATTAATGAGATATGCTAATTTGAATAGGTCATTGTATATACAACCACATGCATCGACGTAATTTCTTGAAGGCAAATTCCGAATTCAATCAAATTAGGGCAAATCAGAAAGATGTTGAGGTACGTCGGAAATCGAATTCCGGGGTTAGGGCAACGACCGTCGTCGTCGTCGGCGGTGGCGCAAGGGATTTTCCGGCGGCTATATCATGAAAGAGTGGTGGACCATTACAATAATCCTCGTAATGTTGGGTCCTTTGATAAGAACGATCCCACAGTTGGTACGGGTCTCGTCGGAGCTCCGGCTTGTGGTGATGTAATGAAGCTTCAAATCAAAGTCGATGAAAAGACGGGGAAAATTACGGATGCTTGTTTCAAGACCTTTGGTTGTGGCTCTGCTATTGCTTCTTCCTCACTCGGTACGTTTTTTCAATTCCGAAATCTTTGTTGATGTCTGTGTTTTCCGGGAATTTTTAGTACTAAGAGAAAGAGATAATTGTAACAAACACACGGAAAGTATCACTTTTGTGCGAGTTTTATATCTGAACTATCACCGAATAACTAAAAAGATCACTTTTTTGCGAGTTTTCCAAGTGAACTAAGAGGTGTTTCTGTTTGCTATCTGAATTGTAACCAAGTATTTATCGAAATTAGGCTCGAATTTAATGAGTTAGATGTCATGTGGATGAAATTTTGTCGAGATGTGTTTTGACACATAGTTGGTGCTAGTTCAGGTAGAAAACACTGACACTGATAGTTAAAGGTATGAAATTTGCAAAATAGTACATACACTAAGTGTGTTTTTAATCATTATGTCGAATAAAATTGAGAAAGAGGAATCTATTTATCCTATTTCACATATTATGTAATGTTTTTATTGAGTATATGATGCTATTAAGATGGGGGTTGGTGATTATGTCTTAATTTTTTTTTTCCAATTTTCAGCAACGGAATGGGTGAAAGGGAGAACAATGGAGGAAGCACTGTCCATAAAGAACACGTAAGTCCTTTGAACATTCTTTTCCTTTGTCATTTTTGTGTGTGTTTTAAGGGTACATAGTGTGGCTTGAGATTGTTCCTTTCAGTTTTCTTTTCCTGCCTTAAGTGACCTTAAGTGGTTGAACAGAGCTGATTCTCTTAGTTATACGTCTCGAATTTTGAGTTTCATTTCAAATAAACCATTTTTATCATTCCTGCTTCGTCAAGTTTTAGTGAAATGTCCTTCAATTCCATTGTCCTTCTATGTTGTTCTTACCTGGTTCAATACCAATATTGCTTTTGAAATAGTAAAGTGTGTACTCAGTGGCTCCTAAATTGTGTCAGATTTCAGTTTCAAAAATACTGTTCTGCAAATTAACATTTTAACCAAAGTAGTCGGTTAGCGTAATTCCCCCTTTTTTGGGTGAGGGGTGGTAGTATTAGCTGGCATGCATGTTTATCGATGTTGACCAACCCACTCGATACATGCTATCTCTCATTACTACAGGTGTACCTAAGTAATTCTGGTCCCCGAGATTTTACTTTGTGTCATCTTTGTTGAGATTTGAAACTTATGTCCCTTGGATGTTACTTCAGCTCTTTAGATGCACTGTTCGCATCCTCCTCCTAACATGCGCTGAAAAGATTAAGGTTGAAAACTGCTTGGAGATAAGAGGTTTTCCTTTATCCTTGTTTGTGTCGATTCAGCAAAATTGAAGGTGCAACTTATTTTAGAATGAGGTTACAACACTAGATATCTCATCCCCACCTGTAACGGGTCAATTAGAAGGTGGTCCCTTAAAATAGTATTGATCGAATTGAGCAAATTCTTTTCTTTTTATGAACTTGTGGAAACCTAGGAAGAAAAGCTTTTTGAAACTTAGCCGAAAAATACTTACTCAAAAAAAGAAAAAGAAGAAAGAAAACCGAAGAACAAAAACAGAAAGCAACAAGTCCTTTGGTTTAAACTTTAAAGGGCAATGTAGACAACACGGGGGGTGTAGTAGGCACTACATGGGTTTGAGTCCTGGTTTGTGTTCCAAGTCTGGTATTTAAGTAGAAAACAGTAGAGGACTGGGCCTATATAGACCGAGTTTTAAAACTAAAACTACTCATTTCTTAATATAGTTTAGAGTGAACTTACTTTGAGGAACTGGATATGTGCAACTTTCTTTTGAGCGATAGCAAGTGTATCATTAGTTTAGCACCAAGAAGGTTCAATCATAACTACTTACGGAATACCAAAAGAACTTCCCTTCTAACTCGAGGCTTGGCCAACTTACATCAGGAAAAGAAGTGAGGATTGACTAACTATGCATCATACAGATAGTCTAACAAGCAATGGGGCCAGTTTTTTTTTTTTTCGTTTTAAAAAAAACTGGCCCCATTGCTTGTTAGACTATCTGTATGATGCATTTATTTGTAAAAGCATTTTCCTGATGCATGTATTTTTGCAGTTTAAAGCATTTTACAAATTCCCTCTTTGTCCTCGGTTTTGACCTAGTTCTAAAAGGGATTATTTATGACAGAATTGATGCTCATATGAAGGACCTGGTGAATCTTTAAGTTTAGTACGCGGAGGTTATGAAGTCCAGTCCTGCTAAGTTTAGATTTGATCTATTTCCATTTTGCTTGATAACTTTACTTGAATCTAATGAAGAATAGGCGTGCTAAATCATGCGGCTATTCTTGTGTCAATGCGTTTGTCATTTTACTGAAAGCATATATATTCATTATTAGAAGACTGGATTTCCTGTGCCACAACTGTCTTTACCTATAACTTTGAAGAAAACTGATCCATCTTGAAATCGATTGCTTTTCAAGGATCCCCATGAAAGCGTGTTCTTTCGTTAGGATAGACTACCTCATAGCATAGTTCAACTTCAACTTTTGCGACATTATTAACTCCCAAACAGCAGATACGGCACACCATTAGTCTTATTTCTAAATACCTGGCTTCTTCGTACACCTGTCCCTTACTGTTTATCTTTGATCCAACTTATTTTTTTCCGTATCATCTGTGGAGAGAGATGATCAGATAGTCTATGAAAACAAATCTATTCTTTTATCTTTATGTCGAAACATACTAGTAGCCGCAGTATTACTTAGGTAGTTTCACATACTTCAATTACTGTATTGTTTTATTTTAGTTATTGTTCCTTTTTCAAGAATGCTTTGTCATGCTTCCTATAGTGCCTTGCTAGCTTCTTTACTTCCGCTATTTCTTTTTCCTTGAGTCGATCAAGGGTTTATCAGACACAACCTCTCTACCTCCCAAAATAGGGGTAAGGTCTGCGTACACTATACCCTCCCTAAAGTCTACTTATGCGATTACACTAGGTATTGTTGTTGTCGATATGATATTCGAGTTTACTGCAGGGAGATAGCAAAACATCTGTTCCTTCCACCTCAAAAGATTCACTGCAGTATGCTAGCTGAGAAGGATTACGAGGCGAAGAAGGCAAAATTTACTGAGAATGCAGAAAAAGCTGTTTGATATACTAGTTGAGAAATAAATAACATTCGTACAATTATTATTTTTCTTTATTATGACTATGCAAGGGGTTTTATAAACTCCGCTTGTGAACTTGGTTGCAAATCGAGAAAACTAAAATAGACCATCAACTCTGAAGTTTTAAACTTCACAAGTTAAAATTTATAATATAATCTTTTGATTTTCTAACTCCAAATAGTTGCTATTTTCCAATTTATCATACAAGTTTGATGTAAAAATTTGTTATTTTATTCTGTGAATTGCGATTAACAATCTTAATAATGTTATCACATATTGAGTATGGTGTGGTATATATAAACTCAAAATTACTTGTATCGTAAAAAACTAATCAATTAGATATATAAATAAAATAATTACACATTTATTTAGTATTTGTTTGTTTTCCTTAGTACATCATCAATGATGAAACAAAATGGCATACATTTCAAATCCGGTAAAGATTTTCCCTTGACTTTGATTTAATTTCCTTTGTGGGGACAAAAGTCAATTAATTTATTTATTTTTAATCAAAACCTAATTTCCTTTGATTTAATTTTCCTTTGGTATTATATTTTAAGTTTATGCTTTGTGCACCGTCAATATATAAGATTTTCTACACTATAAGATAATTTTTATGTTAAACATGGTAATTTAATAAATAATTAATAAAATATAGTTTGGAATATAATTATAATTATTGTAAAATATAGCAAAGGAAAGTTGAATCATCGTCTTCTTTCTAACCAAAATTAATTGGAAGTTATCTTCTTAACTAACCAAGTTTATTTGATTTTATTTGATTCTATCTCTTTATTTTCTTGTTCTATTTTTTAGTATTCGTTTCTTCTTTTGTTGTATTGATTTTTCAATTATTTTTAATTAAATCATGTTTTCAAGTTGTTTGTGAATTTTCTAAGGGATAATGATTATATTTGTATAAGTGATTATATTATTATCAACCTTTTGATCTTCAGGATATTTGGGATATCGATTATATTGTTATCAACCTTTTGATCTTCAGGATATTTGGAATATTAAATTGCTACTTAT
This sequence comes from Solanum lycopersicoides, assembly GCA_022817965.1. Classification (NCBI taxonomy): domain Eukaryota; kingdom Viridiplantae; phylum Streptophyta; class Magnoliopsida; order Solanales; family Solanaceae; genus Solanum; species Solanum lycopersicoides. The sequence continues at coordinate 3,154,232 of CM040624.1, forward strand.
TTTTTAAAATTCTTCTTATTGTGTTTACGGATCATGACTTTGCCAAAATTTCAAAAGAAAAAAACGATGACAAATTAGAAAACCTTTGTGACATTGAAAAATAACTTTTGATTAAAAAAAAATCAAATGTAGAAAAGCAAATAAACTTGATTAATTAGAAAGATAATTATAAATTAATTTTGGTTAGAGAAGAAAGAACACTTACCTTTCCTTTTTTTTAATCATAATTATAAATTTATAATTATATTCAAAAAAATACTTAATTAATTACTTAACTAAATTATCATATTTATCTTTAAAACTATATGATGGTCTAAAATTTTTATACACTAACAGTGCACAAAGCTTAAACTCTTATATTTTTGTCATTTTGTTATTTTGTCATGTGATTAATAATTTCAGAATTGTTAGTGCAAACTGCGTATGAATTACCTATACTAAAATAAAAATTCAACGAAACATATATATTAAATTATCAGGTTCATCTGAACTTAATTCTTGAAGCATAAATTTGTGCCATCTAAGGTGTTTTCCATATTAAAAATATTTCCAACAATAGAGCTATTACATCATCACTGATGAAACAAAATGGCATACATTTCAAAATGTTTATTTTTTTCAATGATTATTAAAGTTGTTTTGGAAATTATGTGTCTTCTAGGGTGTGTTTGGTATGGAGGAAAATGTTTTTCTAGAAAATGTTTTCCTGGAAAACAAGTAGATTTTGGACTTATTTTTTCATGTTTGGTTGGTGAGTAGAAAATAATTTTTGAAAATGATTTTTAATATTTGATTTATGAATGAAAAATATTTTTGAGAGACATCTTTTATTTTTACTAGAGTAAAAAATAATTTATGAAATTGAAAATACTTTTTAAAAACAATTTTTTTTTGAGGTGGGATAGTGGGTGGGGGCGGGGGAGGAGTGAAAAAATAAAATTTTGAAGTTGATAGTATTTTTCAAAAAATAAAATTAATTTTTTTGAGGGTTGGGGGCTGGCCGGGGGGGGGGGGAAATAAAATTTTGAAGTTGAAAATATTTTTAAAAAGCAAAATTATTTTTTTGGGGTGGAGGGCTGGCCGGTGGGGAGTTAGGGATCGGGTGAAAAAATAAAATTTTAAAATTAAAAATATTTTAAAAAAAAATTGAAGTGTTTACCCAAAAAAAAATGTAATTTGAAATTGGAGGAGAGTTTTGGAAAATGTTTTCCTTAATTTTTGAAGGGAAGTCATTTTCCTTAATTTTGAGGAAAATGAGTTGATTTGAAAAACATTTTCCAAAACTTTTGTCCCAACCAAACATGAAAAAATTGGAAAATATTTTTCTTTATACCAAATACACTCCTAATGTATGCATCGTTGAACAATACACATTACTATTCACCTTTTTAATTTTCAACATTTTTTCACTTGAATTTCCCCCCCACTTAATTAGTTAAAAACTGGCACATGCATGTTAGCTAATTAAAAAATTAGAATTTATGATCAAACTAAGTCATTATATAAAGCAATTTATTAAAATAATATATTTATCTAAGATTTTACAAAACTAGTATAAACGTATCTCACAGTAACGTTTTAGGATATATTTCGTTTTTTAAAAACTAACAGCGTTAGGTTGATATATGTTAGTGTAAATAACGTTTTACTCCTAAAATGTAACTGTAAGTAACACATATCTAAAATTATCATGTTCATCTGAACTTAATTCTTGGAGCATAAATTTGTGCCACCTAACGTGTTTTCCATATTAAAATAATTTCCAACAATAGAGCTATTACATCATCACTGATGAAACAAAATGGCATACATTTCAAAATGTTTTTTTTTGAATGATTATTAAATTTATTTTGAAAATTATGTGTCTTTCTTATGCATGCATCGTTGAACAATACACATTACTATTCACCTTTTTAATTTTCAACATTTTTTCACTTGAACTTTTTTCCCCACTTAATTAATTAAAAACTGGACACATGCATGTTAGCTAATTAAAAATTAAAAAAAATAATGAGGGGTTTAGTTGTTATTTATAGTTATTTTCTTTCATTGCCATTAACTAACACTATATACAAATTATTTCTTAAATAAAAAAAATGTTCAAAACTTAACATAAATTATAATCTTGAAAAGAAATGAGTATTAATGTGAATTTCCGAATTGAAAATGGAAAATAGGAAAAAAGATGGAGCCTTAATTTAGAAAAAGAGTTTAACTTGCAAAAATAAAATAAAAATTCAATTAGGATATCAAAAAAATAATTACATGTATAGGTGTCCTAAAAGAAGATTTACTATAATCTAAATAAAATTAAAATTCTTATATTTGATTTGTCAAAATGTTTGAAAAGATAATGACATTATATCTTTTCCACTCCCTACCCTATTTTATTCCCGTAAAATTTTGCTTAGATTATCACTTACATATCAAACACTAGAAAAAAAATAAAATATTCACTCATTTTTTCAAAAAAATATTTTCTAGAAAAGTATTTCCTTCCCGTCAAACACACCTTCAAGTACAGATTATTAATTTAACTCCCCTCCAAAGAAAAATCAACATCCCAAGTGTGTTCCACATGAAATGTAGCCACTATATAAGTAACCATCAAAACATGAAAAATCCATCAAATCGACTTTTACCTTTCTTAACTTCTTCTACTAAGATATGGAGTTTCATTATTTCGTTTCATTTTCACTATTCATCTTCTTACTCTTTTTAATAATTCAAAATTGGAGCAGGAACTCAAAAATCCTTAAGAAAAAGCTACCCCCAGGCCCATGGAGGTTACCTATTATTGGAAGTGTACACCACTTGACACGTGGAACACCTCATCGAGTTCTCCGAAACTTGTCACAAAAATATGGACCCATTATGTACTTACAACTCGGGGAAGTTCCCACAGTAGTTGTGTCCTCCCCACACATTGCCAAACAAATTCTAAAAACTCATGACCTCGCCTTTGCATCTAGGTCAGTAACCATGTTGGGAAAAATTATTTGTTATAATTGTACAGATATTGCCTTTTCCCCATATGGTGATTACTGGAGACATATGCGTAAATTGAGTGTGTTTGAGCTACTTAGTGCCAAGATGGTTAAGTCTTTTAGCTCAATTCGATACGATGAGCTCTCAAGTCTTCTATCATCTATCGACTCAATGGTAGGTTCACCAATCAACTTATCAGAAAAACTTTTTTGGTTTATGAATGCTTCGACATGTAGGTCAGCATTTGGGAAAACATGTCAAAATCAAAATGAATTGGTAATGTTGATTCAACAAGCATTGTCATTATCTGGAGGATTCGAGCTGGCTGATTTGTACCCTTCGAAAACATTTCTACATGGGATTAGTGGGATGAAATCTGAACTTATGAAAGCTCGTAATAAAGTAGACATACTCTTGGACAACATTATCAATGTGCATAGACAGAATCGCGCAAATGGAAAAAATTGTAATGGTGAGTCTGGAACTGAAGATCTGATCGATGTTTTTTTAAGAGTCATGGAAAGTGGCGAATTTCAATTCCCTATAACAAATGACAATATCAAAGCAGTTATTCTTGTAAGTGTATATTTTATTTTTCGATACAATTGTTCAACTACTAACACCATACCTTTTTATTTGTTTTCTTTTTAATTATGGTCTATTTAATATTTATAAATATGGTGTAGGACATGTTTGTAGCAGGGTCAGATACGTCATCTTCAACCGTTATTTGGGCATTATCAGAATTGATGAAGAGTCCAAGTGTCATTGCCAAAGCACAAGCCGAAGTGAGAGAAGTTTTTAAAGGAAAGGAAACATGTAATGACGATACTGACCTTGAAAAGCTTAATTACCTAAAGCTAGTGATCAAAGAGACACTCAGGTTACATCCTCCAACTCCTTTATTGGTCCCTCGAGAATGTAGGGAGGAAACAAAGATAGATGGATTCACTATACCGTTGAAAAGTAAAGTCTTGGTTAATGTATGGGCAATAGGAAGGGATCCCATGAGTTGGGAAAAACCTGAATGTTTCATACCAGAAAGATTTGAGAATAGTACTATTGAATTTACTGGAAATCACTTTCAACTTCTGCCGTTTGGTGCAGGAAGACGAATGTGTCCAGGAATGCATTTTGGTATAGCTCTTGTTACTCTACCATTAGCCTATTTGCTTTACAAGTTTGATTGGAAACTTCCAAAAGGAATTAATGTAAGTGATTTGGACATGACTGAATCAAATGGTATAACTGCTAGAAGAGAGAATGATCTCTACTTGATCGCAACACCTAGCTCGTTTTAGTAACTCAGTTTGTAATATAATATGTATATATTCGATTGAATCTAAAGATAGTATACTAGCTCCGTCGATAAGTATTAATAATTAATAATGTTGTTTGTTCACTTGTTTTAGTGTGCACACGTGTTGAATAATGGACCAAATATTTTCTTCTTTTTTCATCTAGTCTTTTATATTATGATGAATAATTGATCAAAATAAATGAAATATGTATACATAAATGGATGACTTTTCATGGTTAAAACTTAGAACTTGTTATTTGCACATATAACTTTGTATTAACATTTTACTACTTTGATCTTAGCTTAGTACTTTATTTTATGTCTCTAATAATGATGACTCTAGGTATAACAAATGAAAAGGCTGATCAATTTGATTAAATATTTCAAATTATACAATAATAAATTACAACAATTGAGATCAAAATTAGGTTTGTATCGTGATGGAATACTAATTCTATCATTAGATCATGTTAATCCAAGAATACTGCAATAACAAAGTCATTTTTTTTTATATAAAAAATTAAAAATAAAAAAGAAGTCGAACCGAGTTTAGCATCTAATATATATAAATAAAAACAATAATTTCAGCTATATATATACAATAAATTTTTCAACAAGAACCTCCTCGATCTTACCTGACTCCGCCTCTATCCTATGGGTTATGGGAGTATTTTTTTCAAAGTTGTATCATATAAATGCTGCAAAAATATATTTATTTAGCAACTCTAGAAATGCAATGATATTAACACAAAAATGTGGATAATTTATTTAAAGAATTTGTATTTTAGAGGATCTTATATCTTAGATGCCCTTCCTAGAAGGTAGTATAAGGTGTAACTCTTTTATTGGTTGCATGTATAATAATATTTCACAGTTATTACATTTAAAAAAAATAAAAATCAATCAAGTATCTTTTGCATCATTTTTCAACATGAAATTGAATTAACAAAAACTTCTAAAATTCAAGAAATTAAAGCAATAGATCGAAATCATACAGAAAAGATTAGCATGATCCGATCAGAGAAAACAAAAACAATAGAAGAGAAGGTCTTACGTGAAAAATTAAGAGCATGTTAAGATAGCCAGGATAACTTGCCTACAACCAAATAACAAATATTGTCAATATTATTATTCTGAACTATATATCAAATGGAGTAGGCAAGTCATCCTTGGCTACTAAACAATTACTCTCAACTTCATGTAAAACCCCTCTTTTATCATGTTATTTAACTTCTACAAATATGTGATGCATTTATTTGGTCTCTCAATGAGTCTATTTATAGCTCCAAGAAGGGGAAAAAAGTGGAAAAAAATAATTTGGCCTAGTCATGATCTTAATTTTTTTAAAATTATTATTATGCTTTTTTGTTCTCCCTATTTGACATTCTTCCTATTGATCTCATGAATATATTCTTTATGATTTTGGATTAGAATTGAGTGAATACTGTTCTCCAAATTAAAGGATCAATTATTATTCTATCAGGTTGTCTATCTTATATATATTTTTGCAATCTTAATTGTCAACCTTATAGAAAATAAGAATTAATTTGTTGACATGGAAAATAAATGAATTTTATTTTGTTGGTAAATGATTTCCCTATCTTATAATCCACTCCCTCAACTTTTTCTTTCTCATGTGTCCTTTCACATTGCATGGAGTCATACTTTTCTAATATCCACAATTAACTCACTTTGTTTTTTCATTGCCATTATCATTGTATGGTATCATATGGTAGAGTGACCTTTATATATATATATATTAATGAATAAAATTATAACATGTTAATGAATGACAAAAGTCCTACATTTGTGGCTTGACAATCCTCTTCTCTTTGAGCTAGCTTTTAGAGTGTGAGTTTGGCCTAAGACCTAATTTGACATGGTACCAGAGCAGGGGTGTGATTTTCACCCAATGTGGAGCCTCCATTGGTGGCTTGACAATCAAAATTGTCCATGCCCAGATGCTAAGCATCGGGCTTCATGAGGTGTGATGTTTACCCAATGTTGGAGCCTCCAAAAATAAAAATAAAAAATGCCCACACACCAGATGCTAAGCAATGGGGGTGAGCTGGGGTGTTACAGAATGTCAAAAGTCTCACATTGGTGGTTAATGAGATGACTGGACTCCCTTTGAGCTAGCTTTTAGCGCGTGAGTTAGGCATAAGACCTAATTTAACATAAAAATGAGGGGAGCATAAGCTCGGGAATTCCATTTGTATGAGATCAAGTCTATAAGGTTCAATAGTTATCGAATGGAGGTGAACTTACACAAAAATAATCCACTCCTTATTTGTAATAAGCATAATACATAAACATAACTTTCAAACTTTGAGTGTGCACAAGTAGACACTTAAACTTACATAAAATTGAATAAGTAGACACATGTATCCTATGTGACATAATATACGTAGGACGCCACGTAGGATATAAAATTGCCACGTACGATGAATGTGTTTATTTTATGAGTTTGTAATACTACATTTTGTTAAAGTATATTTTAGGACTTAGATTGACTTCCTTATAACAATTAATGTTGAACTTTGCATTTAATAGTACTTGAAATATATTGAATACGAGCAATGAATCTATTTTATTCAATCATTAAACTTAACTTTAAATTACAAAAAATAATAAAAATGTGCTCATGCATGTGCTATCAGAAAATTTGGATAAAGTTGCATATTAATTTATACCATTTTGACTAAAGTTGGATCATCAATATATTTGACTTTTTTAGATAAAGCATATTGTTTTTGGAAGGAATACCCTTTAAACATAAAAATTGGGCATCAAATCCATTTTTTCAGCCCCACAAAATAATCAAGGTCAATAATAATTCATAAAAGGTCGAATTTTGTGTTGTATTGGGAACTACAAAAGGAGAAGAAAATACATACACTAATTTTCAAGTGTCAATGTGCATGCATGGCATACTAATTTAGACTTGAAAAAATCTTATACGTTTTAGTATTAAATAACTTGAGATCGATCGATATATATAAGAATAATTTTTATTCTGATTAATCTTAATTCATGTCATCAAATAAAAATAAAAGTGAAATTAAGTTAAATATATGTAATGATAACAACATTGTAAGATGAAAACTTTTCCAAACTAGTATAAATTATCTATATGAATCTTTTCCCTGTATTATATGTCCTATTTTAATTACTTTTAGTTGAATTTGCATTTTCGGTACAAAAAAATAGAGCGATTTCTTTCCATATGTCCTAATCATGGTGACCATAGTTAATTACCTAGTAATCATGGTTAAGAGGTACATATAATATATGAAATTAATCGAACTGTGCGGAATGATCAGAACATCAGAAATATTTAAAAAAAACTATAGATATTTCAAAGACAATTTCCTTCAAAAATAATTTTTGTTTGATCTTGTCCCCCTAAAAGAATTACTTAGAGATAAAGTGAGTGTAAATGTAAACTTTACAAATGAAGAGAACTTATTCCATTTTGGGAAATTAGATAATGTAGCTAAATAATCAAAGTCAAAGAAATTATTAATAAAGAATTAAGTCAAAGATGCTTATATATTTCTTTCATAACTAGTACTAATTTATTTGGCTATAAATAGTTGGCTAACTTGCAATATATCAATCATCTCAATAGAAAAAGAAAGAGAAGTCTTACATGAAGAGAAGAGTCATATTGTTTAGTAGCCAAGGATGACTTGCCTGCTCCATAGTCTAAAATGTGTGTAATCACATTTTAGTTCGGTTTCAGGCAGTCTCCTTGGCTACCTTGACATGCTCTTTTCTTTTATGCAAGATATCTTTTTTAAAATAGAGATTTTAGTCATCGTTAAAATATCGAGACAGGGTACAAAATGATGTGAGGAGTCGTATTTAAAAGAAGAGAAGTCTAGCATGATGAGAAGAGTCTTATTTGGTAGCCAAGGATGACTTGCCTGCACCATACTTGAAAAGGTCTTTCATATGTCCTTTCGTTATTGGGGTCAAGCAGGTCATCTTTAGCTAACTTGACAAGCTCTTCTTTTTTCATGCAAGGCTTTCTCTTCTTCCATTTTTTTAATTTATTAGTCCTGTCGTTCTTATTCATAGAGGCGGATTCAAAATTTAAGAACAGTAGAGATACTACTAATCGGTGGCTACAAATCTGTCGGATTATTTTTATGTGATTATGATAGAGTAGAGTAGGGATTGAACCAAAGTATAACCACCACCCACCCCTCGCCCACTCACGTGACACTATTTGATTGGATGTAAATTTAAAGAAAAGATGAAATGACTTTTGAAACTTATAGTTTAAAAAAATTAAAAAAGGACTATTAAATAGTACTATTTTTGTGTGTTTGTAAACGACGTCAACTAAAGTGTCCTATTCCTCCTCCTATCGTAATTTGTAAACATGACATGAACAATGACGTATTTTAGGAAAATAAGTTGCTTAGAAAAATGTTTTTCCGAAAATGTATTACAACGCCAAAATGGAGAAAATAGGAAAACATTTTCCTCCATACCAAACACACCCACTCAACCCGCCCCGTCACATTTCCATCCAAATAAAGTGTCATTCTGCATTTTCTTCTCTACTAGCTAACTCAGGACTCACTCTATCAGCTGCTTCTTTGCCTACAAAACTCACAAAAGACCTGCATTATTACCATACTTTATATAACTCGGCGTTCATATTATAAGAAATCAAATACCAGAGATCTGTTGAGACATAATATAATAAAATAATTAAAAAGATGATTTTTTTCCTAACAGTCAATTTTTTTAGATGAGTTGATAACACAACTCCAAGAATACATTGGAAATTAGACTATAACAAGTCATCTAAGGTTGAAATAATTCAAAATTAGCAACCCTTTGATTAAATAAGATATTATAACCTGTAAACAATAACCTCTTTTCTTTACACTATCTTCAATCAATGGATACACAATATCTTCTCTATCCATTTTTACGAATTTTTTATCAAAGTAGGTCATTTTTAAAATCAATTTACCAAGATAATATGTTTTTTTGAAATTTTACAAAAGTAGTATAAACGTAGTTCTCAGTAACGTTTTAGGTAATATTTTATTCAAAAAAATTCAATAACAAAAAGACAAAAGTCTGACAGAGTAAACAAAAATAAAACGTTATTGTCAGTAACGTTTTATAATTCGTTATTCTGAAGTACGTTTTACAGCTAAAACATGACTCACAGTAACGTTTCTCTGAAATGGTTGAAAAATTAAAATTCAATCTTGTACATGTCTCATTCATTATTCAAATTTCCATTATAAAATGAATAGATATATATACTTTGTACATACCTTCACTTGAAGTATATATAATTTTCTCTTTTTTTCCTTTTATACATAGACAATACCTTTTTAAACAAAAGAAAAAAAAACGTGAGGAAGACTTTGAACAAATTGGACCTTGTCTTGTATCATTTCAATTTCAAAATTTGTGAATAAATCATATGAGAGATCTTCTTCTAGCCTAGGTAACCATTCCTTCCAATTATTAGACCAATTGATTTCTTATGATTATTAAATATTAGACTATCGATAAAGAAGTTATTGAATTAATATTGAGCAATAACTAAGAAGACAACTATTAAAAAAAAGAATTAATTGATATCGTAGAAAATCCCTCATCACTCTTTTTTCTTGCAAAAGTTATCTCTCTCTCTCTCTCTCTATATATATATATATATATATATATATATATATTCTCTCTCTCTCTATATATATATATTGAAAAGTTTAATAAAGTTGAATGAGGTATATACAAGATTGAATTTTAATTTTTAATCATTCTAGAAAAACGTTATTGTGAGTCACGTTTTAACGGTAAAACGTGCCTCAGAGTAACGAAATATAAAACGTTACTGAAAATAACGTTTATGTCTGTTTACTCTGTCAGATTTTTGTCTTTTAATTATTGAATTTTTTTGAATAAAATATTATCTAAAACGTTACTGAGAACTACGTTTATACTACTTTTGTAAAATTTCAAGAAAATATATTATTTTGATAAATTAATTTTAATAATGGCTTACTTTGGTCAAAACTTACCCAGTCTTCACTCCACAAATCAATAATTCTTTTAACAGAGTATCTTTAGTAACAATAAATTAACGATAATAGTTTAATTGTCATTTAAAATATATTTTTTCGATATTTAACACTCTTTATTTTGTAAATGTCCTAAAACCTATATATAGTAATACTTCATCTGGTAAAAGCTTTATCACTCTTTGTTAATGTGTATATTTACTGCTACTAAAAGTTATTTTCTTGTAGTGTCAGCTGCCAGCAAGTCTCCCATTGAGGAAAACAGACAATGCATGCTTTTATCGAGCCCGTTTTGAAATACGATTAAATTCTAAGCAGTCCCACCATTGCACCATAACTCATATTGACGACAATGCTTTTATTATTCTTTGGAAAAATACAAAGGGATCATTTGGTACGACGTATGGGTGTGCGTCGGCCAGTTCCTTTTTTTCTACTATTGATTCAGTTTATCGGTTTTCAGATTCTAAATACGCTAAATCAATAACCAAATCAATAATATATATTTTTTAATTGAGCTTATCAATTTTGGTCTTTAACAGTTCAATTTTCGATTTAATCAATAAGAAAATACTTATAAAACAAATATATGACATCTCTAATAAATTTGACACGATAGGACAATAATTTAACTTTACAAATGCTCATAAAATAGAAACAATAATAACTAATATGAAAATAACTATATAAGTATAACACAAGAGAAATTAAGAGGAACATATATAGTTCTTATTTTAGATTTTAACATTTTGCATAAAGTTGTAAACTCAAAGTTATATATTGTGATCTACGAATTGAAGACTAAATGGGACAGTAACTAGTAAGGCATGTATTTTATATTGTATAAATTATAGGAATCACATAGTGTGAGATACAAATTACATTTTGTCCCTATTAGTTTTCATTTTACATAAATCCCTTAAAATAAGAGGAATCTGGATACATAAGTGGTGTCCGGATACATAATTTCTGATACAATCAAATATGGTGTTGTTGCGCTTAAAAAGGAAAAAATAACGTAAATTTTATTTTAATTTATTTCAATCCCATAAATCACGCCTAACATGTTTTACATAATCCATCTAATACCTAACAAATTCACAATTTTGAAATTTCACATTCACAACTTCTTATCGAATATTCATTTCTATTGAAAAAGTTCTAAATCCAAATAGCTCGAAAAAATTATTGTAGAAGATGAATATATCAATTTTGTTGAGGTTGGGTGAGCGATGTGATTTATGAAGGTTGTTGGACAATTTGTTTCATTTATGAATCTGAAGCGGCAAGATTGTAGTATATCCTAAGTTGAGAGGACTCAAAACTCAGAGAAGATGGTGAAAGATGCGATATTTTTTGCTATGTCTGTACGAGCCTTTGCTTTTATGGCAAACCATGGACAAAATCTATGTCTAGATCGCTCTTCATCAAGATGAAATTGAGAAGCAAGAGAGAATGGAGAAGGAAGCAGACATCAGAAGAATGAGAGCAGAGCTAATTAGAGAAAACAAATAGTGGAAGTCTCTTGCCTAAGCTGCCAAGAATTGTAAACCTAGTTGCATTCAATTCAATAATTTGTTTTTGCTGTCCTTTTTAATATTTCTGGACTTCTACTTCTATTTCTAATTTCCATAAAAATTATGTAATGATGGTGATGGATGTCTTCAATGTACTTAAGTTTAATTGGGTCTGTGAAAGTTTGGATGTCTCAGTACTCTTAAGATGGTACCTCTCAATATGGTTCAAATACAATTATATAATGTATCATGATCTAGTTGGAATTGTATATGATACAATAAGGTTGCGAAAAATATGTAATTGTGGTAGATTTAACTAGACGAGATACATTGTGGACAAGAAGAATATATTACTCATGATAAATTATTATTACTAAACTATTTAATACATTGCTAAGTACTGTAATCCTATTTGATACATTAGAGAAGTAAAAATTGTCCGTAAAATATTCTATTTTAGATAGATACATTATTGTGTGATAGTTATTAAGTATCAGATACATGTAATTTTAAAATTTAAACTTTTATTAAATCAAATTTCGCTTACTGTTTTTAAAATTCTTTTGCAAAAACAAATTTTCAAAAATATAAAACAAAAAAGGAAGGAAATATTCACTTTCCTTTTACAATGAAACAAAAAAGGCACCTTAGTATAATTGAAGGCGTTGTTTATAGAACCATTGGGTAAATATTAAAATAATATTAAATTCTCTTTATCATAAACTTAGCAATTTGTATTCTTTATTATAATATATAGTTTATTTAAAGAATTAATAACTCCCAATTCACATAAAAATAGACGTGTTGACTATCATATATAATCTAGTCTCATCATTGTTTTTTCAAACAAGATGTTTCTAAGCAATTATGTCTTGTTTATTCGTTCCTTCACATTTCTTTTGAATTCATTTTTTAGTCTTAATCAAATTTCAGTTAGAAGTATATAATTAGTTATACATGTGCAGATTATACGATAAATAAGATTGTTTTTCAAATAATGAATGTTTATCATATACCTATTGTTGGATCTGATACACAATGCTCCACTTATAGAACACATTATGATTTATAAAATAAGATTATTATTGGGTAATATTTACATATACATCACATTCTAAGTTGGGTGAATTGAACAAATATTAAAGGGTGCGAATACATAACACACAACTGATTTGTTGTTCTCTATATAGTCTTTCAAATTTGAATAAGACTGATGATACATTAGAGAACTTGGTACATGTAAATGATATGTTATATTCAACAACATTAGTGTTATTTATCAACACCTTAAATATGAATATGATACATTGCATAAAACAAAATTTACTTTGACACTAACAAAGGATAACTTAAAAATCAAAATAAATGAGATGAGAGAGAATAAATCTGAAAATTAAAAAATAAAGAAAGTAAAGATCGAGGGAGTGAAAATAGAAACATATTGAGTGAGTGAAAATGGAAAGAGAATGAGGGAGTGAAATAAGGAGTAAAAATAGGATGAGAAACGTCTAAAATTTATGTATCCGGAAGAATGAGGTTTGAAAGGAAAAAGAGGGATTTTGGAAATATTTCAAAATAGTAGGGATTAATAAAAATTATGAAAAATAAAGATGTGTATATAAGTAATTTATCCTTTTATATTTATGTAGGTAAAAGTAGTAAACTACTACACTCTAATCCAATATTAAAGATCAATATTGAATCGATAATTCGATTTTTTAAATTAAACCATTAAAAATTGTTAATGAATAACCTAATAGCAATAAATCAATAACACTTTTTTTGTCGATTTATCGATCGGTTGATTATTGCACGCCCCTAAATACGAAGATAACGAATTTCATATTAATTCCATATACGGTTGAGGTTAAGGTTCGATGCATAAGGTTAATTTGAAGAAGAAGTAACAGAGAGAGAGAGAGAGAAACAAAAGGAAAAAGGGCTAAATGATTTAGTTTTTCGAGGCATGAATTTCGTAATTAAATCTAAGTTATTTATATAATAAAATTGACAGTGACCAAACTTGCTAAGTTTTTAAATACTTAAAGGACTAAAATTGAGAAATGTATAGTTAAAAAACTAAAATTGATAATTATATAGTTAGGACACCAAATTTGATAAGTTTTTGAATAGTTGAAGGACTAAATCTAAAGGTGTATAATTAAGGGACCATATTAAACCTACTCATATTATATAGTTAAAAGACTATTTATGTCATTTTCTCTTAGATTAGTTATTAATGCTTCAAATTGTTTGTCCATTCCATATTATTATTTATTGCATAAGTCCAGTCGATTTTAAATATCTATTATAAAAAAAAAAAAATTTAATTTTATTTTTTATCAAATTAAAATGTACATATACAAAATTATGATTAATATTGTACCTTTTTGGGGAGGTTAAATCTTTAATTGTTATTTTTTCTTCTTTTTCTAATCTTGCAAAAATATTATTGTTACCTTTTTCTAATTCTGCATAATAATACATAAAATACTATACAATATATAAAATATAAAATAATAATAATAATATAAAAACATAAAATAAAATAAAAAATAAATTTTTAAATGAAATTTAACCAAATTAAACTTATAAGATATGTTAATTGATAAATATGTATATATGGAAGAGGTACTTTAGTCTTGAAAAAGAAATATACTTCTACTTCAGCTTTTTTTTTAGGATAATAACTAGTCTTTGGATTTATTATTGACCAGCTCATTTAGTAACTAAACATTTTAATTCCATCAAATTCAACTTAACCTATTCATTTGTCACCATCGAAGTAAACTAAAAAAAAAATACAGAAGAAGAGAAGAACAGGTCTTGTATGAAAGAGAAGAGCTTGTTAAGTTAGCCAAGTTGGCCTGCCTGAAACGAAGAAAGTAAGGACACATGACCACCATATCATATATGGTGCATGTAAAGCCCTTTCTAAGAGATTCAGGCAAGTCATCCTTGGCTACCAAATAAAACTCATCTCAACATGCTAGACCTCTCTTCTATTCGAAGGTCGATAAAGTTCTGATCTATAAAAAAAAACAATAACAATCAACATTTAAGGTTGATTTTAATTAATTTCTTTTATAGTAAAAGTCTTGCATGAAAAAAAAAAGAAAAAGAAGAGCTTATCAAGATAGCCAAAAAAACGGACGAAGCCAACCAATAAAAGGTCACCATTAAGTAATGGAGCAGGCAAGTCATCCTTGACTACTAAACAAAATATGACTCTTTTCTTGATTTTTGTTTGTGATGATTACTATATGGTATGTAAGACATGTATTTATAGTCACAATAAATCATTGAGATGATATTACTTGCTAAGTATCCATAGCAAAATAGTAATGGAGAACTAAAGCATCTATGGCAAAGTTACTTTATCGTCTTTGACTTTGGTCTTTTGATTTCTCAAATAGGAATAAGTTCTATTCATTTGTAAAGACACTTGCACTCACCTTATCTTCAAGTAATTCTTAGAGGGAATGTAGATCAAGCACATTGACCATGGAATAATTATATATGTATGTACAATATTTGGCTAGCGTTTGATCATAAATTTCCAAATATTCTTGGCAAATATTATTTGGGTGAAATTTCACCATGTGTTAGGCCATAGTATTTGAGAAATATATTTCACTTTTTTTAGAAAAATATAATTTATACTCATAAGTTTTAAAAACTATCAAAACTAACCATAAGTTTGTATTACAAGTCAATTGGATCTTCGTTACAACAATAACAAACAGTGTTCATGATAGTAGAGTGTAATGACCCTTTTAGTCGTCTTAAGAATTTTAACCAGTATTTCTATATTAACCTTTTTAGTAGATTTTATAAATAATTTATAACTTATAAGAGTGAGTAGCATGATTTTCAGATTTAATAAAGGATTATTTTGTAATGACCCGAATTCGAAAAGTTTTTTTTTGGTAATTGTGAATGGTCAATTAACCATTGTTAATTAATTTGTGGATAATTTAGTTATTTTTTTACAATAATGGACCAAGTTTGAAATATTAAAATAGATTAGTAGAAATTATTAATTTTAATGCATAATTAATTTTTAAAAAAAAAATATGAAAGAAGAAACTAACTTGTGCATCGGCGTAACCTAGACAAAGAGGAACGGAGAACCTGAGGTCGTCAGGTAATCTCTCAAACCTCTCTATTGTTGTATATATATAATGATAAGATATCATATTATTATTGTATTATTATTAGTATAGTCAATTATTAAAGAAAAAAAAATGATAAACAACCAAATGGGTTTAAAGTTTGAGGAATTGAAAATATATTACTGTATGGCCGTCCTTTTTAAGGGAGAAAAAGGGGTGATGGCCAATCATTATGTAATGATTTAGTATGATTAGTCAAATAATGATTAAATTGGTAAATACAAACCTAGGGTGCTTCAATGTAAGGTTTGGAAACAGTAAGGGGTCGTTTGGTACAAAGATTGATAATGCAGGGATTAGTAATGCTGGGATTAATAGTGCAGGAATTAGTAATACAGGGATTATTTTTATCAAGTGTTTGGTTCATTGTTTTCGACCTCATCTTATGTTTGGATTACAACTTTATAAAAAACTTCTTTCCAATTATACCCTTAAATTCTTATGCAATTGGGTTAAGGTAAATAATTGCCGGATAATATTTTTTTATGACCTTCTAACTAGCTAAGAAAAGAACAATTTTATCGTCATGTTTGCCTTTTTTTTCTTAAATTATTTGAGGATAAATAATTGTCATCTTATTTAATTGATCACTTACAAATGTCAATTTTCAATTTAAAAAAAGATAAACTATCAACTTTTAAAATTGAAAAGACGGTAAACAATAGTAAAATTGAATAAATCATCTACATTTACGAATAAGATTGCAAGTTGTAATTTTCGTATGTATTCAATGTTATAAATTGTTGAAAATACAAAATATTAAAAAACCGCACAAATATTTATTATTTGTTTATTTTTTTGATTTTATGTTTTATGGTTGTGCTAGTAAATTTATTTAAATAAATTAGCTAACAAATTATTTAGAGAGAGTTAAATAATTTGTAAGCTAATTTATTTAAATAAATTTACTTGCACAACCATAAAATATAAAATCAAGAAAATAAACAAATAATAAAATGTTTTGAGGGATATTTTTGTCTTTAGTAGACTTATCCCATGGTATTATATTCCATGTATTGTTAATACCTCCAAATAGAAGGTATTAGTAATACATCATATAATACCATGTAGGAGGTATAACTAATCCATGGATTAGTTATACATAGACCCAATTTCCTACCAAACGTAGTACTAAATAATACCATCTATAATACATGGACTATTTTATTTAATGCGGCCTACCAAACGACCCCTAAGTGTTTTCTCACTGTTTCTTAGATTTTATTATTATTATTATTATTATTATTATTATTATTATTATTATTATTATATTATGATTCAAGTTCTGATAGATTGGTAATGTAATTAAGTTTTTGGTGTATGATATTATGTGAATATCTTTAGATTTATGATATTGGAAAGAAATTGAGACTTAATCCTAGGCTTGAAACATAGGAACTTCACCATAGATGTGAGTGAGTTCTTGCATCTAGGCTAGACATATTATAATATGGGCGTTGTTGGGTTAGAAATCTTACGGTGATTAATTGCGTGAATAGATTGCATTGATTTGGAAGCTCAACGAAAAGTGAAAGATTCAAGTGTCGGAGTGAATTCTTGATTATTTGAGGCAAGTGAATTTCTAAACCCTTGTTAAGTGTATGAAATTCGTGTATTTCCTTGTGGTATTTGTTGGGAGTAATGAGACTTGGTGAATGGTTGATTTGTCCACATTGATTAATTCTAATGATAAAAAGGGGTAATAAAAGACAATGTGATTATTTGTTTGTATGTGATGTGTTGAGAATGGTACGTGTACCGATGTTATAATGAAAAGGTTTATTACTATAGAATGCGGATTGTAATCCGAGAATGTCAAAGCATATGCACATTAACTGATATATTATTGATTTGACTTATTATGTGTGATTGTGTTCTTTATTGAACCTGTATAATTATGATAATTGTGGTGATTATATGTCATAGCGACATTTGATTTATTGAGATGTTGCATCATCTCCTTTATTTGATATCATATTGTGCACATGCATTGACATGAGATTGGGTATGAGTAAAGGTCTAACACGTAGAGATCGTCCGTGTTGAGATCGAGTTATGATTATTTGGGCACGTGGAAATCGTCCGTGCGATAGAAAAACTTATGATTATGATTTGGGCACGTGGAGATCGTCCGTGCGAAATTTGTTTGATTGATGATAGTGCGTTGAGATCGTTCGCACAGACACGTGGAGATCGTCCGTGTCGGTATATGGACCTCGCGAGTCCCCCATGGGTGATGTATTTCCGAGGAGTATCATGTATATACAGTTGAGAGAGAAATTGGTATTCTGAGGCATATCACTTCATGGTGTCATATTGCATTGCATCTCATTACATTCTTCATTCTTGATGATTATGTGTCTTATTGGTGATTGTGAATTACTTGATATTTGATTACCTCTATTTGACGAACTTGATCTTATGTGTTGCTGATATTGTGAGTGCATGTTGTGTAAAGTTGTGATTGTTGAATATTTAGTTCGTAGTTGAGGATGTGTAATTTGGTTAAATGATATTGATGAGTTGGGTGCTATGAACACTGTGAACTGTAGGTTGGGCTGATTTTTATGCAGGTTGTAGTTGTGGAGGTTCGGTTGGTGTGTAAGGAGTACTCGTATTTTATTCCCTTAGCTTGTGTTTAGACGTTTACTTGCGGAGTACCGTGTGGTTTGGTACTCACCCCTTGCTACTACAATTTTTTTGTAGGTTACTAGCCCGGACTTTGTGATATTTCTCTTCTCCTTGTCTGAGGCTTCTTGGAGATTTGTGAGGTAGTTGGTTGTCGTCTCAGCGTACTTTCTTTCTCCTTAGTTATGACCTTGTTCTATTCTAGAAACAAGTTCATTTGAGATTTGCGTTTCTTATGAATCAATTATAATACTTTAGAGGCTTGTACACGTGACAATCAGATTTTGGGGGTGTTTGAATTGATTTCTCAAATTTCCGTATTTTTATTGTAATGGTTTAGTTTAGGCTGACTCGTCTTGGTGGGATAAGATGAGTGTCATCACGCTCATTTTTGGGTCGTGACATAGAGCAACGTGGTAATTTGGAGTGAGTGCAACAAACATCATTACATACATCGTGAAGTAGACAAAGCACATGACTTTTTTATCCTTAGTCGATTATTCATCATTTTCATGAACCATATCATCATTTAACATTCACTGGATATTTCATCACTACTTTGGTGTTAACGTAAAAAATTATGTAATATAACGCAAATAACAATTATAGAGAGTGTTTTTATAAAAGATAAAAGTTTGGGGTGAAATTTCAATTTTTAAAAGATCCCAAATAATGAGATTTGGGCCAAATACTAGAAAAAACTAGTATTTGAGAATTTGAGATATTTGCTAAAAATATTTGCCAAATAATGGCAAAGTGTATGGACAAACACTATTTGTCAATTTTTTCCCCAAATATTTTTTGAGAAATCTATGGCCAAACGGGCCCACACGTCTTTAAAATTTTACTGACTGGACTAATTTTAATTTGTGTCACATAAATTTTC
Organism: Solanum lycopersicoides; assembly: GCA_022817965.1. Taxonomy (NCBI): domain Eukaryota; kingdom Viridiplantae; phylum Streptophyta; class Magnoliopsida; order Solanales; family Solanaceae; genus Solanum; species Solanum lycopersicoides. Next base: position 3,173,782 of record CM040624.1, read on the forward strand.
TTTACTTTCAAGGCTCAAACTCGAAAATGTTATTTAAGGGGTAAAGGATACCACACCTCAAGGTGGTCAAAATTACTCAATATTACAGAGTAATCATGAGATGTTTTTTGAAAAATAATAATCTACGATATTATTATCAAATCACCAATCACATTTTTTAGATAGAAAATGATAGAAGATATTATATTTTCAACGAAAAATATCATACAAATGGAATGGATTCACTATGGACTATAGAGTTTGTAGTAAGGTAGCCATTAGTTACAAAAATAAAATAAAATTAGTCGATATTTTTCTAACTAAATAATTCCTAACATATTTGTCATATAAATATCATAAGCAAATACATATTATTATAAAGTTGCTTCTTGACTCCTTCTATGTTAGTATACAATTGGTCTGCCTTGGGAATTTTGACTATTTTTTTTCTTACAGAATCTGATAAATTCGAATCAAATCTATGGGATTGAAAGAAAATAAAGTCCATGACACATTTATTTGATTTTTTCTTTATTATTTATATTCAAAAGGCACATACATACAGAACAATAATCTTATTGGATAATCTGACCCCAAAAAACAAATATGCTTTTAGTCCCAGATTTAGTTGTACTCAGATTTTATAATTTACATAAAATTATACGTTTTGTCTTTTAAATAAATTGATATTTAATTTTGTCATTCTGTATTCTTTAGCAATTGAATTGATGTCTAGTGATAGCGGCGTAGCCACATATAGCTAAGTATGGCTAGTCAGACAGAGAAAATTATACGAAGTATATAGATCAAAAATTATGTCTCATACTTATATATTATTGTAGATTTTGAACATTCTTAACGAAATTTCATTCAATACATGCTTGGTATACTTAACATCATTGAGTGTATATTCCTATGGTATTAGGATACAATACATTGCCACTAAAGAAGAGAACTTATTCCAATTTGGGAAATCAAATAATGTAGCTAAGAAACCAAAAGTCAAAGAAATAATAAAAAAGCAATTATTCAAGAGATGCTTATTTTTTTCATTTTTACTAATTTGTTGTGACTATAAATAGATGACTAATTTGCCATATATCAATCATCTAAATATATATTTATATGTGTGAGAAAGAAGAGATGTCTTACATGAAGAGGAGAGTTATATTATTGTTTAGTAGCCAAGGATGACTTGCCTGCTCCAATATTAATAATAAGGTTTTTAATTACACCATTATTAGTATCATGGTGACCTTTTATTGATTGGTTTCAGGCAGTCTCCTTGGCTACCTTGACATGCTCTCCTCTTTCATGCAAGAACTTCTCTTCCCCCGCTTTTTCTGTTTCGATTTATATAATAAACTTTCATTTTTTGACTAATGACACACTTATGAATTTGAAAACAGTTATGTTTACCCTTCTCATTTTACTCTAACGAAAAGTTTTTGTAACAATACGAATAGTATGACATGTTTATTAAGACCACAAGTTTCAAAATGTTAATGTTGTATAGGCATAAAAATGTTATAGCAGGTTTAAAACCGTTATAAGTATCAAAAGTTTTTTTAAAAATTATTTCTTACACCAAGTCGTCAAACTATAATGGAGGAAGTAATTTACAAAGGAGTCGAATTAATGAGAAGATGAGTCTAGCATGATGAAAAGAGTCTTATTTGGTAGCCAAGGATGGCCTGCCTGCACCACTTTTGAAAAGTGTCCCTTCATTCTTGGGGTCAAGCGGGCCATCTTTCGCTAACTTGACAAGCTCTTCTTCTTTCATGCAAGACTTTCTCTTCTTCCAATATCGAGACATCAATAAAGGGTATGTGACGAAAAGAGAAGTGTTATTTATGACTTACTTGAACCATTTTCATGGGCTTATTGCGGTTTGCATATCCACCAATATGGATCGTAAAAGAGTTGAACTTTTATTTGAACATGCTGAGGATTTGTGGCAACACATAGTCAAATGTAGTTCACATATTCACCGTACACAAAAGATCGCTAGGAGCACACAACTGACAGTTAACAAGTCATCTTCAACAATATGCTTCCCCTCGATTTAATTTTTGCATTATACAAATATATTATTTTGAAAAACCTATCATCTAATTCGAATCAAAATTAACTTGCTTTGATTCGATATTTTTATTTATTTTTTTAGGTTATTGGTTTTATTATTATATAAGATAATAGGGATCTAATATAATTGAATAATATATATATTTGAATGAAGAACATAAGACTATATTAACCAATGGATATGATTCTCCCAATTATATTCTCATGTTAAAAGTGTTTGATGTAGACAAGACTCCTTTTGTAGTATATAAAATAAAATAAAAATGTTTCATTTCTTTTTGCAATAAATAATGAATGAAACATCAAATATATTTTATTCTCCAAATTCTCAATACCTTGTTTAATTTCATATATTTGATTAAACACAAACAAGATTTTTCGGGTTAAGTTCAACTCGCCCCGCCCCATTTCAGCATTTTATTCTATGTTAGCTAGCTCAGGAGTCACCCTATCAGCTGCCTTCTTTGCCTACAAAACCCAAAAAAAAAAAGACCTACATTATACTTCATAGAACTCGGCGTTCTAGATAAGAAATCAAACACTGGAGATCTGTGTTGAGACATAATATAATTAAGTAACTAAAAGTGAGTCCGTTTAAACTTTTAGATGAGTTGATAACACAATTCAAGAATTCTGCTGAGAAGAGTTCAAGTGGAAATTACCTCTTTTTCCCAATTTGTCTGAAGAGTAACTATTAAAAGTAGTAGTGCTTGTGCAAAAAGGGCAAGAGTGATTCCCAACCATAGTCCCTGAAAATCATATCATCTTAAAGATTTTTTTCATACTTCGAAAGACGGATATGCTAAGAAAAATGAGAAGCTTGAAGGAGTACGTACCTTTCCACCTAAATGGTAGACAAAAGCTAATATAACACCAGCAGGTATTCCGAAAAGGTAATAAGCTCCCAAGTTGATAAGTGCCCCAATCTTTTGCCATCCACACCCTCGCGCTGTACCTGGATTTCGATAGGTGATAAGATCATCTAGTCATTTAACTCTAGGGGCAAATCCAACCATGGGTTTGCGGATTCAGCAGAACTCAGTGATTCAGGGTCTAATCATATATGAATGTCTACGAAAAAAAGGTATAGAATGGGTTCGTGAGCTCGTAGAACGCAGAGTTCCAGGGGAACATATACATGTGTGTCCGTGTGAAAAACAAGTGTAGATAGAGATGGATATACACTTCAGAACCCACTCTCTCTATTAGCTAATCAAACTGCTGCATTAGCTATTCCAAATTTGCTCGGACTCTATAAAAGTGTTGTCAGGTGCGTGTCAGATCCTCCATAAGTAGTACATTTTTGGAGAGTACGGGCAACATACCTGTCTAGACTCCTCAAGCTTTTTTTTAGACAAATCAAGAATTTTAGTCGTAATTCTTGAAATATAGAAGCAGGACACTCGTATAGTAAAAAAATGGACGAACCTGAAAGTACAGATTGAATGCCATCTAAGAAGTGGGATCCTGCAAGCAAGACTAGCATCTTTGCTACATATGACACTACTTCTTCCTCAGTGCTATAACAGTAGCCCCACATTTTACGAACGACAATCAACACTATTGCTGCAATAACCCCTTCTGTAGCCACCAAGAATACTGCAGTACTAGCAGCTAAACGAGCTGCTTGAGGTCGTCCTGCACCTAGTTCATTTGAGACTCTTACGCTGAGGAGAAAACCAATTAAGTATACAAACTAATGAAGAACCATATAAAGGAAAAATTAACGACGTTATAAATTCACCTCGTGGCACCACTTAGTCCTAGAGGTATCATATACACCATGGAACATGTATTAAGGCTGAAACAATTCAAATATAGCAACCCGTTGAGATGTCAGCTTGAGATTTGTATTAGTGTGTCTAAGAATGAAGTCCAACCTGATTGAAAGAACCGACGTTTCTAGCTTTGGATTTGGAAGAAGTCCAGACAACAGAACCATCATTTCAAATGACCAAATCTCTAAGCTGTCGTCAAGAAAAAGCAAAGATATTTTGTTTCATCCGTTCATTTTGAAAGGGCGATTGAAAATATACGGTTCACATAGATTAAGAACACTACCAGAGCATAACAGCAGAAGGAATGGCAAGTCTCATATATGTCCATATATCACGAAATGCCTCTTTCGAAAATCCAGTCCAAGTGCTTTTGCAGGAAGGCGATATTCTGACATATGCCGCTAGCAACAAGAGATTAATCCAGTAGGAAATACAATTAGCCAGAGCAGCACCCTTGTTGCCTAGACCAGATTTAAACACCAGAATCCAACAAGTGAATATATGCAGTAAAGTAGTGATCCCCGCGCTGAACATCATGGGGATCACATTTTTTTGTGCTTGTAGAAATCTAATATGACACTGAAGAAGTGCATACGCGAAAATAGTTGGAATCATATATCGCGCATAACTTCCTGCTTCAGCTGCTATTTCCGGATCTTGTCCCAATAATACAAGAATATGTCCTGCATTAGCCCAAATACATGCAAGAGGAACACTGGCCAGTAGAAGAACAAGCATTGCCCTTTGCATATGGATACCGAGCATATGATACTGTTTTGCTCCATATGATTGCCCACATAAAGTGTCCAATGCACTCGCTAATCCCAGCTGCTCTAGCGATATGCAGTAGGATATTTAGAGATGCTAAAACACCATTTAACTCAAAAGGTAAATTTATATAAACTAAGTTATAGGTCATACAATAACCTACAAAATGAACTTGGTTCCGCATATGTATCAATTAGTGGCAATGAGTAAAATTCTACTAAATAAGAACCCATCCTACATGTCCTCGAGTGGACGGTAGAGTGGTTGAGGCATAGGAGTAATAACTAGAGTATTATTTTAGGTTAAAATCCCAGCTACTCCAACCTTTGATGGTAGGATTGTCCTTCACGTGTTTATGGACTATAGCATGCACTTGAATTGATCGATTGAGATACACACAGGTTGAACCAATGTTGTCAAAGGCGAAGAGCGTGCAGCCTTGCCTTGCCAAATATATATATATATATATATATATATATATATATATATATATATATATGTGTGTGTGTGTGGGCAATGTGGCGCACGCCTTAGTGCAGGCTGATGACCCTAAACTTCACAACTGAAGTGCACCTCAAATGAGATAAAATCGATCCGTTTACCATTACAGAGATAAAAGGGGAATCTCTTACAAGCTCCTTCCTAGTTTTTAGTGTATATTGATCTACATGAAACACTCACTAAACATTTCCCTGACATGGTAAAATTTCATTTAGTATTAATCGGTTGTACCGTTTTAGCTACTAGCATTTGATCTTCAAATATCTGTTTGGCCATAAGATTTGATCAGATTTCGGAAATCAAATCTTCAAATATTATTCAGTTCCCAAAACCAGCTCAAACCAGCATTTGAGACTTCCAGTCACATAACTTCAAACACGTTCAAACGCAACTTCAAATTCCAAAAATCACAATTTTAAACACTTAAACTTTTCAAGTTTCAAAATGTATGACTAAACAATAGCTTAATAACAAATATCCCCTTAGTAACATGAGAGCTTGTTGAGAATATTATTAAATAAGAAAATTGTGTTCCCTTGTAATTGCTTAAGCTTTTAGATAAGATGGTTAGACATTTCAATATGGTATCAGAGCAGACAAAAGTCTTGATCAAATCTCACCACCACCCAAATCCAAAAAAAAATTAATCCGCGTGTTTGACTCAAGAAAGAAAATCAAGCACGCACGTAAAGAGGCATGCTAAGAATATTATTAAATAATTAAAATGTGTTCCATCTAATATCTTAATTTTTTAGATGAGATATTCGCACACTTAAACATAATTTTAACTAATGAAACAGACATTTCTTCAAACACCAAGAGCACAATAAGGAAATACTACTATGATATTATCCGTTTTGGACCAAACTCGCATGTTTTTTTTGTCAAAAGCCTCAATCTTTTCAGCTATCAATACGAGACTTTTGTTCGCACGCATACCAATAAGATAAAAAGAAGGGGAAAAAAAGGACTAACCAACAAGCTTAGACCAGATACAGAGGCAAATGAAGTAGCCATTGAAGCACCAGAAAGTGATAACTCTCCCAGATGACCAACAAACATTATAGATATAACCTGTAAACAATAAAGTAAAAAATTAACAGACATTAAAGGCCCTGCTAATACCAATAACCTCTTTACTTCTCCCAAAATCTCATTTTTATTTACACTTTCTTCAATCAATGGACACTCAATATCTTCTCTATCCATTTTTTCAGTCAATTTTCACTCTACAAACCAATATTTTTTTAAACAGAGTATATATAATGGTCTATGGGGTGGACTCAATCGGTCAAAAAATTATACTATTTATATATAATTAAAATAATTTTTTAATTATATATTAAAAATATCAAACTTTTTTAAATTTCTACAAATTTTAAATCTCTTATTAAAAATTTTAGCTATTTTACTATTGAATTATGGCCAAAAAGGGATATATGCAAAAAAAACAATTAAAAAGACTTTAGCTTTTGAGGCCGCCAGCTGCCAACAACCAACAGCGTGTGGAGCAATTTTTCCATTTATGCAATCACTTTTTCTTTGAGAGAGTGACGAGCAAGATATGTGAGACTTAAATCGATGTGTATAGTAAATATTATTTTAAATTATTGAGATATGAGATAAAGATGTTTTATGCAGCATGGACGAGATATAAATTTAAATTCACAAGATATATGAGTATGTATATATATATATCTTATGTAAATTTAATTTTATAATTTTATTTTAAAAAAATAAGTAATTCTTTTGATTATTTTGTAATATTTTTTTTTATATATATAAGAAAGGAAGGTTTGAATAGGTTAGTTTTTATCATCAATTAGGAGCGTGACTTAGGCCTCATTTGTTTGCACTTAATGGAAATCTGAATCTTAATCATTCAGATTCAACCGATTAAGTACGTTTGGTTTTAGGTTTGAATCAGAATCATTCATATTCAGCCCATTAAGTTCATTTGTTTAATCTTAATGGGTCTGAAGAGGTCTGAACGAATCAGATTGTAGGAGATTCTTAATAACATTTAGACTCATTTGATAAGTTATCAAATAATAAATCATAACTTCTCTGCTTTGGGTGTTTTTTTTTATCTCATAACTAAAAAAATTCTTTCTCTCCTTTCTCAATAAAACATCATGTTTTCTCAACTGATAAGTTTTCATAAATCCTTTCAAGTATTTTTTTTATATTAATGATTTTCTTGTATTAATGTGTGTCAAGAACACTAGTTACAATAGTATTTTTGGTGTATTGTTATTTATCAAGGTTTTTGAATGAAAAAATAGTACTCCAAATCTTGATTATTAAAATTTTTAAAACTTTTTTTCTTTTCAAAAGAGATATATTTTGTTGAAATGAAAATTTCATAATATTTTATAATATAATGTTCAATTTCATTTCCACATTCAGATATTAAAAAAAAACATTAATTATTTAATGTTCAGATTAAGAGACCACATCTTAATATTCAGATATGTATTAAGATCAAAACACTCAGATTTTAATGCAAATTTTAATACTCAGATGTGTATTCAGATTCAGACCTCTTAATTTTAATAGAAACAAATGAGGCCTTAATGTAATTGGATGTCTAAAGTGAAATTTTAATTAGAGTACTAAAATATAAGCAAAATTTATATAGGCATAATACATAAATATGTCATTTGACTTGGGCTCATTTCACATTTATGCCCTTCAACTCTGGGTTTACACAAACAGACACTTAAACTTATATAAAATTATACAAAAAGATACACAAATCATATGTGGTATCCTACATGATAATTTGCATCCTACGTGGTGTCCTATGTGTTTTATGTCACGTAGGACTCATGTGTCTACTTATTCAACTTTATATAAGTTTGAGTTTCAACTTGTGCATAAACAAAGTTGAAGGGCATAAATATAAAATAAGGTAAAATTAAAAGACATTTTTATATATTATGCCTTATTTTTTAAAGCATTGCGTCGGCGATTCAATAAAAAGTTTAGGGATATAATAGTTTTACGAGATAAAGTTTGCTTAGTAAGATTGTTTTTTTGTGTTTGGCTATTTGGACCATATCAACAACTTCAACAAAGGTCCTTTGAGATTTTGTCACTTATCAATGAATATGATGGATTCATTGAACTATTGACACATATGTATAGTGGTTGTGTGAGATCTCAAATTTTGCTAATGTTTATTACTTTATTGGTTTGTTTTTATTTGTCGTATTTTGATTTGATATGCTTATAAAGAAAGAATAATAATTGACATAGTTATTTTGTCAAAACATTTTTATTACTTGATGTTTAGTGTGAGGTTTAGCAAACATAAAAATCATATTTATATGTTATAGATATAGTTTGCATAATTGTGCACCATGGGAAATTTTATGTTTGTTATGAAGCATCAGACATGTATAAATCGCAGACATACATTCATTTGTATAAAAGCGCAGTGATTATATATATATATATATATATATATATATATATATATATATATATATCGGTTAGATAATTGTATATATGTAACTATTATGTATATGTATCAATGATTATTTGTATATCTACATAAATATTAAATGTGTATACAATTGAATCGAAATAAAATATTTGTATATCATATCTCTCTCTCGTTTTATACAACACAAATTAGACATTGTAATTTGTATAATTTGTGTTTGTATAAAGCAAGAAAGAGAGAAAGGAAAAAGAGAATTGGTAGGGAAAAATCTGTATTTGTATTATTATAAGTGTATAGGATGAAAATATATATATTTTTAGTTGTATATATATAGTTTTGTCTCGCTTTATACAAATACAAATACAATTTATACATGTGTTTATATAAAGTGAGATAATCGAGCAAGATCAGGGAGAGTGGCGAGTTAGATTATCTGGAGAGAGATGCAAATGACAAGTGTTTGTTATAGATTACAATTAAATGAAACTGTAGTTACAACATTTAATTTGAATTAATAGTTTGTTATTTTATACAATTTTTCCTAAAAAACATCCTATTATTTACTGTACTCTTAGATAATCAAGAGTTTAAAATTTAGTCAGAACATCAATAGATCGTACATATTAATATTAAAAATAAATTATACTAATTTATCCTAATATTTATTATGATAATTTTAGTTATAATAATATTGAGTTCGTGCAAATACGAGTCATTCTCCCCTACTAAATTTTAATAAACCACCCATTATAATATAGAAAAAAAATATTTATTGTTTGAGAAAGGTACAACACAAAAAAAATGAGTATAATCGAGATAATCCTTATAATAAAATAAAATTATCGTTCATCACCGCATCTTATAATTAATACTATCGAAGTAAACTAAATAAACAATAGAAGAAGAAAAAGTCTTGTATGAAAAAGAAGAACTTGTTAAGCTAGCCAGGATGGTTTGCCTGAAACCAAGAAAGCAAGGACACATGACCATCATATCATATATGGTGCATGTGAAGACTTCCTAAGAGGTTTAGGCAAGTCATCCTTGGCTACCAAATAAAACTCCTCTCATTATACTAGACCTCTTTTCTATTAAAATGTCGATACGTTTCGATCGATAAAAACAATCAATCTTTTAATTAAGATCGATCTTTAACCGTTTCTAATACTGAAAGTCTTGCATGAAAGACAAGAGCATGTCAAGGTAGCCAAGAAGACTGCTTGAAACCAACCACTAAAGATAATCATTGTAATTAAAACCTTTCGAGTAATGGAGCAGGCAAGTCATCCTTGGCTACTAAACAAAATATGACTCTTCTCTTCATGTAAGACTATACTATTCTTTAATTTTTTGTTTGTGATGATTACTATATGGTATGTAAGACATGTATTTATAGTCACAATAAATCATTGAGATGATATTACTTGCTAAGTTATCCATAGCAAAATTGTAATGGAAAACTAAAGCATCTATGGCAAAGTTACTTTATTGTCTTTGACTTTGGTCTTTTGATTTCTCAAATAGGAATAAGTTCTATTCATTTGTAAAGACACTTGCACTCACCTTATCTTCAAGTAATTCTTAGAGGGAATGTAGATCAAGCACATTGACCATGGAATAATTATATGTATGGAAAGTAGGGTGTGCATCATTTGTTTTTTCAGTTTGGTTTAGCACTATTTGATTTGAATTTTTTGATTTTTGATTTTGTTAAAATGTAACCCGATTCGTTTCAAAATAATTTTGGTTTAATTTGGTTTTTCTCTATTCGGTTCGGGTTTTTTCGGTTTGATTATTCGATTTTGTCAATAATTAATAACATAACCAAAGTAATAATATTGAATCCCTTAATATACTTTCTAATATGAATTATAAGAAAAACTCAAAACACAATACTTATATAAGTACACCTATTATAGATGTTCAAGTATGAAATATAAACGTAATCATCGTGAAAGGCAATAATCAAATAGGAGATAAAAGTGATTAACTCCAATTTAATTTTAAACCTAAACACACACGCGTGCGCGCACGTGTACAGAAAGACACACACGCACGCCACACAACACACACACGCACGCATACACACACAAAATTCGGTTTTTGGTTTTTATTTTTTTAAATTCGAAATCAAATCAAAAAATCGAACAAAATCATTTATTAATCCAAAATCAATCCAAAAAACCAATCAATCAAAATAAAAATTCTAGTTGATTTGGTTTGGTTATTCAACTTAACCCGATTAGTGCACACCCCTAATGGGAAGTTTTTATTTCCATTTCTTAGACTGTACAAATTACTCAATATTTTCATTTTGTATAACATTTGGTATTTCAAATTTTATTGATTAGACTAATTCATATTTGTATCATATAGGTCTAATGAAGGGGCAATTCTTATCAAGAGTACTATCTTTCTGTATTTTCAAGGCTCAAACTCGAAATCGTTATTATCTTAGTTCCTTCATTAGTTAGTAGGTGTGACTAATTTGTTCTTATAGAATCTGATAAATTTGAATCAAATCTTTTGGAATAGAAAGAAATCAAAGTTCATGCCACTAAAAGAGGCATGAATAATGACATAATTATTTGATATTTCCTCAGAATTACCCCTTTGTAGTTTACTTGCCCCGACAAAACGATACTAACAATAGAATACTATGGGTCACAACCATCCAAATAACTACGGGTAACAACCATCCAAACAAGGTGTAAGACAGTGAAAAATCTCATAAAATATATCAAGTTTTATTTCGAGAAACATCTTTATTTATCTCGTTCCGCATATAAAATTATCTCTTGCCCTCCTATTTTTCCCCAAAGTTTTCTTTTTTCCTTCTCCAACCCCCTCCCCCCCTCCCACCAATGTGGGGACAGTACACTCAAAGCCAACCCTAACCCAGAAAACTTTCTCCTCGTCTCTCTTCCAAATCTTTCAACTTTAACTCTTTCTTGTTTCTCTTTGTTTTTATTTCCATTTCTTAGACAGTACAAATTACTCAATATTTTCATTTTGTATAACATTTGGTATTTCAAATTTTATTGATTAGATTAATTCATATTTGTATCATATAGGTCTAATGAAGGGGCAATTCTTTTCAAGAATACTACCTTTCTGTATTCTTAAGGCTTAAACTCGAAATCGTTATTTTCTTGGCTCCTTTCATTAGTTAGTAGGTGTGACTAATTTGTTCTTACAGAATTTGATAAATTCGAATCAAATCTTTTGGGAATAGAAAGAAATCAAAGTCCATGCCACTAAAAGAGGCATGAATAATGACATAATTATTTGATATTTCCTCTTTTATATATATTCATCTTGAAGGCACATATATGCTTTTAGTCCAATATTAGTTAGGCTCGATTTTATAATGTACATAAAATTGCACTAATTGTAAAGTTGTGCCTCGACATAATCTATGAATATTATAATATGAAAATATAAACTTATACTCTACGAAAGTAATTTATTATGAGAAATATAAATTAAAGAGGAACACAAAATAGGGCAAAAGTGCAAATTTTTAAACTTATTGAAAATTTTGGCTATTCCAATAACATTTAAAAGGTTTTTAATTACATCGTTATTCTTAATATAATGGTGACCTTTTATTTGGTTGGTTTCAGTCTCCTTGGCTATCTTGACATGTTCTCTTCTTTCATGCAAGAATTTTCCTTTCGATACTTTTTATGTTTCAATTTATGTGATAAATAAACAATTGAATTTGAAAATAGTTAAGTTCAATTTACACTTGTCATTTTATTCTAAAGAGAAGTTTTTGTAACAATACAAATATTACAACATGTTTAAAGCCACAAATTTCAAAGGTTAACGTTTTATAAATTATATTCATACAAATGTTATAGGCTTATAGAGGGGTTTAATAAGACCATTATAAAATTAAAATTTTATTTGTTTCTTAAATTCTGAATCAGGTCGTCAAACTATAGTGGATGAAGTAATTTACAAAGGACTCAAATGAGAAGAGAAGTCTAGCATGATGAGAAGGGTCATTCATTAAAAAAAAAAGTCTGACTTACTTTGAGCCTTTTTCATGGACTAATTGCGATTCACATATCCACCACATATGGATTATAAATGAGTTAAACTTTTATTTGAAAAAATGCGTTGAATATATGATAAAATATGATGATATGCGGTCCGCATATAGCCAAGACTTAGGGTGTGTTTGGTATGGAGGAAAATGTTTTCCATGGAAAATGTTTTCCTAGAAAACAAGTAGATTTTGGATTTATTTTCTCATATTTGGTTGGTGAGTAGAAAATATTTTTCGAAAATAATTTTTAGTGTTTGATTCATGAATGAGAAATGTTTTTGAGAGACATTTTTTATTTTTACTAGAGTAAAAAATAATTTATGAAATTGAAAATATTTTTTAAAATCAAAATTATTATTTTTTTTGGGGGGGGGGGGTAATGGGTGGGAGCGGGGGGAGGGGGGAGGGGGAGGGGGTAGGAGTGAAAAAATAAAAATTTGAAGTTGATAGTATTTTAAAAACAAAATTAATTTTTTGGGGGGTTAGGGGTGGGTGGGGGGCTGGCCGGGGGGGGGGGGTAGGAGTTTAAAAATAAAATTTTTAAGTTGAAAATATTTTTAAAAAGCAAAATTAATTTTTTGGGGAAAGGGTGGGGTTTGGGGGGGCTGGCCGATGGGGGGGGTGTTCAGGGATCGGGTGAACAAATAAAATTTTAAAATTAAAAATATTTTGTTAAAATTGATGTTTTTCCAAAAAAAAAAATGTAATTTGAAATTTGAGAAGAGTTTTGGAAAATATTTTCCTTAATTTTTGAAGGGAAGTTATTTTCCTTAATTTTGAGAAAAATGAGTTGATTTGGAAAATATTTTCCAAAACTTTTGTCCCAATCAAACATGGAAAAATTGGAAAATATTTTCCAGAAAATGTTTTCCTTCGTACCAAACACTCTTAGTGCATGAAAAACTTTATATATGTGTTTTGCATGTATTGATATGCGGGTCACAACAACTTTTTCTTTTTCTGAATGGGTATTTTTTGGATTTTTAAGTCATGTTTGTTTGTTTGAATATAAGTTTTTATTTTTTAAAAATAAAAATTAAATGATTTGTGGGTTAAAATAAGCATATTAATTGACTTATACATTCAAAATATTATTTCTTTCTATATTAATTTATTTGTTTTATTTTAACTTAACATGTGTAGTTTGAGAAAATCATAATGTTATAATAAAATATTGTTATATAAATATTTGATCATATATTTATAACTTATTCTTCAACTAATGACTTCTAAGTTGGGTCGTTAAAAATTAATTAATTTGATTTTTAAGATTTTTCAACTCCGAAAATTCATTCTTACAAAAACAAGAAAAGTATGTGATGGGCCGACAATCAATCGAGTAAATGACAGAAATCACATACTTTTAAGATAAAATTATCATTTGTCCCTTATAAGTTTATAATTACAAAAATCCCTCAAACTGATACAATAATATAAGCGCTGATACATTAATCTGATGCCCGAGATACATTAATCGTTAAGTAAGATACATTACATTTTATACATGATATACTAATATGATGCATGCGATACATTAATTTGATACATTATACATTAATCTGAAGCGTGAAAATGAGGTAAAATAATTAGGGATAATAATAACAAGATAACTTAAAGGTGAGATTTATGTCATTTCTCCATTTAACGTAACTCAATACTAACAAAAGCATTGACTGCTCCTCTATGTATGAACTAAAAACTTCAATTGTTATCACCACATATTTTCCAAAAAAAGAAAATTAATTCAAATTAATAAGAAAAGTACAAAGAAATAATAAAACTTGGATACATAATTGCCCAGTCTCCTCTTAACTTTGAGTAAATCACAAGATAAATGGTAGGGTAGGAATAATAATTTTAAAATAAAATATGTAACTATTTAATTATGAATATTAATGAATCTCGATTTTATCTTATTATTTATATTATTTTAAAAGCATAACATCCGTTAAAAATGTTAATTGAATTTTTGGTAGACTCTACTAAAACAAAATTGTCTTTTTTTTTAAATTTTCCTTGAATAATTATCATTTAATTATTATCCTAATATTTAGGACTTTGAAATTAATTAAAAGTATAATTATTAGATCTTTACTTATTAGTAATAAGTAATTACTCCTAATATTATACTTTTGAATTCACTAAAAATTTATTTTTTTAATCTTTCCTTCTTTAAAATCAATATTTTATCTTATATAAATCGCTAGGAGTGTGCACTATTAAATCGAACTTTTGTTTGGATTAGCTTTGAATTCTTGGTTTGATTTTGATTTATAATTTACTTTATTTGTTTTTTGATTTGATTTTGAATTTAGAAAAATAAAAATCGAAAAAAAAAGAATTATATATATATATATATATATATATATATATATATATATATATAAATTATGTTGGAGTAAACCACTTTTGTCACTTTTTAGTTATTTTCATTATGATTAGTTTATTTTCTTATGTTTGACATCTATAATTGATATACTTTTAAGTATTGTGTTTTCGTTTTACTTGTGATTATATGTAAAAGTATATTTACCTATATATATATATATATACATATAATTTTTAAAATTGCAAATAATTTTGTTATGTTACTAATTATTGACATAACTGATTAACCAAATCGAAAAACCCGAACCAAAAAAGAAAAATCAATCCAAACCAAATTTATTTGATTTAGATTGCGTTGCACTTCTTCAAAATAAAAATCGAAAATCCAAATCGAATATATAAAACGAATCGAAAACCGAATGCACACCCCTACCCGCACTTAACATATGGTAAATAAAAATAAAAATAATAAAAATATTTTTTAAAATGTTCCCATTTTTTAAAACATCGGTTTAATCTTTCTATATAAATTTCATCACTTAAATAGATATAACATTTATTTCAACATTAATTGCTATTTTTAAATAATTTTGTTCTTTTCATATATAATATTAATATGCTTGACCGTTGCGAAGACATACAAAACATATAAATACTACCCTCAAGTTGGATGGTTGTTAGCTTATTATTTTATAATATATTATGTTATATTATATCATATTATATTATTTTTTTGAATATAATATTTAGACAGATTTATTTTTCATTGTTATATAATATCATATATTCATAAATTGAATAATAAACTATAAGAAAAATAGTGTACAAAATAGAGTTATTATGAAAAGGGTAAGGTGATGATAAAATAGAAATATTATATAATAAGTAAAGACAACATGAACATAAAATATTAAGGTAACGACACAATCACATCAAATCGATCGTTACATAAATCAGTCTTTTCGTTGTTCTCTAACAATGAATTTTATACGAAAAGATACAATATAATTTAAAACACAATCAAAACAAGTATTGTATTTAAACTAACAATAAAATACTATAGAAAACAACATTCCAAACAAAGTGTAAAACAATGAAAATTTTCATAAACAATTTCGAGAAACATCTTTATTTATCTCATCCCGCCTACAGAATTACCCCTTTGTAGTTTACTTGCCCCGATAAAACGATACTAACAATAGAATACTATGGGTCACAACCATCCAAATAACTATGGGTAACAACCATCCAAACAAGGCGTAAGTAGGGTTGTTCAAAATCGAATCGAAACCGATAAGCCGAATCGATAAAATAGTTATTAATTTATAGTATTGGGTTACTGGTTTAGTAGTTTTGATAATGATTTTGATTTTTTTTGTTATTGGGTTATCGGTTCTTAACGGTTTAAAGTTTTTTCTTAATGGGTTAACCGATAACCCAATAGTAAATTAAATAATTATATTTATATCATTTTATATATAAAGCCCTCGACTTAGAGTTTAATTTTCTACTTTTATTTTTGGTTGTCTCAAACACTTGATTATTCTACAATGTAAAAGTGTTTGTTTTTTAGCAAGATGTAACTTGTGAACTCAAGCACATGGTTTATTTGGTTTGTCACCTTGTTTCTAAGTGATTTTCAATGTTTTTTCTTTTATGTCAAATCTTAACGATTAAACCGATAACCGAACCGACAACGATAAAAAACCGATAAACCAATAACCGATAAGCCAATATCTTAATAATTCTATAACGATTTAGCATCTCTACAAATCGATAACCAATAAGCCAACCCGATAAACTTCAAAACTGAACCGAACCGACCGATACACAGTCCTAGGTGTAAGACAGTGAAAAAACTCATAAAATATAACGAGTTTTATTTCGAAAAACATTTTTATTTATCTCGTTCCGCATATAAAATTATCTCTTGCCCTCCTATTTTTTCCCAAATTTTTCTTTTTTCCTTCTCCAAACCCCCCCTCTCCCCTCCCCCCCCAATGTGGGGACAGTACACTCAAAGCCAACCCTAACCCAGAAAACTCTCTCTTCATCTCTCTTTCAAATCTTTCAACTTTAACTCTTCTCAAAATTAATTTTTGTTTCACTTTAACTCTTTCTTGTTTCTCTTTTCTAGAAAAAAGAGAGGAAATTTTGGGTTTTTTTTTGAGGGAAAATGGAGGTGAAAAGTTTCAGCTCTGATGTAGCAGCTTTTGGGAAAATAGTGGTGAACTCTGTTCTTGAAGCTGTTGTTGCTGAGACCCTTTTGGTTACTCAGAGATCTGTTGCTTCTCTGCTCATGGTGGTATAAATAAAACACTTTTCCCCTTTTGTTTTCTTGTAAAGTTTTGATTTTTATGTTGTGGGGTTTAGTTTTCTTGCTCTTTTTTTGCTTCTGTTGTGTGGCTTTGTATTTGAGTCCAACCCCACTGACCAAAATATGTTCTTGTTATTTGGGGTTAGTTTTTTTTGTTCTTTATTGAGTAATTGAGGTTATATAGTTGATAATTTTGCTGTTTCATTTGAATTTCTAGTTTTATGTGTTTGTTATTGTGTTCTTGAAGTTGTGTATATGGACTGTGTTCTTTTTTTAAGTAACTGTTTACTGGAGAATTCAGTTTGTTTCTTCATTGTTAGTGCTTGTTATGCTACTGTGTTGTGTTATTCCTCATTGTTTTCAGCATGGATGCTTTGTTACTGTATTTGCTTTACATGTCTTTTTCTGTTGATATGTTTTACATGAGCGGAGGATCTATTACAAATAGTGTCTCTACCTTCACGAGGTAGTAATGATTAGGTTATTACATTGTGGCTTTTCAGACCTTTACCTTTAGATTGTCTAGAGTTAGTTAATTAGTTTTAGAAAACTTTTACTTATACACTTGGTATAGTAAGATCTTGTTGAGGGTCTATTGGAAGCCGTCTCTCTACCTCCAAGGTGCAAGGGTAAGGTCTGTGCACAGTTTAGCCTTCCCAGACCTTACAATGTGGGATTACACTAGGTATGTTGTTGGTGTACTTAACCGTCAGATCTTGTAACCTGTTTGACTCAGTGTTGTGAAAGGCGGTCGCCATTGGCGAGAGGCGAGGCAAGGCTACCCTTCATCGCCTATTAGCTTTGTGGCACTATCAAAAGGCGACAAAGGTGTGGCCTTTTGTATTTTCTTAAAAAAAGAAGGCGACCAATTTAGGATTTCTAAAGTTAAAAAGATAATTTTAGGGTTTTCTTTCCAAATTTTCACAATTGCACTTTTTGACTGAGATTGTGACTCCAACCAGTCCACTCGACTAGACTTCTTTGGTGACTCCATAGTCCAACCAGTACATATTTCTTCTTCAGATTTTTTCTTCCTTTGTTTCTTTTTCCTTCTTCAAACTTCTGAGTTATTTATATCTTTGTTTTGACTTTTGTTATGTTTTTTTTCTCATATCAAGTTCTAGATTTTTAGTATCTACAATCTATTTTCAGTTGAATTAAAATATTGTTTTTGATTATTTATATATGTAGTTAAATATTTTAAACTTTTTTTTATTTGGTGCTGGCCACACTTCAAAAAGGCGAGCGCCTTGCAGCTCATCTCGCCTTGTGGCAAGGGCAGACCTTTTGTCGCCTTTTGCGTTCAAAACATTGGTCTGACACTGACTATCAAAAGACCAACTTGTAAAACCATAATTTATTTGAATACATGAATGTTGAAAGTTGAAACTGTTTCATTAACAAAGCTGTTACTTGTATTTCATAAAGTAACCTATTCCTAAACCAGCATTGAATGTCAATGCCAAATTCAAGTAATTGTAACTTCTATACCCTCTTGTTGTATGAATCTTCTGTATTTAAGCTCCATTGAGAAATGTTCCTTCACTAGTTCTATTAGTGAAAATGGAGTCGAGATACGCCATGTCCCTCCACTTATTATTCTCCTTCATGGTGACATGTATGGTCATGTCAGTAGAAGGAGAGCTTACGAAAGTTCCATTAAGGCCTTATCTTAGAGGTAATCCAGGGCTATTACCACAAGCAATTGCGCCTTGTCATGATAGTTCAGTGGTCAAAAGAGTAGAGGATTGTGAAGGACAGGTACGTAAAAAGGGATAATCCCATGTTGAATTCTGTGAACCTTGCTTATTGTGAGGCTGTTAATGTTACGAAAAATTCTAACCTTGCTGGTCTATAATGTTTGGAGATGGATATTTGAACGTGGGTTGTGTTTGATTTGTAATTGACTACTGCAAATGTTCAGTAGTGTCTCTTCCTGTCCCCCATCTGCCTAAACCTTAGTGGGAGTTGCCTAGTGGGGAGGATGCAGGTACAATGCGTCGAGGTGCAAGTAAGCTGCCCCAAACACTACAGTTTTAAAAAAAAAAGAGAAAGTCTAGTAGTGTCTCAAAGCTGATTTACAATGTTCACATCCTAACCACACAAAGGCATCTTGAGATGAAATCATCTCCTTGTCAACGTAGTACATAGGTGTTTTGTGTTTTCTTTTTCCTATAATCAGACACGTCTGTGTGGCATTCTCTAATAGATGTTCACGAGTCATGAATTTTAGGAAGATTATGGAAGAAGTAGCATAGAGAATGTTTGTGCAAGAATTGTTGCTCGTATATTTGAAAATATGGACAGATCAGACTAACATTTTGAACATCGATATGTGCTGTCAAATATGGTTTTCTAGTTCAATTTTCTGCTATTTGTGACATATTTTACTGGATCTTGTTGTTCTACTGGTCATAATTATTCTAGCATGGTACTGTTTCTTTGAACAGAGCATCATGTTTGATTGTGATGAGTCATCTTCTTTCCGTGACTTTGTCACCGCTGTAAATGCTAATGCTAAAGAGTTTTTATGTATGTAGGCATTTTGTATGTTTAGTGCCTTCTTGAAGCATATTTGTATCTGTGTATTTGTACTCACAAGCCTTACTTTTGGCTTTTACCTTGAATTCCGGTCGTTCTGCCTCGTTAAACATAACTGCATTTGTTTCATTCAACACTGTGAAACTTCCTGTTCACTGCTACGTGTCATTAAGCTTACGTTGCACTGCTTTGGGACTTGATGTTCCTCAATTTTTTGCCTAAATCCCCTTAAGGAAATTTTTGGATTTCAGGTGGGATGTTTGCTGAAGGATGGTGCTCCATTGTCAGAGTTGGCGACCATTGCTCCATCGTCAGAGTTTGTAAGCATTGCTCCATTGTCGGAGCTGATAAGCCCCGATAGAAGGTATTATTCGTCTCATGTGCATTCCTGGTATCACTGAACTGGAAGTTCCATGTTACAAGCTTCAACAAGTCTACTCATGTCAATTTTAGGTTTCCCTTTGAGGCGCTGCTTAGTCAAAAGAACCAAGCTTGTACTGAGAACAAAGATGGCAGCGATACAGAGGATGATAATGATGACGACGATGGAGATGCTGAGGATCAGGATGACGATGATGACGCAAACGACGAAGATTTCTCAGGTGAAGAAGGGGGAGATGACGAAGAAGAAGGAGATCCTGAGGAGGATCCTGCGGCTAATGGCAACGAAGGAGGAAGTGATGATGAAGATGAGGATGACGACGATGATGGTGATGAGGGGGGTGATGACGATGATGATGATGATGATGGTGATGAGGAAGAGGAAGAAGACGAGGAGGAAGACGAGGATCAACCACCTGCTAAAAAGAGAAAGTGAAGTGTTTGTTAGATGTTTATATTCTGCTTCTCTATCATGGTTGAGGAGAGTATGTAGTGGAAAGAGAATGGAAGGTTTAGCTTTTCTGTCTCTTGACAGTGTAGGAAATTAACCATCCTTGTTCACAACAAATGAAGTGTTTTTATCATGTGGATTGTTACTTATGCTACATGTTACATTTAATTGGACTAAATATTTGTCTATCTATCGGAAACAACCTCTCTTCCGTACATCTTACCTTCACTAGACAGCACTTGTGGGGTTTATCGAAAGCAAACTTTCTATCTCACAAAGATAGGGTGAGTTTTGCATGCATCCTGCCTTTTCTAGATCTCGCTTGCAGGATTACATTGGCTATATTTTTTAGATCTCACTTGTGGACTTACACTCAGTATGTTGTTATGTTGTTGGTAATGTATCTTGTTGTTGGTAATGTATCTATCAATCTACGGGAAACAACCTCTCTACCTCACAAAGGTAGAGGTGAGGTTTGAATATACGTTATCCTCCTTAGGATCTCATATGCGGAATACTATTTTTAGATCTCACTTGTGGGATTACACTAGGTATATTGTTGTGGTTGGTAAAGTATCTACCGATCTATAGAAAACGTCCTCTCTATCTCACTATGGTAGAGGTAAGGTCTGTATATACTCTATCTTCCCTCGCATCTTACTTGTGGTAGATTCAAGAAAGGGAAGTTTGATAGTAAACTTATGAATCTCTTTAATATTTGGAGGTGGAGTGGAGGTACATGGTCCAAATGGAAACTCAATCATGAAAATAAATTTATTTTTAAATTTGAAGTTAAATTTTTAAAAATAAATAATAAAATTTTAAAGGTTGAATCGATCAAATTTATGGAAATATAAAATTATTGAGTAGTATTTAAATCAAAGTTTAACATGAACTTAGCTTAATCTAACTCCACAATTTTTTTAATCCTCATGTAGTCATGTATTGTAAACTATTGCATTGACTTTTTAAATTGCATATTAAATTCCATTTGAGGAATCAACAAAATATAATAATATCAAAAGGAAACTTTCTCTACAAGCTCAAGCAAAACACACAAAAAAAAACAGCTTTAAAATGGTCATTTCAAGTTCCAATATTCTACATTAGATTCAACATAACTGAGAGTCCATCAAAAACAGTCTCTGTATACCGTAAAGGTAGAAGTAAGACCTGTATATATCCTACCCTCTTCATACTCCACTCATGCAATTACACTGTGTACAGATACAAAATGACAAAAAGCAAAAAGAAGATCAGAATACTTTCTGCAAATGTAGTGTTTTCTAATGAAGAACTATTGACAGAGATCCTCCTTCATCTCCCAGTAAAATCAGTCGTTCGTTGCAAATGTATATCGCGTCAATGGCTTTGTTTAATCTCTAGCCCTCAGTTTACGCGCCTCAGAGTCCCCTGTTCTCGCCCTGCTAGTGGCGTTTTTCTGTACCATTCTTCATTCTTAACCAACCCTTACCACAAGTTTGTGTCATTTAGCCTGGAAAATCCAATTCCAACACCATTGCAAAAGTTCCCTTTTCTACATCATGATCATCACAATCCTAAAATCATGATATCGCAATCCTGCAATGGACTTCTGCTCTGTCATACAGTTCATAACCCGTTCACGTTTGATGAAAACTACTACATATTCAACCCGACTACTCAACAATTCGTCACACTTCCAAGGCCATTATCAGGGGATGTTATCGGAATGAGTTTAGCCTTTGATCCATGGAAATCGCCTCATTACAAAGTTATCTCCCTCCAAATTTCTACACTTGAACCTGCAAATCACCAGATAGAGATTTACTCATCTGAACATAAGAAATGGAGAGTTTCTGGACAAACTTTTCCTAGACATTACAATATATGTTTCAAAAACGGACTAGTTTACTGGAATGGAGCCATTTATGTGTCATGTATCAAACGTTTCAACGTAGAAGAAGAAAAGTTTGAAGAAGTTGACATACCTGAAGCCCAGGATCACGAAGAGGATGATTACAGGATCGTCTACTTCGGGGAGTCTTATGGACATTTGCACCTTATACAAGTGAATCGCCAGAACTTAGCTTTGTACAACGTCTACGAGATGAAACATGATGGTACGGGGTGGTTCTTGAAGTATGAGGTGAATGTTGAAGATGTTGTGTTGGCATTTCCTCATATAATTCGAGGTTTCCTCGATACAACAGATTTTCATTACTATGGCATGGCTGTGCTAGATGTTGTAAGGGGAGATAAAGAAGATGATTCATTCTTTATTTTGCATATTCCTGGAATGGTTATACTACGTTACAACTTGGTGGATAAATCATTCTACAAGCTCTGGGATTTTGACAATGGTGTTCATGATGCATTTGATTGGTGTCTGCATTTTGATAGATCAAACACTTACCAGTACATTGAATCTACCTATTGTTGGTAAGTACACAAGCACCTCGCAACGTTATCGTTGCTCGCTTCTTCGACTTGGGGGAATACTAACAGCTTGTTTGGATGGTTGTTAGTTTAAATACAATGTTTGGTTTGATTGTTACTTGATTTTATTGTATGTTACATCAATACCTTATTTTAAATCGTCAAAAATTCTCTAGTGTTATGATCGAAGTAACCAGAACTAACAAAGCTAACATTAAAAGATGAGAAATCAGACAACATACCCAATATAATCCCACAAGTGGAGTCTGTGGAGGGTAGAGTGTACGAAGACCTTACCTCTACCACATAGAGATAGAGAGGTTGCTTCTGATAGACCCTCGGCTTCAAATAAAGCATTTCAAAGCAGTTTGACAAAGAGACTGGTGAGAAACATAAAGTTCAACATTAAGCTTAATACTCCATTTCCACAAATAGAAGATGTTGATGTTCTAAATAGAATTCCAAAAATACATAAGAAACTAATATTCGAGAGGTTTGATGAAACTCTTATCAGCAGGAGCTTATGTGATTAAGAAACCAGAAAATATTATTTCATGCTTGTCAAGTCTCGTCCCAAACATATGCGAGATGGTAAGAGACTCAACTGCAATATATTGAGGCAGTGAACACTTCAAGCCTTCGAGATATGGTACCATCTAGGAGGTAAACCTGCAGTGTAATAGAAATATAGCTGTTTAGTCACCTAAATTGACATCACCGCAAGAAATCAAGTGATATGAATTGATGCCTGACATAATGTCGTGGTGTTCAGATTTCACTTTGTTCACAAAACATGAAAAAAAACACAAAGAAAATGCAGGAAATCCAGTATGATTGGAGAAACTAAGCATGCTGAATGTTAAAATATCAGAACACTTGGTACAGCTGCAATTCCCAGAGGTTTTTGTAAAAACCATTGGCAATTGAGAAGTGCATCGCAATCATTTTACCATATTGCACAAACAAAACTTCCAAAAACTCAATCACTAGTATCGCAAGCACTCTATAATGTTTGCTCATGTGTCAAAATTTGCCGTTGAACTAATCCAAATTGAGGCATTTCCGAATCGCAACATAACGGAGGGTAAAGTTAACCTATTTCGAATAGTTCGAGAATGTTGCATATCAAATTGCATTCGAGGAATCAAATAAAAATCCAACAACCAAAAAAGAGGAAACTTTCTTTACAAGATCAATCATTGCACAAAAAAAATAGAGCTTTAAAATGGTCATTTCGATTCCAAAATACTATAACAGATACAAAATGCCAAAGAGCAAAAAGAAGATCATAACCTTTTCTGCAAAGTGTTTTAT
The DNA here is from genome assembly GCA_022817965.1 of Solanum lycopersicoides. Classification (NCBI taxonomy): domain Eukaryota; kingdom Viridiplantae; phylum Streptophyta; class Magnoliopsida; order Solanales; family Solanaceae; genus Solanum; species Solanum lycopersicoides. Next base: position 3,198,151 of record CM040624.1, read on the forward strand.
ATTGAAGGACTATTCACAGAGATCCTCCTTCTTCTGCCTGTACAATCACTTAGCAAATGCAAATGTGTGTAAAAAAAATGGTGTTCATTAATCTATAACTCTCACTTCGCACGTGTCAGAATTCCCTATTTTAGCCCGGCAAGTAGCATCGTTTTGTAACATTTTTCATATTTAACCAACCCTTTTAGACTTTTTCAGCTCATAACACAACTGTAATGAAGCTTTCTACGTAAATGCATCGCAGCAGTTTACTTCCTAACACTAATCATAAACACACTTCACGAATTTCATTTCATTCGCCAATTTATCAAGCATAACATCAGATCATGTGTATCCAAGATTACATCACACAAATGCACATATAAGCCATTCAAATACATGTAAATCACGACAGACACATAGAAAAGATGCAGCAAAATAGGATAATTAATCAAGTACTACAAGATTCACTTACTAAGGCAACTTTCCGGCCCGGAAAGTAGCAAACTTTGACACTTCTGAATAGCTATAATCAATGCCATTGTCCTTCAAAAATGCCTCAATCATTGCTTTAACTTTCTCTGGCTCCAAGCTTTCACATTCAATCTCATAAAAAGTACCAAAGTCATACATAGTCTCATCTACCTCCAATTCTACACCACACCACTCAAACACATTCCTCACATTCTTAAACCCACCCAATCCAATAAACCCTTCTTCCCCAACATGAAATTCCTCTCTTGCCCTTTTCAAAACCCTAGAATCTACCTCCATCAGTTTTCTAGGGTTAGAAACACATTCATATCCAATTTTCGGATCTAATTCCTCTTCATCCTCTTCCACTCGACTAACACCGTCGATAATTACAGCTTTAGCCTTGAGACACACCACGCATTTCACGTTCTCCGAATTCTCATAGAATCGGAGACGGAGAACAGCCCGGCGTGAGCTCAACTCTCCAGCAGCGCCATCGAAGAAAGTGTTACGCTGGTGGTGTGTTTTTGTGTGGTACGATGAGAATTTTGAGAGAACCTTCTGATGTGCTGATGAATCAGGCAATCGGAGCTTCACTTCAACCTCCATTAATTGAGGCCGATGCGGTTGTTTTTGGAGGAAGGATCGACGGTTGATCGGTCGAAGTGTTGGAGGAGAGATGAGACACCGGTTGTGGCAGCTCCGCCGGTAGCGGCGGCGGTACTGGTGGAGGCAGAGGCGGCGATGAGGGCGGCGCGTTTGCGAGCTTCTTCGAGTTCTTCTTTGTCTTCGATTTTGACTTCGATTTTGCTGGGCTTTCTTCTCAGCATTTCTCTTTCGTAAATCTCAAGCTAAAATTCAGTCTTTTTTTATTATATAAAGAAAAGTGGGATTTTTAATTTTCATAATGAGACCTTAGGTTATCTTATAATTGTGGAAATTCTCCAATTTTTAATTCGGAGTGACTTTCGTGATGGAAAAGATTAGAAAAATAAGGTTGAATTAGTTTGGACGAGTGATGAAAAGATCCGTTGATTGGCTAAAATGGATGTTACGAGTTGTAGGAGTGTATCGAAGAACATCTGTGAAGAGGTGATTAGATCTAATATAGTTCATTTGTAGTTTACTGAAGACATCTTCTTAATACTAGAAGATATGGAGATTGAATACAATATTTGTTATGGACTGTAACTTAAAATTTATTGTTATCGTGTTGTTTAAATTCATCATTAAATAAATGAAAAGATTTATTTTATGTAACGATCGATTTGGTGTGATCACGTCATTATCTTAGTATTTTCTTCTCGTTTTGTCTTTATTTATTATTTAATAATTATATTTCATGTTTTACTCTACATTTTCATAGTAGCTCTATCGCATACCGTACTTTTCTTGTAGGTTTATCATTTAAATGGTGCATGTAACGACGAAGAACGATACAATCTATTGAAATATTGTATTCATTAAAATAATACAGTACAATACAACACAAAACAACACAACACAATACAATACGATTCATTATGAAATGATACGTAATAATCTCTAGACAAAGTGTGAGGGATAGGGTAGAAGTTTGTTTAAACTTGATTTTCACTAGAGTGATAAAATTAATTTATTAATCCGTTTATTTATTCGCTCAATCAATTTTACTTATTAAATTCAATCTATTTAATTAAAAACGAAGTAAATATGTAACTCAAATGGACTAATGACAAACATTTCAAATTATTATCAAAAAGTTTTTTTTATTTTATTTTATGTTATAGGAGAGTATATAGCCATAATAATTTTAAAAGTGAACAAATAAAAGAAATTTAAAGCTAATTAGAATTATATTGGACGATTTGTGTTATAACCCGGTTTTAGCCAATCAATTATAACCAATTACTGATTTACAGTTTCAAGAATCATTTATTGCTAATTTTTATTGCTTTGATATTATTATACTATCTTCGTTCACTTTTATTTATTCATAAAATTAAAATAATTTTTATTTTTACTTGTGTATGGTAATATATTAAGAGAAAAATAATATATATTTTTTATTTTTTTCTCAAATATTAACTACGATTGAAGTAAAATATTCACTTTATCCATTATTTTTAAAGTAAATAAAAGTTCATTGTCAATAAGTAAACAATGGTTTTTTTTTTCCCCACAATTGAACAAGTAAAAATAAAGAAAGGATATTATTTTCCATTATATTAGGACTTCAATAGTCAAATACCAAATCAAATAGTAGAAGTTTTTGTGTTTAATAAATATAAAAATATTTATTTATCATATTCTCAAAATTGTAACTTAATTGTAGAGCCACAATTAATACCAGTACTTAAACTGTATTCATTAACAAGGCTGCTAATCTTTTTATTTCATTTATTAGTAGATATATTAAATAATACTTTACATACATGAACATTATACAAGTCACAAATCCAAAATTCCAAGCAAATATAACTATAAAAATTCCAAAATTCCAAGCAAAAGTTTAATTTTTCATTGCTCTTGTTGTATAGCAAAATGGTGCAAAAATTCTTCATTTCCCCCCTCATTTTCTTCATAATAACATGTGGAGCTATTTTAGTACAATCCAAAATTACTAGAATTCTGAAAAGACCTTATCTTAGAGGTAATCCTGGGCTATTACCACGAGGTGTTACATTTCATAAAGCTATTAGCCCGAGAGTTTCTGACAATTATGTTGTTAGTCCTTCCGTTAGCAAGAATTCTAATACTAATTCAATAGTATTGAAAAGACCATATCTCAGAGGTAATCCTGGACTATTACGACGAGGTGTTGCATTTAATACACCTAGTAGCCCAAGAGTTTCTGAAAATCATGTTGTTAGCCCTCCGGTTAGCAAGAATTCTAATACTAATTCGATTGTACACAAGAGACCTTACGCTAGAGGTAATCCTGGACTATTACCACGAAGTGTTGCATTTCATAGTGCTATTAGCCCAAGAGTTTCTGAAAATCATGTTGTTAGTCCTCCGGTTAGCAAGAATTCTTATACTAATTCAATTGTACCCAAGAGACCTTACCTTAGAGGTAAGCCTGGACTATTACCACGAGGTGTTACATTTTATAGAGCTACTAGCCCAAGAGTTTCTGAAAATCATGTTGTTAATCCTTCCGTTAGCAAGAATTCTAATACTAATCCAATAGTACCAAATAGACCTTACCTTAGAGGTAATCCTGGACTATTACCACGAGGTGTTAAATTTCATAAAGTCATTAGCCCAAGAGTTTCTGAAAATAATGTTGTTAGTCCTCCAGTTAGCAAGAATTCTAATACTAATTCGATAGTACATAAGAGACCTTATCTTATAGGTAATCCTGAACTATTACCACGAGGTATTAAAATTCATAAAGCTATTAGCCCAAGAGTTCCTTTAAATCATAATGTTAGTCCTATCACTACTAAAATTTCTAATATTAATTCGATAGTACCAAAAAAAACTTATCTTAAAAGTAATTATGAAGTATTATCATAAAATGTTACATTTCATAAAGTTATTATCTCAAGCATTTCATAAAATAATCATGATTAACATGTTGTTAGTCCTGCCACTAGCAAGACTTCTAATACTAATAATTTTGTAGAACAATATGTATCGTGATAGAAGAATATTAATTCAATAAAACATTCCAATTAAATCTTAGTTTATCGTTTTAAAAGAAATTATGTTCTCTTCTCTAAAAATTTTAGCATGATGTTTTTATTATAGTATTTATTTTTCATACTTATTTATAATATGCGTTACTTGAATCTCTAATTAAAAATAATCATTTTACATTCACAATTTATGAATAAGGCTTCGTATACACTACACACTACCCTCCACAAGCCTACTCGTGAAATTGTATGTTGATTTTGTTATTATTAATAAAACGAAGCAAAAAACAGATGCTTATTTTTTCATTTTGTTCTCATTCGAACAATTTAATAAGCAGTAATCGCTATCATTTTAATTTTAAAGGCCAATTTTTGAAGAAAAAAAATTAAAAACTTATAATAAATAAATAAATACCTAATTTTGAAATATTGAAAATCTAAATGTTAAAATCAATAGTATTGGTTGAGCTACTTCTAAATTTTTATCATCTTCTTTTGAAAAATATTCTTTGTGTTTTAATTTAATTGTCCAAATTTTAACTTGACACATGAATTAATGAGCTATAAATTTTTTTTAAATTAAAATAGAAAAGTAATGTAATAATGGTCATAACTTTTTAATGTCAATATGACAGAAAATTTATATATTTTAAATATTGATCAAAGCTCAATAACTCGAATAATTTAAATCATAAAAAGAGAAAATGCCACTTAAAAAAGTAATTTATATTTAATGATAAATAAATTGATAGGAGTAAAATTCAACTTAATGTCAGCATAAATGAGTTTATGGTCAAAGCTCACATAAATTTAAAAAAAAATTAATTGCATAAAGTATTATAGAAAAAAAGCAATTTACATTGAATGATAATTTATGTAATTCAAAGTAACGTAAGTGTGAATGAGTTCATTTTGACTATTTTTATTTCAAAATTTAAAAACTATTATCATTAATTAAATGTAATTGTCACAATAATAATCATGTGTCTTTGTAAAACTAATCACCACATAAATAATGTGACATGTAAAAACAATTTAACAGTCAATTTATGCTCATTATCCTTTAGTACCTAAACTTCATAAATAGAATTTATTAGATATTACACCTAAGTTTTATAAACTCCTATTTAAGGAGAATGTTAATCACAACTTCATAATCTAATTCATACATCACCACTCTTTTCTTCTCACTAAGTTTTCAAGAATTCGATTCACTAGACGATTTCCCTTACACACAAAAAAAAAAAGATGGTTTCAATATTATCTTCATTTCCATGCCTAATTTTGATTCTGATATTATCTTTTTCGATGTTAATCCAACCGGGGCTTCTATGGCATGCTCCATCTGGTGATTTGTCTGAATTTTACGCGATGCCACAATGTTGGATGGCCATGGAAGAAACAATGGTGTGTGGTTATAAGGTCTCCGCGATTCTTGGAGGTAACTTAGGGGATGGTTCTATAGACCTTGTTGCCCTTGGTAATAAGTGTTGCAAGGCTATCAATGATGTTTCAAGTAAATGTACTTTTGAGGGTGTTAATCCACTAAACGCGTTTATTCCTCAATTTGTTAAGGATATGTGCGTTGGAGATGATAAAGAGGGCATTTTTAAACCTAACTATCCCTTTTCATATGATCTATTTCGCGAGTCCTTGAAAAAATCTTTGCTCAAGAACAACCATGTGTTACCTCGTAAGCTTCATCGTACCTTGTCTATCCGTCCCTGACTATTTATACCTGGTTACAATCAATTGTCTTAATAGTCTCTTGTGTTGTGGCTTCTTGGAGTTTATTTTTCTTCATTTTCAATTATAGGATTGAGATTGACTTATGGTATTGCAAAGAGTGATGGTTTATACAGTCGATCTCAAAAAAAAAAAAAGAATTTAGACTTAGTTGATAGTATTGTTTGAGTCAAGTTATGTTTGTTTATCTTCATAATATTTTTCGCTTGGTTGTTGTGGGATTTATATGAGGATATGTTGTTCCTTAGAGTTGTTGAAGAAATGTATTGTCGCTTTTAAGGTGAATTGAATTTTGAATAAGTAAAACTTTTAAATTAGTATTTTAACTATATTTTCTTAAATTAAACTTATTAATGTTAGTAGTTTTCATCAGAAATTACAAAATACACATTGTTCTGAATCAACAATGTGTATTGATGACCTCCTAGTATACTTTCTCGATCGATCTATCTAGTACGATTTGTGTCTTCTGTATGATTTGTAGACTATTATATTAAAGCAAAATTTATCATGTTTATGTAAAGAATAGCAGACTGGCAGTTACAGGTCTCTTATCCTAAAAATAAAGAATACAAAGTGTAAATGTAAAAACAACCTATGTAATAAACTCTCTTTACTATTAAATTAAATACTTTGAACATATAACAAGTTTAATTTGAATGTACATATTATAAAAAAATATTTAAATGCATTTAATATCATTATACAATTACATTAACTATGTTATTATGAAATATATTATCGACAAAAATCTCTTACGTCCACATATATAAATACCAAACATCCACGTCCAAATATATAGATTCCCCCAAAGCCCTATTTTAAGAATTCTACTAACAAAAGTCAGTCCTCATACTTCTCTATATTACAATAACTAATTTTAAATTTTTAATTCATTCAAAAATTATATTCCCTCCGCCATTAATTTGAGCCTTCAAAAACTTGTCATGTTAGTTCGATGAATTTCAAATGATATATATTTAAAATAATTGTAAAAGGCTGCTATATTTAACATGATAATGAAGTGGATTGTTTTAATATATAATATTATTACTGATCCAAAATATTCTTCAATATGTTTTATTAAGTGTTAAAATTAAAAATTATTTCTTTGATACAGAAGAGATCTAGAGAATCCTGAAATTCTTTATATGCATGTCTTGTACAATCCTTATAAAACTAAATTTTAGATTACAATTGTCCAAAATCTGTGTCCCATCATATCAAAGTTTGTCCAAGATCTATGTCCCATCATATCAAAGTTACATGTTGTATCATGATCAGAAGTGTGTCGATGAATTGTGAATATACTTTCAATTCATGATTATGCGCTCTTCCTCCATATAATAATATTTGGACATTATTATTTATCGTGATCAGAGACACGTTAGATTCGATATTAAGCACAAAATTATTAAGAGATTGTGAATATATTCTCAATTCATAAAATATCCACATAAGATTAAAGACAAGATCTGGACTCCTTATGCGTGGTACACCATCACCCCACAATGCTTTTCCTAAACGTATCTATTTTAATTAATAATGGAGATTTAAATTTTAGACAAAGTTTATACTTTGCGATTAAAAATTATTGAATGGATCATTTACTTTATATGAATACAAGTACATATGTGTGATATGAAATATTGAAAGAAAATGAAAAAATATATTGCTTAGATGTAATGCACAGTAAATTTCAATTACCTATTCAAATTACTATTTATTGGAATTAAATATTTGAAGCGCATGATAAAGTATTCATATTAATTAAGCACTTCAATTCAAATTTTGGGGGAAAAATATCGATATGCATTCTCAAGTGCTCATTACGTAAATAGTTATTTAAAATATATGACAACATTCTTTAATTACTCGCATTAGCCTTAATAAACGGTAAAAACATCAAGTCTCTTTCGTTGAGGTTGATGTATATAATTAAAGGAAATGAACGAGTGTGATTAGTTTATATGAAGGAAAATGTTTTCTAGAATAATAAGTGAATTTCTTACTTATTTTTGTGTGTTTAGAATGTATGCAAAAAATATTATATATATCCTGAAATTATTTATATATAATCTAGACATATATTATGAGCGGTAAAAATTAGGTGGTTGGGATGGATGCTACTGGGGTGGAGGTAAAGATCGGGAGGACACAATTGATTGTGGAATGCCCTTTGTAAATTTGTTTTTTCTATTTTCATTACGATCTTTGATTATTCAAATAATATATTTCATATTGATTGAAGTAACAGTAAAATGAACAAATTAAATATATGTATGGGTTGTTTCACTTGATTTTATTTATGAAAACAGTTGAAAATATTTTATGTAATTAAAACACTTATTAAATATGTCATTAACTAGATTAAATTAAACTGCAATTTTAAAAGCTAGGCAAATTAATGGAAAGCTAATTGTAACGTTATTTTCACATAATAAAAAGAGAAATTAACCCAAGATAGCTAGAGGCAAAAATAGTCCCAAAAATATGTCTCTAGTTTCTCCAATAAACATGAAAATAATATTCGTTTTTTGCTTATTAATCGCGATTAAACCTAGACTCTGGCATGTTGTTGGTGTTCAAGGTTTTGGGCCGGGCTTCTTGGGTGGTTTGGGTGTCCAAGGTAATGGGCGGGCCTTCTCATTTGGTTCGGACGGCCAAGGTTCCGGGCGGGCCTTCTCGTTTGATTCGGGTAACCCAGGTTCTGGGCCGGGCTTCTCATCTGGGCTGAATAATGGTGGGCCATTTTTTTGGAGTTTTAATGGGCCTGAGGCTGATAAGTGTTTAGCAACTTTTAAAAATACTCCAAATTGTGTCCAAGAAATATTTGGGTCATTGTTCAAAATACCATTTAACTTTATTGGGGCTCCATTTCACTCTATTGGGCCTCAATGTTGCAAAGTTGTTATAGATATTGAAGATAATTGTTGGCCCAAGATTTTTCCGATAAGCCCGCTTTTTCCTCTCTCTCTAAAAAATCTTTGTAACTCACGGGGTCAGGGTCAGGGTCAGGGTCAGGCTCCGAGTGAACAAGAACCACCATCTCCTCCGTCTCCACCTCAACCAGATGTGTATCCAATTCCATCAACTTCAACTTCATCGCCACCTCCACCACAACCATACTCATACTCATTTTCATATGCAAATAAAGGAGATTAAGAATGGGCTCGTCGGAGAATAGGCCCAAATTTGAGGTTTGGGCCTATTGAACACGAGTCCTTGAAATAAGCTATTGGGCCTTTGATCCATGAAGAATTGAAGATTTCGACAAGGAAGTGTTTTTCAACATTTATTTCTTATGTAATTAACAAGAAAATAAAAACCTATTGTTGTTAAAACACTTCTTCGAGATAATCAATTTTTGTTCCAATTTAGGGATTTTTTTTCATAGGACATCCAAAAAGAAAAAAGAAAAAAAAAACAAGATTCTCTTTTTTCCCTAAATATTTGATGATTTCCGTCACAATTAAGTGAATTTTGACTAACATTTCAACAATTTGCATGTTAAACAAGTATGAGAGCTCAAATGACATATTTATTAAGCCTTGGCATATGCAACAACAAAAAAGATATAGCATACATACATACATATGATAAGATTACACTCGATATGAATTCAATAACTTTAAAATCTCAAATTCGCTTACGACATAGAACCTTGGAATTACAGTAAAGTTATATCTGTGTGACCTACGTATAGGCCACAAATTCAAATCGCAGAAGCAATCACTAATATTTGCATTAGGGTAAACTGTTCACATGTAATCCACAGTGTGCAAACCTTTTCTTCGAAACCCTAGTTACATGATATGTTTTCTTCATTAAACTATCAATTATTTACGATACGAGTATCAGAAATCAAAATACTTTTATCTTGGAGAATTTTTTTATTTTTATTTTTTGAAAAGGATGAATATGTAAGCAAAAGTTAAACAACAAGAAGGACAAAGTAGGTGCAACAAATAAAATAAAATACTATATAATAACAAATGCAAATTGACAATAAAGTCAATAAGCAACTAGCTACGTATCAAATAATATGCCTAATACACCAAAAAAAAAAAAACATAATTGAAACACCCAATTTGTCTTTCCTAATGTTTTCTCTCTTAAAGCATTTAAATAGAGAAAAAAAAAACCATATTATGGAGACTTTCCACTTGCTCCTTAATTTATTATCGTATTTAACTTATATATATTGATAGTATAAGAAAAAATTATAATATTTTTTTCTAATACAGTATAACACGTAGAGATGTTTTTGGATAACTTGACATATTTTTTATTTTTTTTAGATTGTTAGTATATATAAGTTAAACACGTTGTAAGCTTCTTTCTTCCAATTATAACAGACAAATATTTGCATGCACACGCAAACATATATGGAGATAAACAAATAAGAATAAAGTTAATGATATAAGTACAATTTTGACCAAAAAAGATGAAGTCATGGCATCCCCTCAATATTTCCATGTAATCCATTTGAGTTAATTATTTTAGAAGTTGTTATTTTGAAATTAAAATTGTATTTTTTATTGAAGAAAATTGAAATAAAAAAATAATTTTCAAAAATTATAATAAGTTTATAACCTATTGATCTTTGCGAAATCAACCCTTTTCTTTCCTATAAAAAAATCACTATTTTTTTATTAAAATTTCCCACTAAAAAGTGTTTAGTAGTTGTTAATTGTCGATGATATTTTGATTGAATAAGTGAGAAAGAAAAAGGGATAAGACACAAGTGCGTCGTAGACTAAATTAAGAATCTATCATCCCATAAGTTTTTTTGTTTTTTTTGTAATTTTGTATACCTTTTGGCTTACATGACACACTCTGTGACTCCACATAGTTGAGGCATGTGAGAGATATTTGGATGTCACGTAAGCCAAAAGGGTGTACAAATTACAAAAAGAAAAAACGGGTTCAAATGAATAATAGAACATTAGTTTAGTTAAGATGTGTTTCTGAGATTTATTTATGAGATTCAGCCATATATAGCCAGGGGTAACTGCACATTATCTCAAAAAAAATAAAAAATTTAAAAAGTTTTTCATTAAGTGTTGTCCGATCCAATCAAACTTGTTTTGATAAAGAAAAATCATATTTTACGATATAAATTTTTCATCAATTCGTGATCGAAAATACTTTTCCTTTCAATAGTGCATAATTCCTACATTCAGCCCAGTAAAACAATGTGGCATGTGTGTGGGGGGGGGGTGGGGGGTTGTTCAAAACATCATTATTGGTCATATTTTAAAATCAAAGAAAGAATAAGAGGATAACAAGATTATATTTTAAGTTACTTCAGAAAAAAAATTAATGAGACATGTGACATTGGTCAAAAACACAGGCAATTTTCAATGATATTAATTTGACCTAATAAAGTATAGTATATATATAAATAAATATATTGTGGTCCTCAAGGAGTAAAGAATAATGGAGTTGTTTTTTTAGTAGTTATTTTTTGGTGAGAATTCAACTACTTTATTATAAATATCAAGATAGGGTTGTAAGTTTACTAAAGAAAAAAAAAGCAGAAAAAATTAAATTAGAATATTGTTTCTTAAGAGAAAGATATTAATCATAGTTTTATATTCTTATATCATACTCAAATCATATATTGATTAAACTTAAAAGTGTGAAACATCATCACCTTAACCAACTTTTCTCTAATTATTATTCTCGTTCGTTCACTTTTATTTATCAAAGTTTACTTCTCCAAATTTAAATTATATGAGTTTTGATCATATTTTAAAATGTATTTTTGTCAGATTAATATGAAAAGGATTGTAGATTATAATACTTTTCATATAATTTTCAAATTTTTAAAATTTTATTAAATTCAATTGAGTTTGAAAATCAGTCAAGTTGACTCACATAAAGCAAAACATGACTAGTAGAAAATGAACGAACGGATGAGTAATAATTTTTTTTTTTACTACTCCTATTTCTCAAAGGGAAGTCTTGAAACAACAATTAATTATCGTCATGTGACTTATAAGTGACGAGTTCAAATAATAAAAATAATCATTAGAATATTTGCATTAAGCTAGACTATCTACGTTAAACTCCTTAAAATACAATCCTTCTTTAAATACTAAGTAAACACGAAATACTTATAAACTAAGCTATTTTACTTCTCCTATTTAACTTTTTCTTTAATTTAAGCACAACAAAACCAGATAATTAAAAGGCAAAAAAAAAAAAGGCACATAAATGAGATTTGCAAACAAAACTAATTCAAACTGACTTTTAAGTTGTATGCATTAACAATGTATAAAAAAATAATTAAAAATATCCTATCAGGTCACTTAAAAAGTAATATTTTTATCTCAAATGTCTCAATTTATCTAACGATTTTTTTATTTATAAATTTATACACAAAAGAATAATATATTTAAAATAATTTAGATTTATATATATCCTTTTTATTTTATCCTCGATAAAATCATTACTAGTCACATCAATTTCTTTAGCTTATTTTAGATCACAAATATCATTTTTTCCAATAAATTCATGTACGGACAAACTACATCACGTAGATTACAACAAATAGTTGATTATATAATTTATTTTAAATTACAAATTTCAAAAAAAAAAAAAAAAGGTTCTTTCTTGTTTTCTTTTCTAAATTTCATTTTCAATAAAATATATATAGTAAAATTTGAAACTAATCAAATGCAAAGAAAGAAATTTGACTTTCCAATTAATAAGTAAATAAAAATAACCAAACATGGGTATCAGTGAGAAACAACAATTAAATAGGATCAGAAGTTCACAAAATTTCAAAAAAAGATAATTAGGTTAATTTCCCAGCTACTATTATTTGAATTTTTTCAAAAAATAATCTTGTTAGGTAAAGGTATCATAAATACATAGAGCTAATTAAGAAGTGGTCTTAACAAAAACAAACAAAATTAATTCAAAATGAAATAATACATAAATCTATATTTTAAACTTTTATCTTAGCGATTACTGATATTTTTATATTTTCAATTTGAATATGTGCCAAGTGGACACTTAAATTTGTATAATATTAAATAAATAGACGCACAAATCTTATTTGACATAATATACATAGAATGATATGCAGTAGATGTGAATTGCCTCGTAAACGTCAAGTAAGATGCACTACAACAAAAAAAGATTTTTGTGGCAACAAATAGTGCTAAATTTTTACCGACATTAGCTAATTGTCATCAGATCTAATGTCACTATAGGCTTTAGCTAGGGACATTTATGAATAGTGCTAATTGCCATTAAAAATACTAATTTTACAGCAATTAAGCTATTATCGTTAATTAATTTTCACTAGAAATCATTTTTAATATAGTAAAATGTGTCTATACTTATTTAACGTAAATCAATATAGATTTATATATATATCCAAAATTAAAGAGCATAAATATCAACTAAAGTCAAACTAAAAATAATATTTATGTATTTATGCCTCTCAAAACTAATACTGCTTTAAAAATTCAAGATAAATAAAAATAATATGACAGAGAAATTGAATCAGATAAAATATTAGTTATAAGTTAATTAAATGGTTAAATATATGTCCCATTAACTTTAATATATGTAGTTTGTTATACCTATTACCTGTCTGAATATGACCTTTTTGACCTTCACCAGAAAAATATCACCAACTTTTTTTTTTCTTTTACTAAATAATCACATAATTCCTGCATTTGCAAGATTTTTTATAATATAAGATCTTTTTCTCTTTGGCCTAACCAGGCTTTATTCAGTTCAAAATCAAATGATAGATCACCAAAACCCTACACCATTTCCTTTCTTCCCTAGTAGAATTTGGATCTTGCTTGCTTTGTCACTACGTCAAAAATGATTTTTAACATTTAAAGTCGATTGACATTTTTGTAAATATCTCTAAAGTCTATAATGACATTATATTCAATTACGATTAACTAATGTCTGTTAACATTTTTTATTAATGTATATACCTATTGTTACCAAAAATTGTTTTTGTTATATGCATGAAGAGTTTTAATTGGAGGATTCAACATCTAATAAGTATTACATTAGAAAATACATAATAGTCTTATATATAGTGTGTGATTTTTCGGCAAAAGAAGTTTGAGTATATTCATATTGTTCTTTAATTATTTGATAATTGTATTATTTATTGTTAATCTAGTTAATTCAGATTCGCACTATATATACAGTAACACAACTAAAACATAATCTACATGTTCAATGGAATCTAGCTAGTAGCTTTTAATTAAATTTTATAAAAATACTACAAAATTTACTAAATACTTTTACATATTCTATAATTGTGAGTTCAATTATTATTATATTTTTATTTAAAATTTAAATTATTTTAATAGTCTCATAAATTTTAAATTTCGAATCTGTATATATATTTATAGTGAAATGATCTAAATTGGGATCACAAAGATGATTCTTTTAATATAATTTAATATAATAAATCCTCAAATATATTTAGACCACATACTTTTTGGTGATAGTCTAATAGTTGTCTTCATCATGAATCTATCACAAGTACTACCTATTTACTAATCATAGTCATACAACTTTTTAAACATCACATATGTCCAACTCTAAATCTAGTCATCATACCAATTTCTCAAACATCTCATCATGTGTGCCTAGAAAAAAGTTTTGAACAAATTCATTGATAACTCATTTATCATTTGAATCGAGTTATTCGATATTTAGGTTGACATATTTAATAAAATAATCAAATAATTTTTTAGAAAAACACATTTAGAATGTAATCTTCACTACCTTCTAATTCTATAGAATCAATACTTTACCACTTTCATAATCATCCTCATTTTATTTTTAAAAAAAAATATGCTACACAAACCTTCCACCTTTCATACAACCATGGTTACGCGTTACACTTTAATCCTAAACAGATTGAAATCGATTATATATCTGTACTCACTTCATTTTAAAATAAGTGGTGTTTCAGGTAATTATGAATTAATTATATTTTTTCAATTTTAGCCTTATTTAAATAAAGAGAATTCACATAACCAAGAAATCACAAAAGAGCTATATTTTTATAAAAATATTTATTAAGAATAATTTAGTAAAAATACAGCTTATTTTCTAGAAATAAGTAGTTTGCTTATGAATATACTTAAGCTAAAAACATCACTTATTTTAAAATACAACAAAAGTATTATGACAATTTATCACATATTAACTTGTTTTAGGCAGACTATCAACTATCGAAACTTCAACTTTTTTGTAAATTTGAGATCAATAACGTAAACAAGCTCACCCACCACCTTCCCACTAGTTTTTTCTTTTATCTTAAAAAGGAAACCTATCTCACAAAAGTTTTAAAGTACACTTTCTCCATAACAAGAAATTACATTACTTACTTTTTAATACAACTATATTATTTTTTTCACCCAATAGAGACATTGGTTTGAGAGCAATGGTCCCACAATACATTACTTATCTTTTTCCTTTGTAGTTGAGCAATCTTTTTTAATTTATTTTTCACTTTCATCAAGCAAAGAATCCCAAAAAATGGCCCATTGACAACTTGATGTTTACATTATTCTCTTATCCATATTTATATAATGATTTCTTTTATGTTCCCTAAATACTACAACATTACACACAAAAATATTATATCTTTAAGATATAGTTAAAATTATTATAATATATATATATATAACTCCTTCCATTTTTTCTTTTCAATGTTTTCTTGTCATACTTTAAACTCTTTATAAATTATCGTGAGAAATCTTCAATTTTCAGATATTATTTTTCACTTAAATTATTAAATTATCGGGAGGAACCTTTAATTTTTACTTTGACAATAAAAATAACTTTTTCAAATACTCGCTATTTTTAGGGCCAAACACCTCCTTACTATCCTTACCGAATGTATATTAGAAACACCTCTCTAATTAGTAACCGAGACAAAAATTTTACGAAAAAATTCGAAATATGAAAAAATAAACATTGGAAGAAACTAAATGAGATTCGATATCATATATAATTGAAATTCAGATGAACCGCTCGATTCTAAATCACTCTATCACTATCACTTGAAATAAGATCTGCATATATACTATACTTTTCGGACTTTCACTAATGTGATTACAATGGAGTTGCTTATGGGCATGTTGTTTCAAAATATAACATTACACACCAAATCTTTGAGTTTTTTTTTTTTTTCAAACTTTACATTAAAAAAATCATTTCTTGATCCAATCTTGAACCATAATGGCTGATTATGAATAAAGCTTACTTTTTTGTCCTGTCACCCTTACTCTTACCTTTATAAACTCTCGTGAACAGCCTCCAATGGGTACAGCAACCCATTTCATATTCTTTTGCAAATTTTGAGCTGCTAGCTATGTTGAGAACATAGATCTTGATATTATATAGCTAAAGTTTTTATCTTTTTTCAATCTTGATAAAAATGGGTTCTTTATTTTTGCAAAAGGGAGTGTTGGTGTGGTTTTGTTTGTTTAGTTTGAGATTTATTTGTGGAACTGCAGCTCAAGGTACTGTGTTCATAGATGGGAAAATTGCTATTGGAAGAATAGACAGGCATTTTATTTGTGCTACTTTGGATTGGTGGCCACCTGAGAAGTGTGATTATGGAACTTGTGCTTGGGACTATTCTTCTTTCTTGAATCTGGTAAACTAATTTTCTTGAATGCATGTTTACTTCTCAGCTAGCTGTTGTATTTTTGCAGTTTTATTGTGTAGAAATGAAGTTGTGGTGTATGTATTTGCCTTTTCTGTTAGCTTGTTTTGAGTTTTATTGTGTAGAAATGAACTTATGGTGTTAGTTTTCTTGAATGTATTTGCCTTTTCCGTTAGTGAGTTTATTGTGTAGAAATGAACTTATAGTGTTAGTTTTTTGTATGTATTTGCCTTTTCTGTTAGCTTGTTTTGAGTTTTATTGTGTAGAAATGAACTTATGGTGTTAGTTTTCTTGAATGTATTTGCCTTTTCTGTTAGTGAGTTTTATTGTGTAGAAATGAACTTATAGTGTTAGTTTGTTTGAATGTATTTGCCTTTTGTTTTTTTGAGTTTATTGTGTAGAAATGGACTTATGGTGTAGTTTTGTTGAATGTAGTTACCCTTTTTTGCTAGTTTTGTTTACTCTTTTATGAGTCGAGGGTCTATCGGAAATAAGCTAAATCTTACCCTTTCCCAGACCCCATGGGGTATGTTGTTGTTGAATTGTGTAAAAATGCACTTATGGTATAGTTTTCTTGAATGGATTTTCCTTTTATACTAGTTTTGTTTTCTTCTTCTTTTTTTTCCATTTTATTGGGTAGAAATGTTCTTATTGTGTAAGTTCTGTTAAATTATGATACTATAGTCTTAATTGTTAATCCTCTGTACATGGGGTTGTTAAATGTCGATATCTTTGCTACAGACGGAGCTATGTTTTGAGTTTATGGGTTCTGGATTCTAGAAAAAACAGCTTAATGTGTTCTGGATAAGTTATTTTTACATATTAAGTAAATTTTCAAACAAACAAATGCAGATTTTGTTACTAGGTTCTACCTAAACCCGTAGACAGGCTAGTAGCTCCGCCCCTGCTTTGCCACCCATGAATATATGTATATGAATTTCCCCTTTCCGTTTCTTCTTGAATTAGAATTAGAGAGTGTATAGCAGCAAATGTTTGCATATAGTTCTGTGATTTTAGCACTTTGGGTAAGTAGAGGTAACTTTGGAGTACTTTTGTTGTTTGTTTTATGTAATATTGAGTGAAATGAGTTTAAATGGAACGACACGATACATGAAGATTTATATAATCGATTCGTACATGCCCCGAGATTGATGCATAGTTGGTAATATTGTTTGCTAGTTTCAGCTTTTTCTTGTGAAAAATTGACTTAGTATGTTGAGATCTAAGAGATTCCCCTACCCACCCCACCAAAGAAAAGAAAAGTTGGCTGATAGTTGTTGGAGTTAGTTTGTTCTGCTTTCTACTTTTCTACTCTTGTTGTTTGTTTGGGATGATTTCATTTATTAAGAAAAAGAACCAACTCTTAGAAAGAGCCAAAATAGAAAGGAAAAAGAAAACAAGAATGACTTGATTCATTGTGGACAACAAGATGTCAAATGAAACAGAGAAACAAAAAGGTTGTTAATTTGGTTTTTGCATTTGACATTACTCAAAGTAGTTCTCTTGATTCACAGTGAACATAACTTGACAACTTGTACTACTCTCCATTTCACATTATTTCGTTGTTGTTACTGCTCTCAATTTTGTATACTCTTTTTCAAACTACTTGGAAATGCTTTGTTTTAAGCCGAGAGTCTATTTGAAACAACCTCTCTATCTCTACGAGGTAGGGTTAATGTTTGCGTACACTCTACCCTCCCCAGACCCCACTTGTGAGACTACATTGGGTATGTTGTTGTTGTTGTTGGTAAAGTGCCTAACAGTTGGCTTAAATCTTGATAAACTATCATACAAGAAAGATCTTGTTATGTGTTACTTGATCCGAGGGTCAGAAACAACCCTCTATTCTTCCCGGACCCCCACTTGTGGAGTTGTACTGGGTATGTTGTTGTTGTTGTTTGTTGTCGTGATGCATTACTAAGTAATTTCCATCTAATCATCTCTTCTATTTGCAGGATCTTAACAACATTATTTTTCTCAATGCAATAAAAGGTATGGTGATATAGCTTAGCTCCTATAACTTAAGAGCTTTCACATATTTGTATGTTTCTGTAACAAACTAGAGGCCCTTAGTGTTCTTCGTTATAATATGTTGCAGCGTTCTCACCATTAAAGATTCGTTTGGGCGGAACTTTGCAAGACAAAGTCATATACCAAACTGAAGATCATAAACAGCCCTGTGTCTCATTTGTTAGAAACACAACAGAGATGTTTGGTTTTACTCCAGGGTGCCTTCCCTTGTCTAGATGGGATGAACTCAATGCATTCTTTAATAAATCTGGGTAAAAATCGAGTCTTTTATTTCCTTTGTTTGGACTTATGTCATTTTCTTATAAGACTGCAAAAAGTTGATCAACAACATGTATTTCATTCAGGGCTAGTATAATTTTTGGATTAAATGCTCTTTATGGAAGATCGGTACACCCTGATGGTTTATCTGACGGAGCTTGGGATCCAAGCAATGCTGAATCACTTATACGTTATACTGTCAAAAAGGGATATGATATCCATGGTTGGGAACTCGGTAAGGACTAAAGTATGAGTTTCATGCAAAAATATGTCGATAAAACCATGCTACTCCCTCTATCCCAATTTATGTGACACCCTTTCTTTTCTAGTTAGTCCCAGTAGACCCCAAGTTTCAAAAGTCTTTCTTTTATGCTCCGTCCCCGTCAAACATCTTCACATAAATTGGGACAGAGGGAGTATAACATATTGTTAAAGCTTAAGCAGAACTGTCCAACATATGTTGTCGATTTTCTTTCTAGGGAACGAATTGAGTGGTAGCGGAGTTGGAACCAGAGTTGCAGTGGATCAATATGCATCTGATTCTATCGCCTTGCACAAAATAGTGAAAGATGCTTACGAGAACTCTGAAACTAAACCGTTGGTCCTGGCACCGGGAGGTTTCTTTGATGAAGGCTGGTTCAGGGAATTAGTAAATAAAGCTGGGGCATCATTTGATGTGGCAACTCACCACATATATAATCTTGGTCCAGGTATGTTATAGCGAAACCTGTATATGATCTGGTTCTGTAGTCTTAACATCATCTCAAAGACGTTACATGGGATTTTGCTTTTGATTCTTAGGGAGAGATGAACACCTTCTTGAAAAAATCCTCGATCCATCTTATCTCGACAGAGAAGCTGATACATTTAGCAAACTTCAGAATATCCTCAAGACATCTGGTAGTTCAGTGGTTGCGTGGGTTGGTGAGGCTGGAGGGGCTTACAACAGCGGCCGCAACCATGTCACAAATGCCTTTGCTTTTAGCTTCTGGTAATAAAACTCAACTATAATGTTCAACTCTGTTGTTTGTGTATGTACATTATCCTGAGTAGTGTTTTGAGCTTGGAATTTGGAAACAATTATAGGTATTTGGACCAGCTTGGTATGTCAGCTGCCTATGATACCAAGACATACTGTCGACAGACACTGATTGGTGGAAACTACGGTTTACTCAATACGACTACCTTTGTACCAAATCCAGATTACTACAGGTAAATCAGTACTCCTCGAGTTTCATTTTATATGTCAGCGTTTGACTAGACACAGTTTAAAAAAAGAAAAAAGACTTTTGACACGTACTGAAACTACCCTTAGATTTGTCTTCTTAAACGCGCAATGACATTTTATATGGTTATAAGAGCTTGTCATTATAGGTAAAATAGAAAGTTAAAAGTTAAAAGCGCGCCAACTAAAGAAAGGTGTCTTCGTCTTGGAACTCCTGAGTCCTGATAGATAAGAGAAAATCGAAAAACCTCTTACCTCATACTACTTTCTCCATACAAATCTAATGTTTTGAAGAAGAAAACAATAATTTACCCCTCACTAAAAGGGGAAAATGTCATATAAAATAGAACAGATAGAGTAACTCTTATTGTAACATGGCATTAGCAGATAAGACTATCTCTTATCATCTTTAGTTATCGTTTAATGAATACAATGTTCCTTGCTGCAGTGCTCTTCTTTGGCATCGATTGATGGGAAGGAACGTTTTGGCAACGAGTTTCTCAGGGACAAAGAAAATACGTGCATACGCTCATTGTGCAAAGCAATCTGTAAGTTGATATTTGCATAGTGTCACACTAGCTATATACTGTACATTTGACCTGAAAAGAACAACTTCCATTTGCAGCAAGGTATCACATTGCTGTTGATCAACCTTGATGGCAACACCACCATTCATTCCAGAGTTGATTTTAACAGTACCATGTTACATCGACGAAAACACAGACATCATCATAACCACAGGAAGAGTTCAATCAAACTGCTTAGAAGTAACAAAATAGCATCAAACACAAGAGAAGAATACCATTTAACAGCAAAAGATGGAAATTTACAAAGCCAGACAATGCTGCTAAATGGGAAGGCACTAATTGTAGATTCATCTGGAAATATACCTACATTTGAGCCTATATATGTCAATTCAACAGAGGCGATAACCGTCGCGCCACTCTCTATTGTATTTGTACACATACCATATGTACTTTTGCCTGCTTGTAGCTGAGTTTGTATTATGTATTAAGTGATGTATGGTGCCAAAAGGGGTTCCATTTGATTATTGAACCAACAAGTTACACACAGAATTATGTAAAGAGAATACATGTATTATTTTTTTCTGTAAGAGAAAATATAAGCATTTATTCTTACAATGTATGTATTCATTGCATCTATGTATGTATATGGACAAACACAAGTATTAATGATCTTCAATATACATCTGCTGAGTATCATAACTACAAAAAAATTACATAATGTAGGGAACTCTTCACTAAAGTTGCAAAAGTCCTATCAGTCCTGATTATTATACATAAAAAAAAAAAAAAAAACTTTGGGTTAGAACACAAAATGTTTTGTGTTGAAAGCTGTTAGTATATATGTATGCTAGCTGATTGACTCGACGCTGAATAATAAGGTCAGTCAATCTCCCTCTGAGAAGCTTTGTGGCTTACTGCTCGCGAATGCCAGCCACACGATGGTTCCAGTGAGGTAGAAGAAAATCGATGGTGCAAACAAAGAAATCTGCACAAGAACAAGTTGTGAGAGTCAGTTATGAACTGATCTTCAGTTGCACAAGGCGTATAAGGGCATAATGGAGGAATGTGAGGTAGCTTACACTCCATGAGTGAGTTGAATCAAGAAGATAACCAGTTAGAGGGACGCCTACAATTCCAGGAACTGCACCAACAGTGTTGGTAATGCCCTGCATGTACAGTTTCTCAAAGCGGGAAAACAAGATAATCTAGACTTGAATTTCAACGGAAGACATCAGAATAATAGTCATCACTCGGATTATCAGTCTACGTCTCATGGAAATTAGCTAAGCAACACCTTACTAACAAACTCCAAGTTTCGACACACAGAATATGAAGAGATAGATACTTAGCACTTAGCAGCATAGAATTTTTCATGTTTTGTCTTTTTAATTGTGTTGCATCGAGAAACATGAACACCGATGTATAAAACAAATGCAGGCCTTCTGTCATACATACCAGAAGAATGCTTGCATATTCAGGAGAGATATCTTGATGGGTACAATACAGGCCTGCAAAAATGGGGAAAAAATGACGAAATTATTTGATAGCAGCAGATGGGGAAGAAGTGCATCTTTAATAATTAGTTCAAAACTATTGAGACCGAAAGCAATTTAACAAGGATACCTGATAAAGCAAAACTTGAAAGGGCTAAACCACCGGTGAGGATTGTTACTACTTCCCACGGAGGCAAACCAAAGTCCAACGAAGAAAGAATCATACAGGTAGCCGGCGATAAAAAGGCTATTGTTTGACAAATTTTCCTCACCTATTAGTTCAGATGAGTAACAAAGAGTGAGTATCCTTCTTGTCAAGTTATTTCAATCATTATTGTGATATTAGTAAATTCCAAGTGATAAGAAACAATAGCAAGTGAAAGGTGAAAAAAAGAAATAAACTTTGAAAGGAGACCAATCTAACATATTCAGTTGATACCATCCATAAAAAGGATAGCCCGATGCACAAAGTATCCCGTGTTCATGCAGGGGAAGAGCCAGACACCAAGGGGCTGTAATGTAGGCAGCCTACCATGATGCAAATATCGTGGCTGATTCCACAGCTCAAACCTGTGACCTACAGGTCACACAGAACAACTTTACCGTTGCTCCAAGGCTCCCATCCAATATACCCTCCAGCTAAAATATTGTTATACCATTTGACTTTTGAAGAGTCCTCGTAAAAGTTATCATTACTACTAGCACTAAGAAAAAACTATTGTTTGCATCCTAAGGCATGCAGCTTCCTTGAAACAAAAATTTAGAAAACTAAACATACCCAGTGCAATCCCAAACGTGGGTCTGGGGAGGGTGGAGCATCCAATCAACATAAAGAGTGTGACTTCCAACTACAAGGAACGCAATTTGTTCTCGTGCAATCAAAAAGATCTCACGTGTTTCAATCATGTCGAACATTATCTACTCTTGTTGAAAGGATTATTACAAATGTATAGAAGGTATGATCCAAACATGTTCTCTAATCCTCATGTTTTATATTATGAACAATATTAGAGACATGAAAAACAAAGGTTAGACCAGAAAATTCCGGGAATAGAGGAAATAAGGAGAAGTCCAAGTACCAGTGATGTATCAACCCCTTTGGAAATCAAGCTATCGGCAAATTGTGATGCAATGCTGGTAACAAGAATTGAAGCTAATGGAGGGCCAACTGAGACCTGAAATGTAAGTTATACAATTGTAAGGATATACTTAGTTGCATAAACGGTCTTTGATAAATCAAGTCTAACATTGATTAGATTTGGCATTGGCAGGAACTTTCTAAAAGTAAATGGTTATTTCTGTAGGAAATCACATAAGATAGTTGTTTCAAGTGAAATTTTCGCCTTCTTGATAAAGTAAGTTGTTTCACTAACAGGGCATGAAGAAGACGTTAAGTTAGCCGAGGCATTTTTACAGGGAAAAAAATGACAAAAGAGAGTAGTAGATAGACAGACACGTGAATATGAGGAGAGCAACTAAACATGGGAAGCAAAGATACAGTAGACTTACCCATGCCGCTTCTGTCAGATTAAGGTTCAGCTCCTCACTGCAGGGGATGCAAATGGGAAATTCAAGCTTTACAAAACACAAAATATTTCCTTCAAAATAAAAATGTAAATGCAGACGATATATATGTCTCACAATAGGAGACGAGTTAAAATAATTTAACAATTACAAGTAGGATGTGACACTACCACGGGTCCATGGCTGTGCAGTGGTGAATGGAGCATGTAAACAACAGGTTCAACCAAACCCACTATTTTCGACAGATATAGATATACACGTAAAAATTACTAAAATTTCAAGAAAATATTACATGTTGAAGGTTTACTTCCCTTACATGCAATCTTACACCGTTGTTAGACTTAGTCCCATGTACTATAAAGTCAAGGTTTACTTCCCTTACTTCCAATTTTTCTCTTCAGCTTTGTTCTTTATAAGCTTTCTAAGTAGGTAACGTTAATTGGACTTCGAAGCTGATAGGCAGACCAGTTAAACTGACATCTGCAACATCCAATTTATAGCATCTATTGTACAGTAATTGTCGTACCTTGTCCTTTATCATTTTCATTCAAACCACAGTCTCAATATTAGTCATTTATGAACCATGGCATTTACGTCACAAACAAGAAAAATGAAACATTACAAAGAAAAACTTGTAAGACTAGGCTCAATGATGGCACATTTACCTGAAATAGGTAGGAAGCCAAGATAAGCAAGTATAGTGGCCCCAACTCCCACAGAAATGTGTATATATCATCGCCCATACAGCCTTGCTTCTAAAAAACGCCTTCCATGGCACATCCTACAATTAAGGCTCAATTGGTAAAAGCTTCAATATTAATGCCCAATAACCAAAATAAGTTTTTTTTTTCTGGACAAAATGAAGTCATTGCAAAAAATTAGAGCCTGACATTGTTAGACCAGTGAACACGGAAAAAAATAGCACCACCCAGAGCTTGCGGGGACTCCAGAGTTTCAAAGATTATTCCAGTTCTACTTAATGTTACATTTAGTTTAACCTCTCTATTATAAATGTGTTCTGACAGCCAAAAGATATTTAATCAACTCTGTACGCATACCTTTAGAGAGGTGCCCAACTCTCCCAATGATTTATTTCTGGAAGAAGACGGTGGCCCTGTAAATGTGCAAAACATATTGCTTGTGCAATTAAAAACACAGTCCAAAGCAATACAAAAGCAGAAAAAGTTTTAGTACTGTCAGACTCGACTAGATCAGATTTTACCACAATGTCAACAAGGCGGTGGAAACAAGAAACTCTACTCACACGACATGGGTTCTGTGAAAGACCAGGGCCGATCTTCTTTGACCAATTGAAATCCTGAAAACCTGAAATATGCAAAGATAGCCACATCAAGTTAGTATTGGTTTATATGTGCTAATGTGTAAATAACTAAGTTAGGGATAATGCAACTCAAAAGGTAATTTCTTCTCAAAATGAAAACCAACAACAACATAGCCAGTGTAATCCCACAAGGTGGGGGTCTGGGTGGATAGAATGTACGCAGACCTTACCCGTGGAGGTAGAGAGGCTATTTCCGAAAGACACTCGGCTCAAATAACGCATCGCAAAAGAATTTTAAAAGATGAAATATAGAAGTAAATCAGGCATGAAAACTAATATAGAAATCATTACAAAACATACACAAAAGTGTAACAGTAACAACAACAGAATAATGCTCCAGATGGAAACCAGAAAACCAAAAAAATCAAAGCATACTAAAGGAAGGAAAATTATCTTCAACGTCTTTGGAGTTTTGGATTAACAAAAAGAGGAAAGGAAAACTTCAACTAAAAGTAGCAACATTCTGCAAGTGGTGTCTCAAAAAGATGGGGATGACAACAATAAATAGGTAGCACTTAAAAATAGGTTGTCAAAGATTTAGGGGGTGTAGAGCGATCTACTTAATTTTTTTTGTTGGTGAAGGAGGAAGGAGGGAGGCCAACTTACCAAGCTATGCCTAGAAAGCCAAACAGGTAAAACACAGACTCCCATCCATAGTTCTGGATCAGCGGAGGAGCCAACAGAAGTCTGCAAATTCAGAAAATTTTAGACAATCACCAATCTACTTCAATAGAAGAATATTAACCACACTTAAGTATATCAGGTATTGAAGTAAAAATGGGTTTCACATAAACGTGGCGTTGAATTTCTACTGAAAATTTGTTAGATATAGTGCAGGTTTTATTACAAACTTCAGAATCTAAACCATTGGCCAATTATATGCGTTATCACCTTTTACTTGATATGTTTTGCACTTTCTGCAGTTATTAAGAACATAACAAGTAAAAGCAAGACACCTACCTGGTTAATAGGGAAATGTTTTACAGCTCATGTGATATATGAAGCATAATTTATTGCTGCTGAACGTTATCCTCAGAGATAATTAGGTATAGTGTCACATCTCTAATTAGAAGTTAAGCCCTTAGGAGAAACTATTAGAGATCAAGTCAAACAGAAGGCAATGATTTTCGCTAAATAATACAATAGAGGTACGACATCTTGCAGCTGACTGCCAGTCATCATTCATACTGATTAAATCTCACAAATTGGAAGTAAATACCACCTAGATTGGTGAATTGTCTAACATGATAAACCTAGGTCGTCTATGATGTCCTGGTCCGGAGGAAAAATGCAAGTCTTTCCCTTCTAAACTGAACATTTTACTGGCCTAAACAACGGGAACAAAAAGGTGAAAACGAAAGTGAGTAGATGATACAACTGTGTGTCAGAAGTTAGGTTATCAACCCAGAGTGTTTGAGGCATTATGTTCCATCTTCAATCTCATAGAGTTTCTTAACAACAAAAAAAAAATGCCTCAATCTCAAACAAGTTGGGGTCTCTATATGAATCCACACCGACCATGTTTATTTGAATTCATCTCCGGCTAACAGTGTACAAAATAAGAAGTATTAGAAGTTCTTTATATTTTCAACTGACATAGAAATCAACTTGACCAATAATAAGTCGTTGCCAATCAAAAGAATCTCTAATATGACTGATAGTGTTTAAAGACTCCTAGAAAGTATCGGACCTAAAATTAACGTACTAACATGGCTAGAACATATTTCCTACTAATTGGTATCGCCTAGGTGGATTTCTTCTATTGTGCCCATCTTTCACAGAACAAAAAGAGTTAAGCATAGCCGTCTAATTTAATGAAGAAAGTAAAGTAAGAATCTACACATGGACATACCAATGAGATAGAGTTTTAAGTTCTAAAACAAAGGTAGACAAGGAGCTTGGAAAGGTTGCTAATAAGCATGTCTACATTGATGAAAGGCATCAACTCTTTAGTATATGTTTGACAAACTAAAGTCTAGAAACTAAGTTCCGCACCTGAATTCTAAAGTTAATCTTACACGGAACGACATATGCACTTGATAGAGAGAAATAAATATAAGATCTTTAAATATATTGGTGACAGTAACCAATAATTAACTTTAAAATGAAATATACCCGGTAACACTTCCAAAACTCAAGCCACCAAAAACAAATGATACTGCCCGAGATCGTTCCTCCAAAGGTATGGTCCTGTATACAATATTTAGTGACAAAATAAACATGGTAAATGAAATATATACACAAAAGATATAAATTATGCAAGAAAAATGATGCTAATAACATAATTGGATAAGCATTCGAGTATTGCCTTTAAAATTTCAGACTCTGAGACACAATCTATAATTTCTATCTCAAAATTTTCTTCACATTCTAAATTTACTACTCTGTAATATATAGCGCTTTCCGAAAATGAATTGACATTTGACTAGCATTGTCTCAGCTACCCCAACTAGTTGAACCCACTGACGTACAAACTGGTCATATTTCAAAGTATGATTCAGAGGCACAATATATTGTAAGAAAATAACATTTAATACCTTATATTTGACAAAAAAGATACAACAAGAAACATAGAGAAACTTTTTTGAAGCATTAGCTGAAAGATAACCAATATTTCCTTAGTAAAGGGGTGATTTGGCGCATGCTAAAGCAGGTGTAAGATAATAAACCATCATCCAGATTCATGTGTCTAAGTAATTATTCAGTTCAGGCATACCTGGCAATCAGATCAGTGGCAGCTGATGGTGAAACTCCTTCTCCTATCCCAACCTACACTTGGGAAAACAATAAACATGAAATGATAAGTCTATGAAGAAGAATGCATTAGTAATTCCCCGCGTCTATTAAGAACGAGGTAGCATCGGTTTTTGGGACACACAGATCAAGGCAAAATAAGCATTAATACTTCTTTGGTGAACATGATACAAATACAGTGTTTAAGTTCGTAAATATCCTAGGAAAAGTCAAAGACCGAATTACCAAGATCCTTGAAAAGATGAGTGCAGGCATAAACCCTGCAAGATAGGGAACTAACATTGTTGCCAGAGACCAGATTAGTACTCCAACTTCAAGAACTCGACTGCAAACAAAATAAAAATCAAATAAGCATGATGAATGATGAAGTGATACTTGGCATGCTCTGTCTCCCCTGTTGTTTTGGAAGATCTTTTGTAAAGTTAATGGCTTCTAAGGAACAAAGTTTCATTTGCTGGATTACGGGATTGTTTCTTCACAAAAAAATTGTTTGGTCAGAAATGATGAATTTCAAGATTGAACAGTTAGGATAAGGATTGCACTCCATATAAACAATCCAATCTATTCTGGATACCATAAACAAAGAGAGGGATCCAACATTTTAAAGCTTAAAGAAATATAGTGAATCTATGAACTATAGCACCAATTGTAAAAAGGATATATACACTATAGATACATTACTGATTCTTATCTACCGCACAACACCAGAAATATGACAATCCTAAAACTTACCTCCCACCAAATATCTTCGAAAGCCATCCGCCTGGTAATTGACTTAATGCATAACCCCAAAAGAAAGATGACTGGACCAATCCAGCTACTGACGAATTCCACCCAAATTGATGCGACATTGGAATGATGGCAACACTCAAATTGACCTATCAGTAAAATAAACATCAGCACAAATGAAATTATCAAACTTCAATTATTGTAAAGAAGAAAACTTTGAAAGAAACAAAAAAGAGTAATGCTTGTTATGCCAATTTGCTTGATTACATTCTACGCCCTGGTCCATGAGAAGTTCCTCCGGAGCCTACAAGAGAGATGCTAAAAGCAACCTCTAACCTTGAATGAAACCTTTTTTTCCTGTTATGTTGTATTTAATTCCAGGTGCATGGAACAAGCTAACCAGTGCCAATAAAAAACAAGAGTACCAAAAAAGAAGCATGTGTTGTTCAAGCATTTCCATATTGTATTTTCTAATGCACGTTGAATTAATGTTGTTACATTAGTGAGATGTATTATAATCTGCATTCTACCACCAATGGGAGGTGTAAGCAGTGCATCGGGCCACCAAATATGCAAAGGAAGGAGGAATTCACCATCTAGGGGAATATAGATAGTGATAACTCAAGTACCGAAGTCATGGTGATCTGCTCTATTTTCTACTTACATCCCTATAATCTGTACTAACTTTACGAGAGCTTTAGTCAAAGATCAGAAGTCATAACTTTGACATTGCTAATTCGCATGCCATACATATATGTCATGATACTTCAAGGTTGCACCACGACTTGAGCTACCACAAAGTTGACTAACACCCTGTCAGACCTCAGGAGATACCCGAGAGAAATATGTGTCCATATCCATGCACTCCCTATGTGTAAGGTCTAGGCAAGAATTTTTGTTATTCAGTTTAGCAAAAGATCCCTTTCTCAATTAATAATCCCAACTGTCGATTAGAAGTCAATTTAAATACTATTTTCTAGCTCTCAAGACGAAGTTAAACGACAATTAACTTTCGCACTGACAACATAATGGAAAGCTCTCAGCAAGAGCAAATTCTAAAGTCAACCTACTATATCCATATGAAAGCCAGCTTCCACTCATTCCAGCAGGGATTTTACCCTATGCACAACCAAAAGGGTAGCGGCTGCGGGTTTCCCTTTCATAAAGAAAAAGGATAAAATATGAAATATGTCACAACTCACAGAGTAGCAAATAGCTCAGTTGCTAGCCTTTTAGGGGTCCTTTGCTAGCTTGTTTGGCGGTGAGTTAAAGCAGGTATTAAATCTTGCATAAGTAATATCACGTTTAGTAGTTGCTTAGGAGGTAAGTTATTCGCGTATAAAATTAATTTTGTAATTCAGAAATTGTCCATCACAACTAATCACTACATAACTCTAACTAGATACCAAACGACGCCTAAAATCTCACAATATGAAAAGAATTCAATTACCTTATCCATGTTACATATAACAAAGGCAAGAGAAGTAGTTCCAATAAGCTTATATCTCTTAGGTAAATTCTTCCATGGTGGCCAACCCCATTCAAAACCAACTTCTTTATCCTCATTTCCAGCTTCACCCAACTCATCCCCAGAAGTTGATATCAATCTCCCATTCTTCCCCACCTCACCATTTAACTTCAACCCTTTAACTATTCTCTGCTTTTCTGCAGCTTCTTCTTTTTGCCTCTCTGTGATGCTACAAGAAACCCTCAACTTCAAAATATGCTTTTGGGCTAAAAGATTCAACCTTTGGGGTCTTAAAGAACTGTTAAAGATTGAAACTTTATGGTTTCCATAGTGAGGAAAATGGTAGAAACTACTGTTTTCTGCTCTTACTGTGAGTTTAGCCATTGTTGGGTTTTTCAAGAATCTTTTATTTCTTCAAAAAATTACAAAGATTATAGCTTTATTGCTTTAACACTTGAAATATAGATCAATCAAGAAAGAGGGTTTTTCAATTTCCAATTTAATTGGTGAATTTTACTTCCATCAATTTTTTATTAATTTTTTTTTTTTTTAATTTTTTCCACATTTTTTTATTTTATTTTTTTGCAACTTTTCCATGCTTATATTTGAGTGAGGACTTGAAATTGCCACGGAGTTAAATAATTAGAGGCCCCAAATTAATGAGGAAATCTCATTTGTTGGATCTTCTCAATGCCACGTGGAATATTCTCATTAGATGAATAATTTACATAAATTTGACCTATGGTTCAGTTTTTGGAATATTCCCCTTTTAAAAAAAAAAAAAAATTCATTCATTATCATAAATTTCGACAACTATACTTAAATTAAAATCCTGTTCTTTTCATGACAAATGTTTTGCTTGCTATAACTATAATTTGCATAGTTTCGTACCAAGATTATAACACTAACTTGGGAACTTAGAGAACCTCAGGCTGGGACAGCTCTTGTATCAATCAATCAATCGCGCCTCAATGCCAACCAATCGGAATTTGACTATATGAATTCTCAGTATCCATTCCGCTCCATCAAGGTCAAAATGGTCATTTCAAAACTTATATACCTCCCTCAAATTTCACACCATTTTGACAGAAGCAGGTAACTTTTGGCTTTAGCACTTGTGATGCACATACTGCCATATTTGGCAGCCTAGCATGTGAACTTCTTCCTTCAATTCATAAATATAAAACAAGAGGACACAGAATTCTGATAACAATACTATCCTTATTTATCTGCAGACTCATACTATACAAAAAAAAATAAAAAAAATGTAATAGTCTGGGGAAGATAGTTGTACGTAGATCTTACTTCTACCTTGTAAAGGTAAAGAAGTTGTTTCCAATAGACCCGTAAAAATCAGAAGATATGGCTGGACTATCTCCATTTACAACAGATATCAGTTCTACAATGTGTGTTGTCTCGAGATCCATCTATACTAGTAGCCGTAGTATTTTTTGTGGTAAATAAAGGGTTTATTGATACCAAATGTGAATACTTACAATAGTTAAACAGGGCTGACCACCTGTTTTTTGATGAACTGAAACAACTAAAAGAACAAGACTCAACATTACATGAAGCCTAACTTCAGAGTACTGTCGCGTCAAAACAATAAACATCGAATGTAATAAGGAACAACCAATAGTTTCTACCCGAACTCCAACTAAGTGTTTCTTCACAGCAGTCAGGGAATGGTATTGAGATGGTCAAGGATGGCTTGCCAGTGCTTGAGCTCCGTCCCTCTAATGTGAATGTGTAATCTACTCCTCGAAACCTGATTCTGTTTCTGTTTCTCCAGGTAGTGGCTACAAGCATAGCAAAGACGCAGCTCAAGATAGCACCAGTCCCAGACTTCTCTTAGCCCAATTGCTCATACACTACACCTCCTTAGCCAGCTATGAGTAGCTCTATGAACACCGAGCCATGCCTAATCTATGCCACAATGATCCAGTGATAAGTCAGGAGAAAAAGAGATGATCCAGTGTCTCATCAGCCATGTCACAAAACACACAGGAAACGGGGACCTGTATAGCAAACTTCAGCAACCTAACAACAGTAGCAAGCCTCCTTTGCACTGCCAGCCACTCCTGTGGTCTTTTCATGGAAACTACACGGATAAAAACGAGAAACAACTAGATCAGCAGCTAGAGCTGCTTTGGTCATAGCTATGGCTGAAATTATCCAGCCTGCTGGGATAAGAAGAGTATTCAAGAACATAAGTGGATGGGAACATCGAGTAAATGCAACATCAGCAAACTGAAATTTTATTTTTGGAATTGGATAGAGGGACTCAAGGGAAAAAGTTGTAAATAGAGTACAACTAGGGGAACACAATAAAAAATACATAAAATAAGGATTTCAAAAAAAAAAAAAAAAAGGTAATAGCTAAATGAAATAAACGATAGAGTGAAGGGTAAAAAAACACCTCAAGTATCTTGGTTTGATACTACTAGATGTGCGAGTTTTTTACCTGAACTATCACCAAAGATTTAGCAAAACACCAAGATTATACAAGAATTTTAAAAGACTATGTTGAACAGGTTTTCTTTTCTGAAAGGTAACAAAAATGAGCATTTCAGAACCATGTTGAACTATTCTGTCCTGTGTACTAAACACCAGCGGTAAGGTCAGCTACCCGTTCTTTCGTGCATCTTGAAATGTAATCACTGGTATGAAGAATAATCAGTTCAAAATGTAGGTCTCAAGAGTGATACAAACCAAAATTTCACACAGTGAGCAAATAAATCTCTTTTGAAGTTCGGAATAGTGGTGTGTGACTGTGTGACCCAACTTGCATGCACCTCAAATTTTTCACGAAGTACTTTCTACCTCAAACTAGGCACAAGTACCAACAAACACCATGGCTTAGGCAAATGGAAACATATCACTGTAACATTTTTTGCCTCTATTGAGATTTGGACCTTGACCTCCCATTGATCAGCTAGACCACACCAGGTGCAACTTTCTTATAAACTAGCAAGTGAGGCCCCTAAATTAGGGAACACCATAGCAAATGGAGAAACATCTTAAAATCTGAAAATCAACAGAACTAAAGGATTCCGATCCCTCGCTAAATACAAGTTTATACAATCACCTATATACATAATCAACAATTCCTTCATCATCATATGTCCTCTTAGAAAGATAAAGCATCTTACAAATTTAACAAACACAGCAACTTGCAGATTAATTCTAAATACAAAATAATATAAAATCCAACATAAATAAACAAACAATAAAATATACTATTGAACTACTGAACTGTTCAAACAATGATTTAGTTTAATTTTGAAATCCATATTCTCCACCAAAAAAGTTCCCCCAGACAAGGTATTTCCTTTGTCCCTTGTTCTTTTCTGTATGATTTAAGGATTAAGAAAACAAAAAAACATACCTGAACATGCATTTTGGAGTGACAGTATTCTGGTAAAGATTCCAATCTGGAACATGTGCCAGTTCAAAGTCACATGCAATAGATGCAACATTTTCTTACATATTCACTATTATATACATAATAACTTTAGCTGATGTATACATAATAAATTAAGTGAAGTCAAATGGGAGCATCCATCAAGTAATGACATCTAATGGTATCTCTAATTGCTACTCGCCTTTTTTCAGGAAAAATGAGATTTGGACTCTG
Organism: Solanum lycopersicoides; assembly: GCA_022817965.1. Taxonomy (NCBI): domain Eukaryota; kingdom Viridiplantae; phylum Streptophyta; class Magnoliopsida; order Solanales; family Solanaceae; genus Solanum; species Solanum lycopersicoides. The sequence continues at coordinate 3,231,633 of CM040624.1, forward strand.
TATGAAATGTGAGATGAACAACATTAAGTTCTCTTTAGCTGACAAAACAAATATTGACATATCAACTCAGGAACTATAACTAAATGCCTAAAGATAACGCTTAGATCATTGACAAGTATCATAAGATTGCCTCCAACAATTATCATTGATAGTATCATAGGCTATGTTACTGTAAATGACGAAATAGATCTCAGTATCATCTACTAGATCATTGACAAGTATCATATGATTGCCTCCAACAATTTGAAGAAGATAAAAGGTAATCTGGAAGCTTTAAAAGTAAATGAACAATATATGTTACGACAAAACGATAGACAACTATGTCATTTAATCGCCTTCTGATCTTTTTTGTTGAGAAACCAACAAGTGAAGAAACAAAGCATCATGCAGCAACTACCAGAAGCATGCTATCTCAATTGTTTGCAGCCAATATGAATCTAGAAAGCTTTTAGTTTTAGCATCATTTTTTCAGTTGAGAAAGAGTAAACACCTGGTTCAAGAGTAGATCAGCTTTTCCACTCTGCTCTCATTGATGAAAAAAAGCATCTGTTAACTATATGAGATGCTTGCTGCAAAGTTTATCTTTGGATATAAATAGTTTAGGAACAAATCAACAAACTTTAGTCAAGAGAGATGTCAATGGAGAATGCATGGAATGGTTAAAATTGTGTGTTATTTGGATATCATATTTAAGGAATGCATGAGTTTTGTATTTGATACGTATAAATTAGTTGTGGCAGTTGTATGCATCAAGATTTTTCAATGATAGTTGTGTCTAAAATAGCTTGCCACAGCTCGACTATTCCAATGATTAGGTAGACGGGAAGAAATAACTTAGTCCGGCCGAATTTGAGCCTGAACCTCATTTGTATGCATCAAATTATGAAGATATTGATACATCTTCTCTTCTCTTTGCTCCCTGAAAGACTAAATCATTTCACTAGCAAAGAAAGAGGACGCAAAACCAGAACTCCTTTTTCTTTTCCCTCAATGAGCTTGGACACTAATCACTATAACAATGGTTCATCATTGTTAACTATTTAGTCCAACATATTCTCTTACATTCACAAGGATGTCGAATTGCCAAATAGTGCTCCAGACTAGTGTATACATAATGTTGACTGGTATGTGCAGAAAACAATGACATGGAAACTCATTTGGTATAAGAGAACATCATGGTAATCAAGTATCGTACATCAAATGTATAGACTAACAGAAAAACTTCATGCTTAAAGCATAAGATTTCATGTTCACATATTATGTCTTAGCAATGTAACTCTCTTCAGAAGAAAAAAGCTAACACATAATTCACCTCTTCAAACATAAATACATGAGATACAGAATAGCTTATCCAGCAACAAATAGATAACTGTTAACTGAATTTCTATCCTAAACTACATTCTTCAACATCTGAAATGTAATCACATCAAAAGTCACTCTCCTACCACAAATGTTCCTAAAATATCAAAAGGACGAAGTTACAGGTCAAAATATAGTTCTTTTGATGATCTTACAACTCAACACCTAACCCCAACTCCAAGGTTGAACTAGTGCTTCTCTTTAATCTTCTCATTAACAGCAGGATAAACAACAGCATGAGTATGAATTGCCACATTAAATATTGTGTTAATAATACATCCTTTGAATCCCAAATCTAGAGGTCACCAACAAAAAGTGCAGACATACCAAGATTCAGAATTCCCTCAGTTGTTCTCAGGTTTAACAGCATCCAATGAAGGGGCTGGCAGCGCATCGCCATTCCTGGGCAACTTGGATAAGACACGCCTCTGTCCTGCTTCCTCCGCCTTCCCAAACAATTGCTTCCTCAACAAATCATGTAAATGCCCAAATAACTCCTTCTTCAAAGCCTCAAAAGCCAAGTCAAGTCTTTCCAACTCCTCCATAGCATTTTTATTGTACATAAACAGCCCATAGTACAAGTCAAAGCTATCACTAGCAGTATTATCCACCAGATTCAACAAAGTCTCATACCCTTTCGTATTAATAGGAGTTGACTCCAAACCCAACTTCTCCAACACCCTCCCCATTGTATGTGTAATGAACTGTGAACCTGCAGCATGCTTATCATGCTCAGCACATGTCATTGGCACCATCCTACACCCTTCTTTCTGAAATATATCAAGAAACTTGTCAACCCTTGCTGTTCTTGATCTCCCTTCACCAATTCGAACTTTATCAAACATAAAGATCAAATCTTTCCAACTATCCTTACCACTTTCAGGTCCAAACATGGGATGAGTACAAAGAATATCAAAATGGGTAGGCAAAACTTGAAGAAAAATATTTTTTGGAAATTCTTTAACTGATAAAACATCAACAAACAATGTGTTCCTCTTCAGCCTTTGAATTGGCAATGACCTAAGGACAGTCTCAGTTGAAATAATCGAAGTACAAAGTACAATAACATCAGGGTGTTGCTCACAAAGATCATGTGGATCTTGAAAAAAAGAAACCCCTAAAGAATTAGCAATTTGGGAATAATCTGTTCTTGAATGAGCCAACACAATATGACCTTTACTAACAAAGGATTTTGCAAGAAACTGACCAAAATTACCAAACCCCACTATAGCAATTTTTAGCCTACCTGACTGAGCATATTGATTTGACACCAATGCTTCATAATCATAAGGCTGTGCAGCATCAATAGCTTTGATACTCAGACGACGGCGTCCATGGTGGTGCCTGACTTGTGACGGAGAACACACAGAGAAATGACGGCGGCGGCTGGTACTGCTAGTGGGGTTGGTGAGATTAGAGAAACGATTAGAATTTGAGGTTGAGGTTGGCTTAGATTGAAGTGGGGTGAAAGACAACATGGTATATACAATACAATGTTGTCTAGATTCTTGATTTTTGATTCAAAAAATGGAGTTTTTTTTCAAGATTTGAGAGGAATTGGACAATGGGAGAAGGGGGTAAAGGTGAGGTATTTATAATGGATGGAAAATGGAGGAAGGTGAAGAGCAATTGAACAAGTAGAGGACTTTTTCCACGAAGCACAGAGAGAGAGAGAGAGAGAGAGAAGAGAAGACTGAAATTTGAAAGGCGTAAAACTTGGAAAAATGAAATTGAAAATAAGATTGGGGTTTGGGGGTAGGTGGTTCAAGAATCAAACTTGTAAATCTGGTTCGATTATGAAATTTATCGGTTATCGATTTGTAGATATGTTAAATTGTTATATATTTATCGTTTTAGTTTTTGGTTTAACTATTAAGATTTGATATAAAAAAAAATCACGTATAAACAAGGTAACAAACCAGATATACTATGTACATGAGTTTGACATATTGTATCTTGCTCAAAAAAAAATAATGTTACGTTGTAAAATAATTTAATGTTTGAGATTACTTGAAATAAAAGTATGAAACTAATTTCTAAATTAAGGACGGTATATACCAAATTGTATAAATATAATTCTTTAATCTACGAGTAGGTTATTGATAAACCCGATAAGAAAGTACTTCAAATCGTTAAGAATCGATAACTCGATAATTAAAAAATTAAAATTTTTTACTGAAATCGCTAAAACAATAACTTTTTTTATTCAGAATATCATTTTATTTTGAATAACCCTAGTTTTTTAAATTCATCAAAAGACATCTAAAATTATTGATGTAAGATCTTTTATGCTAATTCGTCAAAAGATATTTGAGTACATGTACTCGATTAAACATATAGAAAGTATGTTACGTTTAACCTTTGAATGCAAAAAAATTTTTATTACTATCTTAGTGTATATCTTCATTTCTAATCTCATCTCTAAATATGTCCACATATTCATTTGAGCATCCCATTTTCGTTACTTTCAAATGTGAAATTCTTTTACGGGTCAATATTTTATTTCATACAATATAGTCTATCTTTCACTCTTTAAAACTTGTCTTTATACTTCTATGATACCTTTTTTTAATCTCACAAGTCTCGAGATATTAGCTTCTTTTTCATCTATCATGCTGTCTTATTGATTTTTTGTTATTTTGAATAATAGATATGTATCGAGTCTCACCTTCACTAAATTTTATAATTCAAACTTATTTTTTTATATTATACAAAAATACTACATAAAATGGTAGTTATCTTCATTTTATTCTGATTAAGACGACCACCATTCTAATGAACAAGATGGCAATGGTGAAAGCTTTGTTGATGCTTAGATATATTACGAAAAGAGAGAGAAAAAATGGAAAAAAAAATAGGAGTAATAACAAAAAAAATAAAATGGTAAGTATAGTTTGATGTTAGGAATAAAATTTACTAATAATTCTAGAGCAATCCAAATATTTATTTTTTTCAATGTTATTTCTCATCTTATATTATCTTATATTAGTAAGTTCATTAAGATTTAATTAAATTTAAATTTATTATGAAAATAAAGATTAGTATTGGGTAGATATTTTAATAAAAATGACTTTTATATTCAAGATTCAAATTTATACATTTTCGTTCTAAAATAAGTATCATCTTAAAAAATTTAAAACAAAAATTTATATATACTTGATTATTTAATTTTCAAGAACACGCTTATCAAATAGTGATAATTTAGTAAACTATATATTATATTTATTGATTTTTTTTAATAAACATGATGTTTACTAAGATAAAAGTATTTTGAAATGTTATTTAAATTTTGATGAATATTGTTATCATATGGTGAAAAGATAACATATGACAGTAAAATTAATAGTGTGTTTGAGATTTGATTTTATATTCAATTAATTACAATGATATTGTAATTTATTTCTCTGTTAATTAAGTTTTAGAAAGAAAAAAAATGACAAATTAAATGAATATTACGTTAAATTGTGAGATGAAATTTGGTTCCTAATAGAAAATATATTAAGATACACTCTACTAAAGATAAAAGATTTTATAATTTTATATTTATTTTGATAAATAAATTTTAAAAAACAAAATAAGATAAAACTATGCACGTTTAAAAAGTGGCAGTGTATAATACCAACTCTCAAATTATTTAATTAGAAGATAAAACAAAAGACAAATTATTTAATTAGAAGATAAAACAAAAGAAAATTTAATGGAAGGATCCTATCAACAACTTTTTGTTATCACACAAGCAAAATATGTTTACTAAGTTCTTTATTTTGTCCATTATTATAAAAAAATAAATTTTCATTTTTACTTTAACATTATTATTTATAACATATAAGAATAGATAAGTATTATTTTTTAATATTTTATTCTTAATATTAATTACTAATTTATTAAATTACTTTACAAAATGTAATATTAAGAATTAATTATTATGGGTATTATAATGAGATACTCATAAGTCATAACAATCATTAATCCTTTAAAGAAGATAACAAAAAAATTCAAAACGAATAGAAAAAATATTTAAGATTAGATAAAAATTAGGTCTTAGGCCTAACTTAGGATTAAAGAGTACATCTATCTCATTAATTATCGGTGTGGAACTTGTGAAATTAGGTCTTAGGCGTAACTCACACCCCAAAAACTAGCTCAAAGGGAGGAGAACTGCCTAAGCCTTATAAGGAGTCCACCCATCTCATTAACCATCGATGTGGTCAGGGGCGGACCCACGTGCCGTCCAGGGTGTTCACCCGAACACCCTCGATAAAAAAATACACTGTATATCCAAGGTGAATTTTCTAGATTTATTTGGATATATATATTTTGAACACCCTCAATCACAAATGAATGAGATAGCTCAGTGGTAGCTAAGCTCAAAGTTATGTGCAACGTCCCGGGTTTGAATTCCTGAGTTGGCGTTTTATTTATTTTATTTTATTGGCTTATTTACATGTTTATACTTTTATTTTCCGAACCTCCTAAACGAAAATTTTAGATCCGCCACTGAATGTGGTACTTTTGTCATTCTTTAACAATACACTTTTCGTATTTAATTCAAATGCATCTTATAAATTGAGGTAGAAGAAGACAAAAAGTAATAATTAAGTTTTATATTATGTCTAGTTTCTCGTACTTATGTTAATTAATTAGTATTAATCATAGTATTTCTTTTTTCTTAGGAGTAATTTTTAATCTTCCAAAAGTTTTTTAATTAAGTTATTTAAGGAAAAATATTTTGACTAGATCTTCTATTATATTTTGCAGTTCTTGTTTGAACCCTCATTTGAAGGTCTACAAATATTTATTTTTTTAATAATAATCAAACTTTTAAAAAGTTAAAATTGCTTCTTCTCTTTTTCTCCTAAAAATTACCTTTTTCAGTTTAATTTAAGGGATATCTTTTAGAATTTCAAAATTTCAAACAAGTTTTTTTAATCATATTTTTTTTTATATTTTATAAATATTCTGTATTTCAATTATTGAGACATATAATATACTCCTAAAGCACTATTTAGAACTATTTATAAACATTTTATTTCAAATAATTTTTTTTTACGTAATTTACAAATATGTAATAATTATTTTTACAAAATTAAAATCCCAAGTCAAATTTTTAGTGAGTTAAGTTACTTGATCAAACTCCTAAAGCACTATTTAGAATCTTAGTCAAGCAGAAACTATTGTTTTATCATTGATAAATGTATTTTAAAACGACTTAGCTAAACACAAATTGCTATTTTTTTACAAATATTTTTCCGAAAACATCTGAAATTAGAGGTATACATTTGATTCTTCGATTCGATTTTGATTTTTAAAAAAAATAAAATCTTCGACTTTTAAAACAAAAAAGAGTCGTGAGTAAGTTATTGAATGTTTCACGGAGTGAAACTTTAAGTCCATGACATTAGGCTTTATTTAATTACTCTCAAAATCAGCTCATTGACCCAAAATTCAAACATTTTGAAGTAAAAAATTACTAAATAAAAATACATGAATAAGAAAACAATCTTATAATATTATCTTAGGAGTAATTAAATATGTCAAAAATTAGATGTTCACAATTTTGTTTCAATTTTCTGATATTTATATCGATCCCTATCTTAGACAATTGTTTTCTTCAAAATAAGCTGTTTTGCAGAAATAAATTTAACATATAATTGTATGCAAAATAAATAAACAAAATGTTTGTGTGTCTATATTTGTTGAGAAAATAATGAGCAAAGTTGCATTGTTTATATTTTTGGTTAATTATGTGATAATCAAGTTGCAAATAGTTTATATTTTTGGTTAATTATTTCTACTTTGCTTCTAAACCTTCCATAACTTATTCATAAGCTTTATTAAAAATGTTTAATATTAGATGGAGCCTACGTTACCAAGTCACTTTTGTTAATGTAAAGCGTGTAAAACATTATTTTATATCGTAATTTACTGCATATATAATTAAAAGGTTATGCTACATACTATATAAAGTACTCAATTCTAATAATAAAGTAATTTTCACGAGTGATACAAGTTCAATTGATCTTAATAACTTTAGTCAAAATTTAATATTTATCTAAAAAAATATATATATTAATAATGGAAAACTTTCACATATAGCCACTTAAAAATAATTAATTACTCTTCATAGATATAGTTTGATAATTGCAATTTATAGCTACATGTTATTTAGAGGAGAGACGCGAGCGAGACTGGGAGAGAGAGTAGAGAGGCAAGAGAGAGTGGAGAAAGGTGTATTGTATATTTATATTGGTTAGATAATGTATATTATACATATGTAATTTTATATATGGCAAGAGAGACCGGGAGAGGGAGGAGAGAGGCGAGCGTGACTGGGAGAAGAAGAGAGAGGCAAGCGAGATCGAGAGAGGGAGGAGAGAGGCAAGCGATAGAGGGAAGAGAGTGGGAGAGAGGTGAATTATATATGTATATAATTGTATATAAATGTATATTATACATATACATTTGTATAATGGCAAGCGAGATTGGGAGAGAGAGGAGATAGGCGAGCGAGATTGAGAGAGGGAGGAGAGAGGCGAGCGAGAGAGGGCAGAGAGTGGGAGAGAGGTGAATTGTATATGTATATAGGCTAAAAAATTGTATATTATACATATTTATTTGTATATCCTGGTGAATTATACATATATAAACATGACTAATTATACAAACTCGAAGTCAGCCATGTAATTAATGTATAATGTTAGTCGCAAGTGGTAATTATAGCAAATTATAGATATGATGAGTAATTAAATAGTATAAATTTGCTTATTCGCGTAATTTTCCCATTAATATCGTATAGGTACTGAAATTATTAAAAGAACCTCCAATAATTTATATTTATTGAATAGGTATAATTATTATTATGAATAATTTTTCTTTTACATTATACCAAACATAAAAAAAAAATTATAAGAAATTTATTCCTGCCGTTCACACACATGCCAAACTTTAGAGAAAATTTTATTTTTCAAACTTTATTAATTACAATATTTTGTAGTTTTTAGCTTGTTTAGTGCACATGTTTAGCATTTAATTAAATTGCATGTAAAGCTATCTTTAGTGGGTTGATCAAATTTTGACTTTATATAAGTATGAAATGAAAAATTAAAAATTGAAGAAAGAGATATATAGTTTGAAAAGTCAATATTAGTTGGTGGTAATATTAAATTTCATTATGAAATTTATTGTCTTTATGATATGAATGTAGGCATGATATCATAATCAGTTGGGTGATAAACTTTCTTTTTTAAAAATAAAAAATATTCTCATTCAATATTGATATATGGATCGAAGTCAAATTAATTTGAATTTACAAATTATAAATTTCATTTTTGAAAGTAATGCTTTCAAAATATATTTTTTTCATTTTTAAGATAAATTTGAAATATTTAATAAAAGATGGGAAAATCTTAGTAAGATTGATTTAGTTAATTGTGTTGATATAAACTAAAAACGAAGGTTAAAATGAATTTAAGTTATGGTCTTGGTTAATTACAAAAAAAAAATTAGTTTAGTAAATATAGATTGATATTTAATATTTCTTAAAATAAAAGTAACTAATCTATTATCACAAAATGATATTTGCAAATAATTTAGTTTGTTCTAAATGACATGTTACGTTTTTTTCATTATTTGCTATGACTAAGTTGATATTTATTATTGTATTCTTGTTTCAAATTGTTGTGTTATGTGTTATTTGAAATAGAGATCTTCTAAAAATAATTTTTTATTTAGGTATGTTATGGTTCGTTGTTGTAATATTTACTGGTATTTCTTTTTCTTTTTTTTTTTTGAAAAAAAACTGCGTTATTAATGTATATAACTTTGACATCAAATTTATGTGTAATTTAATTAAGAGGGATATTAGAGATAGGTTATGTCAAAAATCAAAGAGATGATAAAATTGTTTTTATTAGATATTTTCAAATTTTAATAGAAAAAAACTTTTGCAGCTATTCTCTAGCATCTATTAGATAGTTAAGTTAATCATATAAAATATATGTGAAGTTTTACGTTTTATTGAGGTCAATATATATAATTAAAAGAGGTGACACCATTTTGAGTGATTAACGTATTTGTATAATAGGAACGACATAACACACACAAAAGTTCGTACAAAAATTGAGCTGAAAAAATGTCAAACTTTGAGTGTCTAAATAAAACTCACCTATCGATTAAAAATGGTAAAAAATGTTGTGATCAACTTAGATTAATCTGACTATACGGTTGAAACTCTAACGTTGTAATCACAGTTCTCAAGTTTGATTGAATCATGAATATTTTTTAAAAAAAATGATATTGATATGCTCTAATGTGGATACCTTTGATACTTTGAAATACAGAAGTATGGAGTAATTAAGCTCTAATGTGAACACCGAACAACGATAGAGAAATCAATGTTTTTATAAATAAATAAAAAACACTATTACTCCCCCACACTACACATGTTCTTCTAGTCAAGTCAATTAAAAAGTCATTGATAACTTGAATTCCCAAAATTATAATTTGTTTCTAATTGGGCTGGACAAAGTGGACTGCCACTATTTGATAAGTTGATCTCTATTTCTTTAGTCATTTTTACATAAATAAAAGAACTATATATTTTTTTCAATTGAGTAAAATAAATTAAAAACAATACAGAACATGTTTCTATTTAAATATGAACCAGAATCACTATTATCATATTATCAGAATCTGAACTTTGCTTAGATGGACAATGCAAAAGCAGTATTTTTAATTATGACCTAATTTCGAATGTCATAATAATAGCATTTCACATATAAGCTTTTACTAGAAATTTATGTTACTTGTATGCATGTATAGATAATAATGGAGAAAGAAAAAAGAAATGCACATAAAGTCTACAAAAATTGAACACCCAAAAAGGGCAATGACAAGAAAAGGTATTAAGAGAAGAGAAAAAACTGATACAATTACTCTAGGAAAGAACATTTGATGTTTCTTCTGAACTCTGCAAAATCATTTCAACCTTACCATCATCACAACGCGAATTCTCGTGAATAATCTCCCTCCACAGCCTAACACCATATGCTAATCTCCCAACATTCTAGCTACTAAAAACACGAAAAATGCTTGAAACGAAGTTTGAATGTGAAGAGAAGAATAGAGGAATAACAGAGAGTTTCATCATACAGTCATGTGACAGACATCGGAGTTGGTTGCATTTGCTTTTTTAAAATAACTTGAAGAGAAGACCACCGTGAGTGGCGAAGAAGGGAGCAAACACGAGGGACTCGACAGCCATCAGCTTGATAAGAATGTTCAATGATGGTCCAGATGTGTCCTTGAGAGGGTCACCAACAGTGTCACCAATTACAGCAGCTTTGTGTGCATCAGATCCCTTGGGGCCAAGAGTCTTAGCATGTTCTGAGGCTCCAGCCTAACCAACACATACTATTAGAGTCAAAACGTGATTCTTATACGACAGCAATCTAAGTGAAAGGTCCAAAAGAAATACTTTACCTCAATGTACTTCTTAGCGTTGTCCCAGGCACCACCAGTGTTGGATGCAGAAATGGCAATCTACGGAAAACAAAGTTCATCCAGGATTAGAGATTCACACCATTTGAAGTTATTTAAAAACACTTTCACAATCTTCTATATGTTTTTCTACCTGTACACCAGAGACGAGAGATCCTGCAAGAACACCAGAAAGTGTTTCGACGCCAAACAAGATCCCAACAATCAATGGAGTGAGCATGACAAGAGCACCAGGTGGAATCATCTCCTTGATTGATGCATCTGTGGAGATCTTCACACAGGTGGCGTAGTCAGGCTTGGCAGTTCCTTCCATGAGACCAGGGATGGTGTTGAATTGCCTGCGCACTTCCTCAACCATCTTAAGAGCAGCGCTTCCAACACTCTTCATTGTCATGGCGGAGAACCAATAAGGAAGCATTGCACCGACTAGCAGACCAATAAAGACTTTAGGTGTCAACACATCTACAGTGGAAATTGCTGCCCGGCTGACAAACGCTCCAAAGAGGGCCAGAGACACAAGTGCAGCAGAACCAATAGCAAATCCCTGTCATCGTCATAGGTACAAAAGAAGTTTGTCATCATAAGGTAATATAGTGACTTCCAACTAAACCTCTCATTGCTTAGTGTAGTGTAGACGCGAACTTAATTTACCTTTCCAATAGCAGCGGTGGTGTTTCCTGCAGCATCAAGTGCATCAGTTCTCTCTCTGATTCTGTGGCTCATTCCAGCCATCTCAGCAATACCTCCTGCATTATCACTAATGGGACCATATGCATCAATTGCCAAACCAGTGGCTATAGTGCTCAGCATTCCAAGGGCAGCAACTGCAATGCCGTACATTGCAGCAAAGCTGAAGCTAACAAATATACTGATTGCTATGGCAAAAATGGGAATGATGACGGATTTGTAACCCAAGGCAAGGCCAAAGATGACATTGGTGGCAGCACCAGTGCGGCATGAATCAGCAACATCTTGGACGGGGCTGGGAAAAGGAAAAAAGTAGAACAAGACTTAAATTTCTGATATACAAGAGCCAAAAAGCCAAAGAAATGACTACAAAAAATAGGTGCCCACCTGTACGCATTGCTGGTATAGTACTCAGTGACAAACCCAATAATGAGTCCAGCCCACAAACCAACTCCAACACACAAGAACAATTGCCTGCAGTTTAAATCAGATTCAGAAACCTGTTAGCCTCAGTATTAGATATTTTAAAGATAGTGAAAGGAAGGTCAAAATTGCAGCTTTGTCATCCATTCAACTGCACTTCATGTGAAATCGCAAATAATGCAAACCAATATATAAACAGTGCAGAAGGCCAAGACCAAGTTATAAAAGTAAATACCAGTTCTTTACTTCTTTCTGAACTCCGAAATTGAATATTGTGAAGGTCGATGGAAGGGCAATCCAACTAACAAAAGCAATCCCAATAGTCATGAGAATAGTTGAGATAATGAGTTGCTTCTTCAATGCTGGCTCAATTTCCTTAACAGCCTTGACTTCAAAGAAATCAGTTGCAAATAAGGTGGTAAGCAAACAGACGAGTATGCCGACAGAGCTGATGATAAGGGGATATAGCATAGCAGTAAGCTCATGATTGACACCGAAGGAGGAGATTGAAGCAACAACAAGAGCTGCACAAGATGACTCTGCATAAGATCCAAAAAGATCTGATCCCATACCAGCAATATCTCCGACATTGTCTCCAACATTGTCAGCAATCACCTGAGGGACTATTTACACTTGAGAACCAACTAGAAAAGAAGTTTCTTAACAAGGCTAACGAGAAAATAAGTTTTAAGTAGATATCGACATTCTAATGGATAAGTAACCATACCGCTGGGTTTCTAGGATCATCTTCAGGAATGTTCCTCTCCACCTTGCCCACAAGATCAGCTCCAACATCTGCTGCTTTGGTATAAATACCTCCACCAACTCTACCAAAGAGGGCCATTGAAGATCCACCAAGACCATAACCAGTTATAGCCTCAAATAGACCTTCCCAGTCATCACCGTAGTACATCTTAAATAGAAGGATGGTTATAAATAAAACCAAAAGACCATTTGCAGCAAGAAGGAAACCCATCACAGCACCAGATCTAAATGCAACAATAAAAGCCTTCCCAACACCTTTTCTAGCCTCCAAGGTAGTTCTGGCATTTGCATATGTGGCAATTTTCATTCCAAGGAACCCGGATACCACAGAGGTAACAGCACCAAGCAGAAATGATACAGTGCTGAAGACAGCAGTTGCAAGAGCTGGCTTGCAAGTTTTGGTGCTGTCATATGTGCACGGCTGGTTCTTTGTGCTGAATCCCTCAACAGAGCCGAGGAAAACGAAGATCAAAATTGCGAAAGCAACCATGAAAACACCAACATACTGGTACATAGTAAAGAGAAATGAGGTTGCTCCTGTGATACAAAAAGATAATGAGAATCCATTGCAAAAGTTAATAGTCAGGTAAGTGTTCCTGGTCTAAGCTAACTGACCAGGAAGATATTACTAATCAGAAGTGGCTAGCTTTGCAATTTCCCACCAAATATAGTCCAAATAAAAGGTCACAGAAACAAATTAGAAAAGTTTAAATCAAATGGAACTTAATCAAAATCTAGCAATTGAAACACACTACAATTTATATAAAATTCTTTATTTCTCATCCATTTATAAAAAAAGACTGCACTCCTTTTTCTATTTCCACGTCAATGAAAGGTTATCCACATAAATGAGTCGGCGAAAGAAATGCAGACTCATTGACAGAGTGTAGAATATTTAGATATCCACAGAAATGAGTCGGCGCAAGAAATGCAGTCTTGCTGACATTGTGTAAAATGTTCAGATCTCCCTGATTCGATACATTAAAAACCCTATCTAGTTCCTTTTCTTAATTGATTCAACATTCTGGAATGGCCATCTAGGATGCTCAACCTCATTACAATATTAACACTGTAGCAATCAGACTTAACAAAATATTTACCCTTTTTTCTATAAAATTATTAGACAATGTTCAGATCTAATACTTAAATCCATAACATAATTTTTTTAAAAAACAGTTCTTTTTAATCTAAATCATTAATTAGCAAAAAAAGACTTTATATAAGTATCTCAAATCAGCAGATACGACACATATACTGCTCGAACGCTTCAAAAATGTCACGCAAGTGCATTTCAGATCCTTCAAAAGTAGTGCATTTTTTTAGGATCCGACAAAGCATAACACTGACAAGTGATAGTGATGATAGCTAATTACCAACCTAACACGGCATCTTAGATCTGTAACTGTTATGTATGAAAGGTTGCTTTGAAAAAGTAAAGTAATCTGCAATTTATTATTCGCAATAATTGAAGGCTACAATTAAAGTCCAAGCCTACAAAAAAAACGTGTGAGAAAAGCAAGAAAGAATTACATAATTTAATAATGATAACAACACGAATGCATATAGAAGCTAGATCTCAATCTACAATCAACTAATTTACAACATAAATCAGCATATTTAATCAGAAATTAACACAGTAAACACAACTAGATTATGAAATCAACAAAATTATACTTAAAATAACCTGCAATAGCACAAAAATAGTGCTTAGATTTACTCATACGAGTAATGGACTCAAAGGAAAAATATACAGAAATGAGTTGAATAACAGTAAGAGCAAAGGTCGATTTTGATACCTTCAGAAATAGCGTTTTGAATTTCAGCGCATTTTTGAACAACGTTATGGTCATTGATGCCTTCTTCTTCTTCAATGAGAGATTCAGCATATCCATTCTTATCGTCGCCGGAGGAATGAGATTTATCAGTACCGACCGTAACTTTGGAGACGAGATACCACTGGAAGAGCGAGAAAGCTATGCCGACAACGGCACATACTGGAATCAAAATCTCCATTCCGAGATCTGTTAAAATAGTAACTCCCATCTTTGCCGACAAAAATAAACTCCGACCGGCAGTCTACCGGCGCTCCGGCCAATAAAAATAAAGAAAAAAAATAGAGAGAGAGAGAGATAAAATGAAAAATTTGTGAGGTTTCACAGTGATGAAGATAGATATGTTTTCTATATTTATAGTGAAAAACTGCACCAGTCAGATATTAAAGATAAATTACTTTCCTTTTTTTTAATAAAAAAATTAATAATATTTATTTTTGTTAGATTTTGAAAAATCAAAACTATGGATATTTTACTTTTTTGATATATTTATTTATTTTTGGTTCTATATTTACTACTATAATTTATTGTTAAGGAAAATTGGGTGGGGAAAGTTTTTTATTATTATTTTAAGGGGGGCATCGGTGATTCAGATTGGATATGAAAATTTTAATTTGGTAGGTTTTTGAATTAATAAAATTCAGATTCAATTTTTTAAGTTTTTTAATTTATCCGTTTGGATATTTTATGATTTTGACTTATGAGCCTTTAAGATAGATTATAACGATTAACAACCTCAATTACCTAATAGTTTGATCTTCATACGATATTAACTTTTTGGAATTAATTAGGATTAAGGTCATTTTGTTGTTTATATGATGTAATTTTGTATTAAGTGAGTAAAATTATGAACATTTGATGTATATAATTTGTGCATGAGTGGATATAAGGTAAAGTTTCAGATTCAGTATTAAATTGATAAATTCTAAAAATAAAATTCAAAATTTAAATTAGATATCGAAAAAGTTCAAATTTTTAATTTCAAATTTCAAATTTTTCAAATTTTTGCTTTACAACCTTGATTCTTTTAGAAAAAAATAATAATTGTATTGATAAAATTAATAACTAATATATAGTCTTACCTACTTAATTGATAGTTGAGAATATGGTTATTATATACTTAGATTAGAGATAGCTAAGGATCTAACTTGATAGAGTTGAACTATAGACTATAGAGGATTAATTTCATATGAATTTTTTTTATCAATTATTTATTTATTTTTACAATGAAAAAAGAAGTATAATAAAAGTAAATAAGTGAACAATTGATTAGTTTTATTAATTATGAGCATATTTTTTTTCTACAATAACTTTATATTCAGATTCTAATTAAAGGGAAAAAAGAAAAGGAGAAGTTCAAAAAAAAGATATTTCCCAAATTTTATCTTATAAATTGTACTTATTGTTTAAATAACTAAGGATTTTTTTCTTAATTTAAATTTTGTTAAATATTCTATTACCTTATTTGGCCAAGCATTTAAGAAGTTAAAAGTTTCTTTTAATAAAAAAAAAAATATTTATTTTAGATGGTTATAATATTCAATTGAATTCAATCTATTCATAGATATTCGATAAAACGATAAATTAGACAAAAAAAATTATAAAAAATATATTTTAAAATAGTAGTGGACATTACTTTTCTAAATAAATTGTCTAAATATATCCGAAATATCCATTGATTTTGACTCTCAAAAAGTCAAACATAACTAATAAAAAGGAACGAATATAACAAATTCTAACTCTCGAATTTTTTTACATCGTATTGAAGATAGAATATGAAAAAATATATTATACTATTCAATCAATAAAGAATCTTACTAGTTCAGTTCGTTGATTACTCGAGCTCTCACCTTCTCAAAGATAGATTCAGTTTCTCGTACTATAATTCATCTCTCATTTTCTCTTCTCAAATCGCAAAAAAAATAATAATTATTTTTTCAAAATTCAAACAATTAATTTTATTTTTTATTTTTTATTTTTTGTTTTAAGTAAGATGAAAGATACCTTAAAAAACGGTAAGAAAATTAATTGTTATTTAGTGTAAATAAGACGCAAAGTAATAGATGAGGCATCCACGTCAGAGCTGAGAAAAATAAACAGATTAGCTTCAATTTATATAAATAAATAAAACGTCTTAACCACTCTATCAAAATATATAATTATTATAGAAATTATGTATATTTTACATATTTGATTAATAAATATAATTATTATTAACCAATTAATTAAATGTATAATTTATCTGAAATAATTTACGTGCATATTAATAAAATATTTTTCATCAGATAAATTTTTTGCACTTTAACTAATTTCCTGAGATATTTGTCACTCCTCACTATCAATAAATATCAAAAAATATATTTATCGATTTTAGGATAGACGAGAGAAAATATCTACTATTATTATTATCTTTGGGTCTGGAATTTAATTTCAAAATTTTGTAATTATCAATTTATTACATTGACATTGACTATTAGATCGAATTAACATTGACTATTAGATCGAATTATGTAATTTATCTTATATAAAATGAATAAATATACTATATTCGAAGAATTTGATATACGTTTTTGATATTTTAAAAAAATCCGAACAACCACGAATTATACAAGTGGCATTAATGCATTATAGACAAAATTGGAGTATTTCCTACTTACCATAGAGAAAATAAAAGAAACAATTTTTTTTTACCTTTTAACAGAATTTGAATCTTTTTATACTACTTTTTCCTGTTCTCTTTTCCCTTTTATTATTCTCTTTTTTGCTTTTTTTTAAGCATATGAATTCAATTAATACTTTTGGAGGGAATTAAAAGAAAAAGAAGATAAATTTTGGGATCTGGTTCTTATTCTCATATAACTTTATATATTTATATTTCTAATAAGTTAGAAAAAGCACAAATTATTGAAAAGTATTTGATAAATGTGGGATAATGAGTCATATCAAGAAAATTTTTATTTTATTTTTCCTCTAAAATGAAATGTTGTTTGCGTTAATAAAGATGTAATTTTATAGTCGATTATAAATATTAGTTTAATAATGTAACTTTTAAATAAGAGATTCAAAAATAAACATAAATGAGATCTGTAGAATTATGTAGCGAGTGACAATATTCATGACGGGGGCGCAAGTTAATAAGAATAAATCTAAGAAAAAAGTTATATTTTTTTTCGTTGTCAAGCTTTATATGAAGAATGAGTGCGCATGATATTTTAGGTGAATTCAATACAAGCTAACACGATATTTATATTTTTAAACTTGTTATCCAATAAAGTGAGGAATAAATTCAAAATTTTATCAGGTTATCTAATAATACGTGTAATGTATTTAGTTGTGGTATAATCAAAGGATATTAGTCCTTTTTGGGCAATGTATATCTCATATTTTCTTACTAAAATAGCACAAAAGAGTGTGGCCATGAGGCCTAGATATAATAAAGTTAATAAACAATTTTCTTGCCAAATATAAAAAGTCCAGAGAATAGAGTTGTTTTGATATTTATATAGTTTAGAAAATAAAAGATACCTAGTAGATTAGTCAAATGTATACATAAATTAATATAAATATTATCATCATAAAAATAAAAATATAAAAATGAATCGTGGTGTGATTATTATTGAATTGTGAAATTGAGAAAAAAAAACTAACAAAATTACATATTTATTAGATTAAAATTCATCATATCAATAAATCAAATCTTTCTCTAAATTATTAAGGTTGCTTATCCCTTTAAAAATTTTGCCTCATAATTGTCCTTTTATTTTTATTTTTTATTGCATTGACGGATTCAGAATTTCTGAAATATAAGTGCATTGTTAAAGAAAATAATTTTTTTTATTAAGCGGGAACTGGTTCTTTTTTATATAATAAAAAAACCATATAGTGAATTTTAAATAAGTTATTTTTAATCTAAATATAATTTTTGAATCAAAGCAACTAGATTTTATCGAATTCCGCTACCAACAAATAATATTGGATTAAGTTTGAAAAATAAATATATATAAAAAAAGTTACTTAATTTTACGATAAATTATAAGTTTACGTGCATCATAATTTTTACACTAAAATGTGTGTGTCCCTAGTTGGTGGAAGTGACTGTTATCATTGTTATATTGCATAATCTTAAAGTTTAACTAATTCACGTAATTAGCGTTTGGCCAAAATATATAATTAGTTTGTTGTGAGGGAAACATCATTTTATTTTAATTTTTATTGAAAGGTTTAATATATAAAGTTTGCTTCTTGAATGTGCTAATCATAGTTTGGTTATCCATAATTTTCACTCTTTATTTTTTGTCTCGAAGATAGTAATTTAAAAAATAAAATTATGACATATAAATATTTCAAAAATACGACGAAACTTTACAAAATAAAATTATGACATATAAATATTTCAAAAATACGAGGAAAACATAGTGTATATTAATTATTAAAAACATTTTAAATATCAAACAAAGTATTAAATAATAGGGATAATTGTATAGAATGACAAATTAATAATATAAAATAAATATAGTAGCTACGTTTGATTTATTTGTGTTCCATAGCAAACCGTTTGTCAGTCCCTCTCTCCCTCATATTCTCACTTGCCACTCTCCTTCTCTCGCTCGCTTCCTTCGCTCGTCTCTCTCGCTTTATACAATAGACTTGTATAAATTGTGTTTTTAATTGTATAAAGCGAGAGAAAATTGTAATATACACATGCAAATACATATATCTCTGTCTTATACACTTATAATTACACAATAAAAGTACTTCGCTACCCAAGTCTTTTTTGTCTTTCTCTCTTTCTCGTTTTATACAAATTCAAATTGTATATAATTTATCTCTTTCTCGTTTGGTACAATTCGATTCAATTGAATATTACCTGCCCAAGTCTCTTTTGCCTTTTGCCCTTTCTCGTTTTATACAAATTCAAATGGTATATATTCGTCCTATACACTTATAATTATACAACTCGTTTTATATACTTCGTTTTTACAATTCTCTACCTAAGTCTCTTTATATTTCTCGTTTTATACACTTTCTTTTATATAATTCGCTTCAATTGTATATGTATAGCGAATTATACATATATATGTTTGTTATGGAGCGCAATTATGCAAACTTTGCTACGGCATACAAATATGAATTTTATGTTTGCTATATGTGAAAGTTGCCCTAAATAATATCATAGCTAATTCATATTTTTTTTTTTGACTTATTGAATGATTTTTTAGAATTAAAGATTAAGTTATGTTTGATTATACATTTTGCAAAGAAGAAATCAAAGAAGAGAGTATTTTATTTAAAATTTATAGAGAAGAAATGGAAAATAGATTTGAAATACGTTTCCGACTTTGAAATCATTTTTAAATTAAATTTCAAAATTTTATAGTCAAATAGTGATGTTTAAATAAAACAAAAATTATTATAAAAATAAATAAATAATTCTCACGGCTAAATGGCTATTTGTATATGTTTTTTTTTAATTAAAAGTATTGTTTAATTCCATTAAATTGTGTCATCTATTTTGAGATAGGATAAGTAAATTTAATGGGAATATTGTTAGTAGTTCTATATTTAATGAAATATTGTGCGGTTCAAGAGAAATACTGTTACTCAAATATGAAGCTTACATCAGCCAAATATATTTCGATTTTGTATCTGAATACATGATAAAGTATTTTTATATTAAATATTTTTTATTTAAATTTCAAAAAAGTTTATGATGTGTGTTTATAAGTATTTATCACGTAAATAAGTTATTGCATAAAGTATGTCTTGTCCTTTGATTGTGTCCATTATAACCAATTGAAATATGTACGAGATTTTACGGCTTATTAAGACTGATTAATGTGTATAGTTACATGAGATGACATATTTTAAGTGGTTAATTCAAATATACTAGCAATGATCATCTGAAAATGCAAATTTAAAGAATTTTACGTTTTAAGACGAACGAGAAGCGGTGAAACATGAAAACCCATACTCTAGCGAGACTTTGACGGGACTCTTACTTAGCCTTGTTTTGAAAGATCGATCTTAAAATGAGGTGCAAAATATCTTTGATTACGACGAAAAGCGAAATATTCAGATGTTTACATGTGATTAACTTTTCTTTGATTATATTGAAACTTGACTAAGCCATTGAGTTGATATTTTCTTATTAATTCAGTTCATTTCAAGAGATTCAACATAAATATTATGACGTGTAAATTAATTTTTACTGAAATTTACAACTAATCGATGGATCTCTTTTCTAAACATTATAGAAAAGCATAATTCACATAGACCATCCAATTTAATTGTGAACAAAAGATAATTTAATCCACTTAATTGATGGATATTATTCTTGTGTTCCCATTTTACATACCAAATTTATTTATTATATAATTTTCTTAATAAATTAATCGATTTTCTATCCCCCAAATGGACTAATTAATTAGTGTCAATATTAATTAATCTTGCACTTTGACATTTGGGTAAACGTGTCACCAAAGACCAAGTCAAGTCTCATGTTTAAATATATATATATATTACTTCATTTTATGTAGGTTTAACTTTTTTTTTTCTATATCTACATTTGAATTTTGAGTAAAAGAATACAAAAAGAAACTTTCATTTCTTTTGGTAACAAATACTTTTCCATATGGCTAATGTATGAACATAAGTTTTCACATTAAATTATCTTCTAGAGAAAATAAAAATAATCATTAGTTTCCCCATTAATTCTTCTTTTTTCTCTCTTTAAATTACACTTAATTTTACAAGTGTGCACGAAAGCAAAGTTTCACACGATTTATCATTATATATATAGTTTGTTTTTTTACTTGTACAATAGATAGATTCACTAGTTTATCTTTATGTCGAATCAAATTGACCAAGGTGTGCATTTTGTGAGCCCATGCTAAAGTTTCAGCTATCAATATAAGATTTTATTCATATTTAAATCATGAAATCTAAAATACCTTTTATCTCAAACTTGAAAATTATAATTAAGTATCCGAGAATATCAACTATCCGATCACGTCCATTCATTAGTCCATTCACTATACTAAAAAAATAGCTATTTTCTCATTAAATTTTTCACCTAAAAATATTCTGTGACTACTTTTACGAACAGTTTGATTGAATCAGTAATAAAAAAATATATGTAAATAACTATTTTCAATATTTTAACGAGAATCTATTTTTCACTTATGCTCTCATTCTATTGATTCGCAAAGAAAAAACTTTTATTTCTAATCGCGATAATTCATTATTTTAGTTTTAACATGTAAATTCTTTTAATTTTAGGGGCCTGTAAATTGGTATCCTATGTACTTGTAGCATAAAACAAATATGTTTAAATGCACAAGTACTGCCAGCAGGTGACAACTATTTTAGGAATCAAGCATATTCTTCATTTATTCACAAAATTATTATTTATTTATTTACTTTTTTTTTCTTCATAACTTTAATTCTCACTTTTTTACTAGTCAAAACATTTTTGTAAGTAATTTGATGAAAAAAATGTTCTCTTTTCCATTTTGACAACTCTTTAATTATAACTTCATGTGATATATTTAAAATTAAAATATTAAGAGACATTTTAGTATATGATATTAATATAAAATAAAAATGCTTCTTATTTTATTAAATTTCATATAAAATAATGCACAAGTATCCACTCAACCTATGCCCGAATCTCAAAAATACAGTTATACTATATACTAAGGTCCTATTACCCTCCTGAACTTATTTTATTAATAATAATCTATCCCTTTTCGACCTACGTGGCACTATCTTGTGGGCACAACACTGATTGACTTTTTTTTCAAGCTAGTGTCACGTAGGCTGAAAAAGGGTAGAAAATTCATTATAAAATAAGTTTAGGAGGGTAATAGGACCTTAGTATATATAGTATAAGTGTGTCTCTGAGATTTCGGACATAAGTTGAGGGATACTTGTGTATTTTCCCTAAAATCAAAATAAGATAAATAAATTAAAACAGACGGAGTACCAGGTTTACTAAAAACAAAACAAAAGAAGGCTTTCAATAAATATGAAAAGACTAATTTTTAGGGGGGAAAATGTCAAAGTGATAAATTGTTAATTTTGAGAGGCTGCTGACATTTGATGAATCCAATTGGAGGTGTGCAAACCTCCTAACTGGATAATAGTTTTATTAAAAAATGAGTATTTTTTTTTTATAAGATCGGATTGTATCCGTTTATATGTATCTTGATAAATTAATTAGATGTTTTTGCTTTTATCGACACAGTTATATATATTAAAAAATCATTTTAATCGTATATAAATACTGCAATTGCCCGTCAAAAGGGATTTGAATGAATCTCTTTGATCCTATCTATAACTTCTTTCTTGATCAGTCATAGTAAAAAAGCCAAAAATCTCGTTAAGATTTGAACTTAATCTGACATTATTTTCACACGTCGTTGATTGTTACTTCACAATTCCTTTTTCCATGAACTCAAGAATGTTAGTTTAATGATCAAATAGTTGATTGAGATTCATGAAATCTTAAGTTCAAGACTTATTTCCTGTATTAGCCTATGTTTTGATGAACATAGTTTCTTTAGATAATAAATACCTTAAAAAATTAGTCGATGTGCACATAAACTTGTATTGAACACCATACAATGAAATACATAAAATTTACGAAATAGTGAAGACAACAAACATAATAAGGCGCTATAGCTATAGTTTCGATTATTGCGATTCATAGCTATAATTTCGCTTGATATGTAGAGTTGTAGTTTGTATATTTCACTTGTAAATATACAAACAAGGTAAGTATATACAAATTCTTTATTTATACATTAAGAAAATTTTCAGAATTCCATTTGTATATTTCATTTGTCAAAATACAAACAATATACTTTATTATGATTTTGCTTCAGAAATAATATACAAATAGATAGAGTAAGCACATACAAGTTCTAGATCTATACAATCAGGAATCGAATTATACAAATTCTAAATTCATACAATTAGAAAATCGAATAGCAAAATTTCGCGAAACGATAACCAAGTATAAAAAATATTCAAAACTATAGATATATTATATAATAGGGAAAAATTATATATGCCACCGAACTATCATAAATGGTATGCAAATACCCTCCATCATACTTTTGGGACATTGGTGCCTCTGCCGTAAAAAAACTAGAGCATATTTGCCCTTCACTTTAACGAAAGACTAAATAGAGACACGTGACACAATCTTATCCGTCAATCCGATACTTAATAAATATTGAACCGGTAAATAAAATTATGACACATGCTTGTTAGTATAAATGTATATATGCTCTAGTTTTTTACGATAAGAACACCAATGTCCCAAAAATATGAAGGAAAGCATTTACATACTATTTACGATAATTCGAAAGTATATTTATTTTTTTCCCTATATAATATAATCTAGATATTTACTATAAAAAAAACAAAAAAAACTCTTCCTCCTCCTCATTACTTAATTTTCTAAATTTGTACAACCATTGTTGTTGTATAAGAATTTTGTATGTCATAGTGTGGTTTTGTTGTCACATTCATATATTGTAAGTAAAGGACATTAGACTAGTTGGTTTGGCATGTGGTCATCAATTGGCTGGTCACTAGTCATATTAGTAGCTAATTGCTAGGGTCCCATATGCCCATCTGTTCATGATCTGGATATTTTTGTTTAACTTTTTTTTAAAAAAAATTCCCATGTTTGAAATTTATAATAAGCTTAATTAAATTAAATTTTATACATATAAAATATTATATTTAAAATAAATCGGCTCTTAATAAAGATGATTACATATTCAGAATTACAATGATGTTATGAAATGAAATAATATATAACAGTCCACTACAATTTTCGATTGATTCATAACTCTTTATCTACTTTATTTCTAGATCTCACTCACCTTTTTAATTTTGATATTGTTATATGATTGTAAGACAAGGGGACAACACTTTTTTTTTTTTTAGATTTGCCCATTTTGGTGGATCTTTATATTTTTATTTTTAATAAATTGGAGATTTTGGGTTTGGTGAATGTCTTGGTGGTTGGTGTGTGGCTTTTTTTTTTAAGAGATCTCTTTTTATATATTAATATAAGAAAAAGTATCAAATATGCCATTGAATTTTTAGAAAAAAATTATTTATGCCATCAGTTAAAAGTTTGACTCATTTATGTATTACCGTTGAAGAAAAGGCTCATCCATGTCATTATATTTTAACGGTGGCTTTGCAAAATCATTTTTGACAATTCAGCCACGTCATCAATTTTTTTCATTAAAAAGATCAAAAAAATAATAATTGAGTTTTTATTTAGAATTTTGTTTTTTTTAAAAAAAAAATTTGATGACGTGGACAATTATAATTCGTCCATGTCATCAATTTATTTAATAAAAAAATTAATTCAATTTTTTTTCTTCAGAATTATATTTTTTTAATTAAAAAATTTGATGACGTGGCCTAATTATAATTGGCCACGTGTCAAAAATGATTTTGCAAAACCACTGTTAAAAAATAATGGCATGAATAAGCCTTTTCTTCAACGGTAATGGCATAAATGAGCCAAAATTTTAACTGATGGCATAATAAGCCTTTTCTGAAAAAAATATTTTTGAATTATGACATATATTATTTTTGAAAAAAATAAAATACTTTTAAATCATCGATCAAATATAACGAATGATAGAATATAAACAAAATATTTCTTAAACTAATTAACTAGACAAATACATTGAGACTTTTAGTTTTTAGAAGTAACAAACACATGTTTCTACCCCTTGTTTTTTGATTTTCAAGTCATTGTCAATGATAATGTGTTCACATAAAATCTAGGTTTATGTGGTTATGTATTGTTAGATACCATTTACATTTATGTCAACTTAATTTATATCCCACCGATTATATCATTTATTATGTAGGGATACTAAAAGGTCATAATTATGTTTCGTCATAAAAAGTATGACGTTGGAATCAATAAAATAAGTTAAAGAATTTTAAGATTTTAAATTTAAATTTGAGTAGAGAAAAAATAGATAATATTTTTTTTCGTGATTTCTTAAAGTCTTTGTACACATAGTTATTTGAATCATGTGTCGGTGGGACTCATGGGAGGCTTTTCATCAGATTAATTGAAGTGCGTAAAACTGATAATACCTCAATTTGAAAATAATAAATAAAAAACTTTTTGAACAAATAAAAATTTACTTTTTGCTGTGAAATGTCATTTTATGTCGATTGAGAAAATAATTGACTCATACTACAATTTTTTAAAAATATTTTATTTAGTATTTGATATTCACTTTAGAATTTTATTAAATTTAAATTTATATATTCAAATTTATTTTTGAAATAATGCTTTCAACATTTATCTATTAAAAAAATTAAACCTGAAATCTCTTAAATTAAGATTTAGAAAATTCCAAATTATTCTACCATAATTGAGATTCAAACGTAAAATTAGTGTTGTTGACATATTAACATGTAATAATTTTGGATAGACTTGTAATCCATCTTTTTCTAGATATTTCATTTCATGTTCAAATACCTTGAATTAATAGTAATATATATTTATATTACTATGTGCTACTTTTTAAAACAATATTCGAAAATTTTCAAATCATCTAGAAGATGAAATTAGATAAACCAAGTGGACAATGATGTGATTATAGAATTTTTTTTGATAATAAGCATTAATTAAAAACATATTAAATATTATAATCTATTTTCCGATCATTAGTTACACTACATTGATAGCAAACAAAACAGACATAATATACAAATGTGTTTTTTAACTTGATTTCTTTTCACGTTTAAGTCTTTTAATTCTGGGTGTATAAGTAGATATTTAAATTTGTATAAAGTTAAACGAATAGACACATGAGTTCTACGTACATAATACAAGTAGATTATCACGTAGAATGCAAATTAACATATAAAATGCCACATAAGACGCAAACTTCTCATTATCTTACATTTTTTTGTTTTGGTTTCCAAGTTAAATATTTAATAACTACATTAAAGTTTGACTGAATTTGATTTAGCACATTGCAAGGTTTATCTCTGGGGTTTTGGGGTAGCGCTCTCAATATTTATTTATTTTTTCATTCTAAAAGTTTAAATTGAAGAATTCTAGTTAAGAGTGAAAAAATCTTAATGATCCCACGATAATTTATGTTAGTTTTATTATCTTATCCAAATTAGAGAGGGGGAAATAAAATCTTGACAAGAATAAATATTTCATGTCAATAAATGTAATCTCTATGTTAAAAGGGGAAAAAAGAGAGTAAAATTTAGAGCAATTTTTAATTTATGATAATATTTTTATCACATATGAAATACACTTGATTTGATGGGGGGGGGGGGTCATAATTGGGTTCCCCAACTTTTAGGAAAAAAATGAAAAATGTCCTATTGCAATGACAACAAAGTGATAATCCAAGAAAGGGAATAATAATATAAAATATGAAAGTGACCATAAAAGAATCTTATTATTTTTTAAAATTAAAAACACATATAATTATAAAATAAAAATAAAAACAATGGTCCAACCCAAACATTCCATGTTGTCTTATGTTTATGCCAAAAAAACAAATTAAAAACATGTATTATGAGTTTAAGCCAGCATTTGGTTAAGTTAATACAGATTAAAATAAAATCCATTAGGCTTCAATAGCCTCTATATTTGCTAGTAAATTTCATTTGAACATTTATAATTATAATTTATTTAAGTCTTTAAATAATGATAAAATGATTCTGTTCGAAATCGTTAATTCATGTCATTGCATTTATCATATATTTAATTATAATCGATTATTCAATAAATTTAAAAAATTATTTGTATAAATCGATCGATTTTGTGAGAATTATAGAAATATTTTTTATATTTCAATAATTGAATCATGTGCACTATTATGGAGATTCTAATATAAAAATCCATGGAATATGGATTCTGCCATCATTCAAATTTTAGTATTTATTATGAGTTTAAACTAAGAAAAATCTATTGATTTTATATATGTGTGATCACCCTCCCCCAGCCACCACCTCCTCCCCCCCAAAAATAAAATAAAATAAAATAATAATAATAATAATAATAAATAAATAAATAAATATCAATAATAATAAAGAATTACAATAATTAAGGAACCAGATTCAAGATTGAAGATTCAATGATGCAACTTGACAGAATTTTTAAATCCTTTTTTTTGTTTCCTCATTTCATATTATTTATGAAATTCTTTAATAACTCGAATTTTTATTTTTCAATATGATTAAGATGATTAGATTGAATTTAATAAATATGTTTTATAAATGACAGAAATCTCACCTTTAAGTTCTGTTGTTACCATTATCCCCTATTAGTTTTAAATTTTTTCAAAATTCCTCATTTTTACGCATCAGATTAATGTATCAGCGAATCAAATTAATGTATATTGCGCAACCGATTAATGTATCTCGCGCATCAGGTTAATGTATCATGTATAAAATGTACATCGGATTAGGATATCATGTATAAAATATAACGTATCTTACTCAACAATTAATGTATTCGCGCATCAGATTAATGTATCGGCACTTATATTATTGTATCAGTTTGAGGGATTTCTGTATTATAAACTTATAAGGGACAGATGATAATTTTACCTTAAAAGTATGTGATTTATGTGATTTCCCCAAAATTTATTGATATGTTTTGTTTATAAAATAAAATCAACTTTGATTATGAAATAATTCACATCACTTTTGCTTTTATTGAAATATAATTTTCCTTTTATGTGAAAAATATCCATATCAATAATTTTGATTCTAGTATGCACAATGCCTCAATATTTTGTTTTAATCATTTTATATTCAAAATCTTGATCCAATCTGATTAATTCATAGTGTTGCATAAGGAGTGTATAAAGGGGAAATATTCCTTATTAGGAATTTATTTATATTAAGCGCTTGAATTTAATATCTTATTTAATTTATATAGATATAGTTTCAGAAATTATTGAAATATAATTTTGGATTTTGTATCGAATATACAATACACACACGTTGATACAACTTTTTTACATTCTTTTAATTGATACAATTGATATCTACTGATTGAATACAACTCGTAAAATGATTCCATTGATATCAATCTAATAAAATAATTACAACGATGTTTAGACTTCATTTTTCAAGAAATTCGCAAAGCGGAAGATCCTAATTCGAGACTTTATACATCAAAAATATTCTCTTAAACGAAGGTTTTCGCACACAAAAAAAACTCTAACCACGTTTCGTATTTATGCTCTAAATAATGACTATTTATAAAAAATAAAAAATAAATAAGGGATAATTGTATATAATAGCAAACTAATAACCTAAAATAAATGGAGTAGCTAGGGTTTGATTTAATTGTGCTCCATAGCAAACGTTTGTAAAAAAATGCCAGGTGCCTCTCTCCCAAATATCTCGCTCGCCACTCTCCTCCAATCTCTCGCTCGCTTCCTCACTTTTTATACAATTACAAGTATATAAAAATTGTTCCTAATTGTATAAAGCAGAGGAAATTGTATAAATACATATATTTTTGTTTCCCTCTCTCCCCTCTTCCAGATCTCGTTCGCCACTCTCCCAAATCTCGCTCGCCACCCTCGCCTTTCTCACTTATACAAACAGAAGCGAAATGTATAATTGCGTTTCTGTTTGTATAAAGCGTGAGAAAATTGTATATACACATGCAAGTACATATATTTTCGTCATATACACTTATAATTATACAATAAAAATACTCCTCTGCCCAATTTCTTTTGCCTTTCTCTCTTTCTCGTTTTATACAATTCGATTCAATTGTATATTCCCTGCCAAGTCTCTTTTGTCTTTCTCTCTTTCTCATTTTATACAAATTCAAATTGTATATAATCGTTCTATACACTTATAATCATACAATTCGTTTTATACAATTCGTTTTATACACTTCGTTTTTATACAAGTCTCTGCCCAAATGTCTTTCTCTTTCTCGTTTTATACACTTCATTTTATACAATTCGCTTCAACTGTATATGTATAGCGAATTATACAGTTTCTATGTTTGCTATGGAGCGCAATTATACAAACTTTGCTATAGCATACAAATATGATTTTTTTATTTGCTATATGTAAAAGTTGCCCAATAAATAAATAAATGAAGCCCACTTTTCCCAAAATGAATGGGCTTCGTGTAGCGTTGTATAAAGCCCAAAACGAAGCATTAAGACACTGGGTTGGTCGGCCCAATTCAATTTATCTGTTAGATGAAACAAGAGATGTTGGCCCAATCATAAAAACTATTTAGGAAAAATCACCTAAATACACATTTATTTTAACATAATCTTTAAAATTATCTACCATTTGAAAAGAATTTCAAAAATCCCCTCTCGAATACATTAATTCCCTCTAGTTGATACATCCATATCCCCTCTCGATAAATCCCTTCCCTCTCGGATACATTCCTCATCTGAGTATCCGAATGTCTTATTCCCTCCCTATACATCCTTATCTCCGTATGATACATCTCTCTTTTATGTATCCGAATGTCCTATCCCCTCTTTGATACATTTATATTTCTTTTTATGATACATCTCCCCTCTCGAATACATCATTTTCCTCTATATTCGGGTGTCTATTGAATGTAAAAGAAAATTTATGAAACATCGAAATGTGTCTCTTCCATCAACATCTTGCCTTCTACACTTGCGCTATAAGATTTATGTAAAATATACTGATATTTACATTACTCCAAAGTTTCTATGTTGCTCGAAGTGTTTCAAATCACCTAACACAATGTCTTCATCCTGTTCAAAAGTTTATGAGAGTATCCTTATCATCTTTATCTAACGTGTATCTCTTCCACCAACATCTCGCTTTCGATACACTTCACTTGATCTATGTCTTGAACCTTTTCTTTCTTTCGTCTTTACAAGCATGTACAACTTCTTATCTATTTTTTTATCCCATAGTTCAATATACAAACGTTTGAAAGCTATCACATTTATACATGCTCTCTATTTTATTTATTTAAAAAAAAAAAGTAAAAATGAGAGGTTAAAAAAAAGTCATTCGGAATGACCAATCAACCCTCAGTATGTCTTCTGAGTCGAACCCGCTAGACAGGTTATCCTGAGTCCAGATATCCTTTTTTTTAAAAGAAAAAAGATACTTCCTTCGTTTAAAAAAGGATGACCTAGTTTGACTTTGGAACGGAGTTTAAGAAAAGAAAGAAAACTTTTAAATCTTGTGGTTCAAAATTAAAGTTATGTCAAATGTATCAAAATATCCTTTAATCATGTGGTATTAAAATATCACGTGGAAAGTTAAAGTTAAGGTACTGCAAAAAAAAAAAAAAGGTCATTCTTTTTGAAACAGATTAAAAAGAAAATAGAGTCATTATTTTTTAAACGTACGGAGTACAAAAGATATAAAAGTAAAAGAAAACTTAACAGCCGTTTCTTTAGACACGTTTTACTTTCTTTTTTTTTTCATCATAAAAAAAAAAAAAAATTAGTGCAGAAACACAAAATTTTCATCAGTGACACATTTTCTAATTTTCTCTGTAATTTTTTGTTGATCGTACCGTTCTTAATCCCAATCTTCAAGGGCAATTCACAACCCCAAAACCCCGTAAATTTTGTTGTTTCTTTTTTATTTTTCACCATTGATTTTTTTTTCCATAAAAAATTGCTATTTTTTTTTTTTTGTACATTTTTCTTTGTGATAGATTTATTTAATTTAATTTTTTTTTTTGTATAAAGTTGGTTATGGGAAAGAGAAAGAGAAGAGCTGACCTCAACAAGACTCCTCCTCCTGCAGCAGGTATAATATGGGGTTCATGATTTTAATTTTATGATTTTTTTTTTTAAAAATGTTTTTTTTGGGCATTTGATTGTTTATAACCTTTACATGTTGTTTGTTATCAAGAAACAATATCAAGAAACAATGAGGAGGGGATGCATAAATAGTTAGAGTTTATTGATTGAGAAATGGGATGTTAGTGGTTATCATTGTGTTGTAGTTTTTGTGTGTGTGTGTGTGGGGGGGGGGGGGGGCTGGCTCTTCGAAAATGTTGACGGGTGTGTGTTAGATACTTTAAAAGTAGTGTATTTTTGAAGAATCGGACACGGTGTGACAATAAAGATTGGTTTTTGTTGTTTTTTTGGGGGTGGGGTGCTAGAAGTGTTTGGGGAATGTTGTGCACCAAAGTTTGATGGTAGATGGTTTGGTGGCAAATGGAGGATTTTTTTATTTTTTTTTGTTAGAAAAAAGATATTTTTCTTTGATTTTGCAAATTTAGAAGTGTATTGCTAATAGATAGAGGCGGAGCTAGAATTTATAGTTTATAGGTTTTGAATTCTAAAAAAGGAAACTTATTGGGTTGTGGATAATTTATTTGTATATATTGTGAGTGAATTACTTAAGGTTTTGATCCGAACCCGTAGCTTTGACCTCTTTTACTGAAGGTTTAAACGTGATCAAACTTCAGTGCCCTGAGTTTGGTTTATGGAATGTTAGTAGAAAGTTCTGTTTCCCAATGTTTGAGTTGTTGGCTTTTGATGATTTTTGTTAAAGAACTGTGGTGTTCTGGGCTTGAACTTGCGCGCTTGATGATTATATTGGATCGTTTGTGTGAAAGTTTGATAAACTTTGTTGAGACATATGATTTTAACTGGAAAAGTATTTGGGAAATAGATGTTAAAAGTTCGTTCTTTTAAAAAAGCGTATGATCATTGGAAGTTCTTGCTTTCAATGTTATGATATGGCTATTGAGAATTACTCACGGCTAAGACTCATTGATTGCCCGCATTGTGTTGTATGGTCATGACCTTTCCAACTGATGTGCATATAATATTGCTGTACATCTTCGATCCTTCTGGTTTCCAAGGTATATACTCCTTACCATTTCTTCGGAATTGTCCTCTCAATGCATGATGGAAGTGTCCATCCCTATTTACGTATAGGTGTTTGACTAGGCACAAAGTTTAAGAATGAACTGAATTCTTTTGAAACTTGTGGTGGCTATAAATCATCATTAAGGATAGAATAGGGAGTTTATAGTTAAATTATAGTAACTAAATATAGAAATATGTCAATTTTTTGGACTGATTAAAAAGGAAAGAGTGTCACATAAAATTGAATGGAGAGAGTAATAAAATGAATCTAGTGTAGATCACTAAATTATTTTCTTTTTTAATGGTTAATTGATATATAAGGTTATACTACCCATGTTTGAGATCCTCTTTCATTTCTGTTGATAATCGAGATACCTTATATTGCTTTATGATGATATGTATTTACATTGTTATAATAATTGTGTCCTAATTAGAAGTCCAGCAATTAGGAAAGCCTCCTTACTTCATATGCACTTATATCCTCCTCATGTCCGGATTAACTTGTGTACACCATGACTCGTATATCGAGCAGTTTGCTATAGCCTACAAGCACAGGTCGGGTAAATCTGCGTTTCAAAGCTCAATTCAGTAAAGGATTTCACGCTTCTTTTATCTTGTCACAACTTCTAACTGTCAATGGCTCACAATTTCACAACTTTTGATGTTTTACGGGCATCATGTATATAGCTTTTCCTGTACCTTCCCCGCAAAACTTCAGTTCTTTGGTGATTTGGTCTTTAGCTTGTCATATTACATGCATTCAAGTCTAAAGTTGCCTTCTTACTTGCTCTTCGATATGTAGCGAATTTAACTACTAGTAGCTTATTGACAATAAAATGAGGGATGCTTCTTCTCGCAAGATAATAGCATGACATAAAAATTATCAGGGTGATTTTTGTTCTCTCCGTGTTGTATCGTTCCCTTTATTCTTTGGTAGAAGCTAAGAACAACTAAGCGAATCCTATATTGCTCAACCCCCTTCCCTCCTGAATAACGAACTCAGTTTTCTTTGTGCTAATTTTCTTGGAGAAAAGACAACTGAATCATGATTCCAATTACAATGTGATTGCAGACCTGATGCCACCCTCACCCGGAATGGATGCATTGTCGAAACAGGTTCTCTTTGCTTCTTCATCTCATAATGGAATTCAATAACTTTTTCAGTTTTTCTTTATTGATTAATACATACCTCCTTGTGCTTTGTCTTTGTTTCATTCTTTGGAATGCATTAACCACGAAGAGAAGGTAAATGCTATCTTTCTTTAAAAGCTGATACCCGTACATTATAGAGGTTCTTGACGTAGGATTAGAAGGTTTGCTTGTTTTTGAGGTTTTGAAGTTCCATCCTGAATAATTCTAAAGTGAAATCTTCATGCACAACTAGACCGGAAGGTGATATAATGTTGTAGATACTTCAAGCGTAAATGAGCTTGAAGTACTACACAATTTGCGTGTTTTGTGCTTGTCTTCTTTGTAAGAGATCTCATTTTGCATTATGAGCAGAAGTTCTCTCATCAAGTCGACAGTAGTGGAATAAAGTCTTTTTTAACCATCGCGGGGGATATCATGGATGGTCCCGTGAAGGTAACACAAGGCCAACAATCATCTATTGTTCACCGTCGAAATATTGACCTTCTAAAGTCGCTGAGGCATCCGCGTCACTATGGCCGTCATTATTCTCGACGAAGGTCTGCCAGTAATGCTGAGGCATCAGCTTCCCATGGTGGTTATACGCCTTCTTATGATGAGAAGTGGTCTATAAAGATGGCAAGCAAATGCTCTACTGATTCTGGACATGACACAGGTGCACCTTATGTCCTTTACTTGAGACTTAATTCTTTTAACATAAACCTCATACGTAATCACCTGAAAATCCCTTGGCGCTTGGTGTGAACCTTCTTCTTATAACTGAAACCTCATATAAATTAAGCAGTTTCACATAGACCTTTGTGCCTCGGAGGCCAAATCGTTGTCATGATATAAGACAAACAGTAATATTGATAGTAGCTCAGTGTTACATCACAGCGGGAGTTTCTCTTTTCCTTTTAGTATTTGTCTAGCACGGTTCTCGTGTTTCTGTTGAATCAGAGCTTGAAACATGTCTCACTTCATTTAGTTTGCATTCTCTGGACAGATAATAGACAAAAAACAGTTCACAGAACAGAAGGTGTTGCGTCCAGTTCATTGGCAACGAGGGTGATATCATCCGATGCAGGGGAACTCTTTTGTGTACTATGCAATAAGTTTTTGAAGAAGGAACCCTACATTGTCCTTGAAAACAGTTTGCCTATAGGCGAGACGTCTATAGTGGCGGTATTAGCTTGTGGTCATCTTTACCATGCTGATTGTTTGGAACAGAGAACGAAGCGTGAAGATAGACAGGATCCGCCCTGTCCAATTTGTCTCGGCTTGGTTTCTAACGTCGATGCATCAGTAGAACTGGATTGAGTAGTAGGTCAGCTTTTTTACCTGGATACTGATCATCTTTTTGGAGATTGGTTTCATCTAAAGGAGATACAATCTTGTACATGATTTTGAATGTTTTTTTTTTTGTATCTTCAAATATTGTATAGTAAGAAGTTGAAAAATGATAAATGGGGATCATGTATGGTAGTTTTTTTTTTTTTTTGTATCTTCAAATATGCATGCAAATTACTATGTTTGGTTTGGTGGTAAGAGCGTAACACATGATGTGTAGTTAAGACACGTTACGTGTTTGAACTTCTGCTGAGAAAAGGCCGGTATTTAAGTGGTGAAGCATACAAGGAAAAACCTATTATTCGGCTATTTCTCTTTTTCTTTAAAACTAGGGTGGAGGAAGATAGAGGCAAGGGGTTTCAAGATTCAGGTATTTCGATGGAAAATTATATTGTATGTATTTGATTATGCTCGCAAATTAGTAATTACTACGTTTCTAAGCACCCAAAGGCTTTGGTTTGGTGGTAAGAGCGTAATATAGGATGTGTGGTTAAGATCTATTCACGTGTTCAAACCTTTGTTGAGAATATAAATGGTGAACAAGGACAAACCTATTAATAAGCATCCAAAGGCTTTGGTTCGATCGTAAGAGCGTAACACATTATGTGTAGTTAAGATCTACGTTACGTGTTCAAGCTTTGCTGAGTATAAAAGCCCGGTACTTAAGTGGTTAAGGTTACAAGGACAAAACTATTAATAAAACGTCCTAGTATTTGAAAATTGAAATTGTGTTTAGACATGAAAATTTATGATTAATTTGGAGTGAAATTGTAAACATGACATATACAAATGTGTGTATTAAAATGGATCAATTGGTAAATTAGTTGAATGGAGGGAGAATTATAGAATATGTATATAGTTTTTATATATGTACTGGGAATATTATTTTATTTATATCCCTATACAATATAAGTTGGGAAAAATTAATTAATATAGTTAGAGGCACATTATATGTGATTGGTTGATAATTTAGGTGATGTTTTAATTATTAATTTAGTCAAGTGAATGGCCAAATCCACAATTTATATTTTAGCAGCAACACGACGTGAAAAGTAACAAAATATCTAATGGAGTATTTTTTAAAGGATTGCAAATAGAAACCCAAGAAATATAATATTAAGGATAAATTTTAAGAATCATTCTTAAAGTTAAAACTGATAAATGTTCAGATTTAAGTAAAGTTTTCTTGATCTTTTTAATTGTTCTAATTAGGGAGATCCACATTTTTATTAAAATTTTATTTCCTTATTTAAAAATGGCTAAATATTTTTATAATTAGTGGTGCAAAATGATATATTTGCCAATTTCTTTGTTGTGTGGATGTCATATAATATATCTGGCCTACTTAATTTCCACCAACTATCTTAGTTTTATTTCTCAAATAGTCAAATCATTAGTACTCACAATTAAATATGAGGGGTCTCATGTCACCCCCCCCAAAAAAAAAAAATTAAATATTCAAACAAAAATAGACTCTTTTTGAAAAATTGTACTATTATCTTAACTCTTAAGGTCAAATAGACTATGGATATTTCCATTATTTAAGATTAATTTAAATAATTAATTTTCAATTCTAAAAAAGAATTTATGTATGTCTTTTGCAAGTTTTTGTGTGAATATTCCTATTTTAAAATTATTCTTTTGCAAATTTATGGAAATAATATCAGACATATGAGATCGAAATTGAATATTCATGTCTAATTTCAAATATTGTTATCCGACTCTGGTCTCACGTAAAGCGCAAACATCAAATATTTTTACATGAAATTTGGTATGACCAACTAAGATCAACTTCAGACATTTTTTTGTTGAAGTTATAAACATGACAAAATCAAAATTCAGGTATTTTTGGTTGAAGTGCATAGTCATGAATGTTCAAAAAAATTTGGCCAATTCTTTTTGTTCTTCGAATTTAAAAAATTTATCACACGATTAATATCAAAATAAAAAAAATTATATCATAAATCACAAAAAATTTAAATTTTATGAAGCGATACCTAAAAAGATCTTTGAAATTATCTCAAAATATATTCCCAAAATTATCTAATTAATGAAAAGTTAATCATGACCCATGAAAGCTATGTATGGGAAAAACTATAATTATTTTTAGGTTAATTAATAAATGGAAGGCCACAATTATAAAGCAAAGTGATGCCAACACTCATAGGCTTAACACAACTGTAAATAGACAATGACAAAAATGATTAAAAGTATAACTTTAAAAATAGTTAACAATAATGTGAAAGTTTTCCATCAAAGTAATAGGGCCAAAAAGACAAAAAAAAAAAAAAAACTCCAAATTTTATTAAATTATCGTTATTATTTAACTTGACATAAAATTAATCAAAGAAAGAGTGAATTTTCTAAACTTGTGATAATAAGTATTTCATATATGTAATTATTATAAAATTTTGAAATGTATGACTTCAAACTATCGTATCATTTGTGAAGTAACAAATACTTGTAATTAAGAAAATATAATTTTTTTTTGACGGATTGATAAGAAAATAATGTTGAACAATGTTAAATCACGAAAATATCAAATTCAGTTACAGATATTCTTTTTTATGAGACACATTTATGTCCTTAAAAGGGCATTTTTTTTATTATCTAAAATGAATTTAAGCAAGAGAAATGTTTGTAACATATTTAAGATTAAATTTTTTTAAATATTTTTTATTCAATTAAATAGAATAATCATTTCCCTAATAACAAAAATAACCATCAAAATGAATAGTTTTGAAAAAATGAAATTTGTACATTTAAATGTTCTGCAACAACTTCTTATAACAACGATTTTTATAGCAATAACAACATGCCCGTAATATTTCACAAATACGTTATGAGGAAGGTAAAACTGTATACAAAGTTAACCTCTTTTTGTAATAGGCCCTCGACTCAAAAAGTTATTTTCAAAACATATTTGAAAGAGATGCAACAGTAAAATGTAATGATAAAGATATTTAAAAAAAGAAAAAGTACCGATAACAAAATAATAAAGATATCAAAGTAAAAGAAATAATGATAAAATCGAAGAATAAGATAATATTAACATAATAATAATGATAATAATGGTAAGGAAACAAAATCAACTTTTTAGACTAAAACGCTCGTCTAGTCATCGAACATCATATTTTCCTATCTAGAATCATGTCTTCTGTGAGCGAAAAATATATCGTGTCATGCCTAACTACTTCTTTCCAGTTCTTACTCAGTCTAACTCAACCTCTCCTCAAACTTATCATTGTGAGTCTCTCCCACGGACACTAGGCATTTGTGCTCTCCGTCTTTACATGTCCGAATCATCTCAGTCTCGTTTTTCGTATCTTGTCCATCACATAAACTACTCCCACCTTACTTTGTATATCTTCATTCTTAATCTTGTCCTGACAATACTAATCAGTCCAACAATCACTCTATAAAACTTACTTTTAGGTCCCGATGGCATCTTCTTACATCACATACGACACCTAATATTACTCTTCATTTTTATCCACCTTACTTTAATTTTACGTAAAACATCCCCATCGATCTCTCCCCTTGTATTATAAAACCACTTTCCCTTTTAAAAACGACTTATGTATCAATCCTTAATTCCCTATTCACCACTTATGATTGCATTTCATATACTCAATTTTAATCCTTCTCAACCTAAAACTAACTCTAGAGTCTGTCTCCAAATCTTCGATACGTTGCTAATTTCCAATATATTTAAAAAAATATATTTTTTAATTAAATGATAAAGAGAAATGATTATCACTAATTACCATTATAAAACTAATTACTACTTCTTAAAAAAGATTCGAATCTGTCTATTCGAACATTCGAAGTTTCCTACCCCTATTATGCGAATCGTTCCAAATTTCTCAAAACACAATGAATCCGACGGCTATAAATCCATGAAAAACTCCGCCATTATTGTGTTTTCCCTGTAAAGCATCAATCTTTTTTTATTTTGAACTGAAAAAAGCATCATTCCAGTATCTTAAACAGCACCTTCCCTTCTTCTCTTACTATAATTGTACTTTCTTAGTTTTAATTTCTGAAGAAGAAGAAAAAGGGTGTTTAATGGTGTTAAAATCTTGAATTGTTATGTAAAGTTCTATTTTTTCTGTAAAAGGGTGTATGAATCTTGAATTTTTCTTTGAGTTTGTTGAACTAGTACCCTTTTTCATCCTTACTTGTACTGTCTAGTTTCATTTTCTGAAGAAGAAGGAAAGGGGTCTTAAATGGTGTTCAAAATTTGATCTTTCTCCCCAATACTTGTGTTGTCTAGCTCTGTAATCTCCATTTTTCTGGAAAAGGGTGTCCAAAATTTGATCTCTCTCTTCATTTCCTTCATATTTGTGTTGTCTAGCTCTGTAATCTTCATTTTTCTGGAAAAGGGTGTCCAAAGTTTGATCTTTCTCTTCATTTCCTTCATACTTGTGTTGTCTAGCTTTGTAATCTCCATTTTTCTGAAAAAGGGTGTTAAAGGGTGTCCAAAATTTGATCTTTCTCCTCATTTCCTTCATACTTGTGTTGTCTAGCTCAGTAGTATCCATTTTTTCTGAAAAAGGGTATTAAAGGGTGTCCAAATCTTGAATTTTTCTTTAAAATTGTCTTACTAGTACTCTATTTTCTTCCTACTTGTGTTGTCTAGCTCTGTAAGTCCAAAGCTCTGATTTTTCTTAAAATTTATTACTAAAACTTGTTATTGTTGTAACTTTACTCAACTTCTTTTGATGTTTTCCCTGATATAGAAAGTTAACAACCCCATTTATTCTCTAGATATCTACCATTCATCTTCTTGAAAAAGGGTGTCCAAATCTTGGATTTTCTTGAGCCTTTTTTGTGTTCTTGTGATCTTTGCCAGAAAATCCAATTTCAGGTAAAAGGGTGATTGAAAGTTACTTTTTTTTCCCTTCCCTCTGTCCTTTTACTGGTTGGTATTTGACACTTTGTGTACATTTTTCAGGTAACTTATTGTTAGGATTGGTGAAAAAAAGAGGTTAGAATATGGTGAGTAATGTGACTACCCCTAGGAAATCTATACACAGAGTGTTGGAGAGAGTTGGGGTTTATGGGTTTGTTGGTGGTAGCAGCCAGAAAAGATTAAAGTGTGATTTTCAAGATGAAGAATATGATACCATGGAAATGGTGCAAATTGGTGCTGAAAGGACTAAAAATGTGCTTATTTTGATGAGTGATACTGGTGGTGGACATAGGGCTTCAGCTGAGGCAATTCGAGATGCCTTCAAGTTAGAATTTGGGGATGAATATAGAGTAAGTTTTAGTTTTTGTTCCTTTTTAATTGATTACACATGTTTGATCTTTTATATCTCTTGTAGTTTCTTGTTCTCCGATTTCTGTTACTATCTTCTATGCCTTGTAATTCTCTCATGTTTTCCTTTGTATCTGCTTTGATATGCTTTTCATTTAGCCAAGGGTCTATCGGAGACAACCTCTCTACCTCTCAAGGTAGAGGTAAGGTGTGCGTACACTCGTCGCTCTCTGGACCTCACTATGGGATTACACTTGTTATTGTATCTTTGATGTTTTTCTGATTTTGTTTAACCAGATTGGTTTTTGGTTCTTGGAATTTTTGGAGCTTCTGTCATTTGCTTGCTTAGTTGTTAAGTACATGTCAATGGGGTGTGGTCCCAATGGGGTCCATCTAATGAGGTCAAATTTTTTATTCTCAAAATTGGAAAACTTTGATTTTGATATTAAAATTGAGTAAACCTTGTTTCAGATATTCAGATTGCGTGTTTGATGTTTAATAATGACGTTACAAGCTATGGTTTAAGCAAAAACATATTTTTGACTCTCTTCCTCTCCTATTTTCGTAACTTCAAAACTATATTCTTTTATGGCATATTGATTTACAACAACAACAACATACTTAGTGTAGTCCTATAAGTGTGTGTAGTCTAGGGGAGGTAGAGTGTACGCAGACCTTACCCCGAGTTTGTTTCAGATAGACCCTCGGCTCAAGGAAATACACTTCAAAGCAGGTCGAAAAAAGAAATAACAGGAGTGAGGAAGCTATGGCAAAATAAAATGTCATTTAGCTTCTTTAGCATCTTGCCAAACTCTTGTCTTATTATTACTTTGATATGATTCTCACAGTCTAGGGAGATACAAAAGTCTTTGCTGCATTGGACCTACCATGAATTCAAATAGATCTTGCCTAATGTGGACTATACATGCAGATTTTTGTCAAGGATGTTTGGAAGGAATACACTGGCTGGCCATTGAACAACATGGAGCAACAATACAAATTCATGGTTAAACATGTTGGTCTTTGGAGCGTCGCATTTCATGGCACGTCGCCTCGTTGGATACACTCTGTCTATCTTGCTGCTATTGCCGCCTTCTATGCTAAGTAGGTTGCCGTCTTCTCTGGTTTTAACTTTTTATGCCTCGTCTTAAGTTAGAAATATTTTTTGTTGTTATATGTACGATGCTCTTTCTAGGGGTTATTTTTTTCTTGATTCTGTTTGTACTTTACTCTTTCTATGATTTGCCCTTTGTTAATAACCACTTGTGCCTCGTTAAATCGTTACTAGGATGTTAAAAACGATTTACTGTCATGGTTGCGTAGGAAATTGATATTTTCGAAGATATGGATCATTTGGTACTCATTCAAAAGAAAATTGGAGATGAATGTTCTTTAAGTAATGTGTTGAACTTTTCCGTAGGGGTTTCTAATTTCCGTTTGCATTTTTGAATTTATAGAGAGGTAGAAGCTGGCCTGATGGAGTACAAGCCAGACATAATCATTAGTGTTCATCCTCTCATGCAACACATTCCTCTATGGGTTCTTAAATGGCAAGGCCTACAGAAAAAAGTTATTTTCGTAACCGTCATTACGGATCTCAACACTTGCCACCGGACATGGTAAATAGCTAACGATTTCTAGAGTCTTAATGCATTCATATCGTATAACAATCCGACTTATGAAAACATTCTATATCAGGTTTCATCCAGGTGTCAATCGTTTGTACTGCCCCTCTGAGGAGGTAGCAAAGAGGGCATCACTAGATCGCTTGGAAGGATCTCAAATACGTGTTTTTGGGTTGCCCATCCGACCTTCTTTTTGCCGGGCTGTTCTTTCCAAGGTGAATGTCTGAATAAAGGCTCATTTCTGTTTCTTTCTTCCTCGAGACAGTTTTTCCCTTTTTATTTTGTGAGAAGAAAATTTAATTTGTAATCTTCTTTTTTATTTTCCTCCTCAATGCTTTCGTAGGATGACCTTAGAGTAGAACTTGAAATGGATCCCACATTACCAGCGGTTTTGCTGATGGGTGGCGGTGAAGGGATGGGTCCTGTGAAGAAAACTGCAAAGGCTCTTGGAGAAGCACTCTACGATAAGGAACTTGGCAAACCTATCGGTCAAATGATTGTCATATGTGGACGCAATGAAGCCTTAGCATCCACATTACGATCATTCGAATGGAACATCCCCGTTCAGGTAAATAGAACGACAACCTTTAAGGATGGACGGCTTACAAAACATAACATGAAAGTTTTCCAACGAAAATTAGACAGTCATAGTAAAATGTTATTATAGAGAGGTCTGACTGTATCTTATATTCGTTAATGTTCAGATCAAGGGATTTCAGAAGCAGATGGAAAAGTGGATGGGCGCTTGTGATTGTATTATCACAAAGGTATGTCAATCTGTCGCTTAATTCTACAACAAACTACCTCGCCTGTTTGACGCAACTGCTAAAATTCTGTTTCTGCGCCTTATAGGCTGGACCTGGTACAATTGCAGAAGCATTAATCAGAGGGCTTCCCATTATTCTGAACGACTACATCCCCGGACAAGTTAGTGAATCATAGAAGTTGACTAGTTGAGTCTTGGTGGCTTATTTGAGCTTGTTATTGATTCATCCCTTTTGTGTATATCTTCAGGAGAAGGGAAATGTTCCGTTTGTGGTTGACAATGGAGCTGGTGTTTTCACACGACGCCCTAAGGAAACAGCTCGGATAGTTGCAGAATGGTTTACCACCAAAAGTGATGAGCTTAAAAGGAAGTCGGAGAACGCGCTGAAACTTGCACAACCTAATGCTGTCTTTGATATTGTGAAGGACATACATGAACTTGCATGCCAGAGAGGTCCTATGGCCAACATTCCTTACATATTGACATCTTCATTTTCAAGCCTAATTTAGCATATAATAGATTGATGTTGGTTTGTTGGTAGTTGCATATTATGTAGAACAAGAATAGGTTCAATTGATTAGTCTCATTCTTTGGCCACAAAGGCTTTTGGTGCTATTCTTTTAGCTAGTCAAGTTGTGATCCTTTCTTAAAAATATATGAAAAAGTGAAAGTTCATTTTCCTTGAAGTTTTGTGTGGAAATAGAGTAGTATAATCATGTTTTTTGACTCTATTTTATGTATTTCTTTTAATATGACTCCCTTCTATTATTATTAGATGTTGTTTCATTTGCTTCGATTATCGTATTATTGATTGTGGCTACTATTCTTTTTTCTTTTTACATGGCTTCTTCACTAAAAAGGCTTATCTATGATTTGCTTATTTCTAAGTACGTATCATCTGCTGCGTTATTCGCCGTCTCTGAATAT
Source organism: Solanum lycopersicoides (assembly GCA_022817965.1). Classification (NCBI taxonomy): domain Eukaryota; kingdom Viridiplantae; phylum Streptophyta; class Magnoliopsida; order Solanales; family Solanaceae; genus Solanum; species Solanum lycopersicoides. The sequence goes on from CM040624.1 coordinate 3,275,144, forward strand.
TGATGGGAAAGAGATCCGGACAAACCTTCCAACGAGCAGAATATAAGTTGACCACGAGGCTATCTCCACAACTACTACCCATAAGGCCATCTCGGGCATGGGAAAGAAATACTTCTCATTGATTTTGATATGTTTTATTTCACAAGGTAGAGGTAAGGCTCCGTAAACAGCAAGGTTTCGTAAACACCAGACATCACTTATTGAATTACACTGGATACGTCGTAGGTATGGCTTTCCTAGTTTCTTGCAATTGTTGTCATTGTCATTGTCACAATAGAGGTTGCTTGTCTTAAAAGGATCTCTATGAAGAGGTTGTTTCCTATACTAAATTTTTTTTTTTGTTACATTTGTCCACCAACTCCCAAACAAGACTCTTGATATATCTTTTTCACTTAGATAGTTGAATTTTGTGACTTTCTCTTTTTGTTTTTTAGTTGGACATTCACTATTTGCAATCTACTAGGTTGATTTATCTAAGATATGCCTTGTGTGGGGTCCGCTAAATGGAGAAACGCTCAATAATACAATTTTTTTCATTTTCAAACTCGTATTTAAAACATTTGATCCAAAGAGAAATTCACCTATTTAAAAAGCTTATTTACACAAATCAACACGAGTGGAGGTCTGAATTTAATGTAGGAGTTTTCTTTGGCTTTTGGAAATGATTTTTCCTTGCTCAAGCAACCGAGGCTTTATAAGAGCACGTTTAAATTAATCAAGTCTTTAATACAAATATCGAACGTGTCTGATCTCAGTGGCGTAGCCACATTCTGTCAAGGGTGTCCAATTGGACACCCTTCGTCGGAAAAAGTTAGCGTTTATACAAGTAAAATGATATACGAAATGATTGAATAACCTATTTTGAACACCTTTAACATTACAAGTTGCTATTTCTGAACACCCTTTAAGAAATTTCTGACTCCGCCACTGTCTGATCTGACTACTTTTTGAAATTTCCTTTTGGTACTTGGAAAGGAATTTTCCTTGCTCACTCAAAATGACAAATTTTGAAGTTTCCTTAGTGACATTGCAATAACTTTGAAGTTTTTTTTTTTTTTTTTTTTTTTTTTTTTTTTTGGGAATTAAGTTTATTGGTGGGACTCTACTAATTTTATACATGTTTATTATTTTATTTCATTTTTTGTAAGATACTCTACATTGGAAAATCTATTACATCATTATAGAAAACAAGTTGCATATTAATTAATTAGTTTTTATGACACATATGAAATTCAAATTGAAAAATACTCCAATACAAATGGCAATTAAATAAATATAATATACATAATTATAATTTAGTAGTTGTGTGAGAAAATCTTTATATGTCCTTGTCTGGCACATGTGGTGGTGCCACGTGGAGGGACCAAGGTAGCTTAAATGTTATTAAATTATCAAATAGATTGGACTTTGTTTAACTAAAAATAAGTCATTTTCAATATATTTATGCAAAATTAATGACGAAATCGAGATTTAATCAGAAGTCTCATATTTAAATTTTAGAATAAAAAAGATTTTAGTAAAAAAAAAAATATTTTCTCTTTCAATAAATTTTGTGTAATGGGATTTAAATTAATTAAAATTAAAAATTAGATATTTAATATCGACCAGAAAATAAAAAAAGTTAATGTTATTTTTATTGTTGGGTGATTAACAAACCATAAAGACAATAAATAAGATGAGAAAATGTTGGCTTTGTGGACCACTAGTCATTGAATTTTATACCTGTGATATTTTCAAGAAAATGAATTTCACTATCAATAAATAAAAAATTATATTAGATTTCTTAGATAATATTGATTTTGACCTAAAGTTTTTTTTAATACACAACTACTTCACACTAATTTGTAAAATTTACAATGTTTAGTCAGTAAATGTCACAATCAAAATAGATTTATATCATTATATTCACGAATAGAATTTTAATTTAAATATACATAAAAACTTATTCCAGACACCTGGTATATTTAACTTACTAATTTGAATTCATTTATATAACTTCGGCGCTAAGACTAGCACAGGTTCACCCTCCACACTCCCCATTTGAAATATTGAATTTTGCTAGAAAAAGAAGAATGTTAAATTTGTTAATATATCAATATTTCAATTCAAAATCAACTAAAGTAATTAAAAAAAAGCTAAGCCCCAAATTCATTGCAAATTGAACTGATTGAAAAAAGAGAATTTTGTGATGGATTATTCTTAAGATTAAGAGTTAGAACAATGAGGACCACAAATTAAAAAAAAAAAAAGGTATAGAAATATTTTTTTCAAAATAATGTCATTATCAAAAGTTTTCATAGAATAGCATTATTCCTGGAATTATTCCCCTTTTAGAAATTAGGTAGTCATCATTATTATTGGGTGAATTATAAAGTAGGGTATTTCAATTAGTCTATTATTAAATCTAGACGCCTTAAAAATCATATTTACTTTATGGAAAAGGGGCAAGTATAACGTAATTTTGTGATTTGAATTGGATATATCTCTTGATTAAAAAAAATGATACATATATACTCACGTTGTTTAACAAATGATACCTATATACCCGTGACATAAAGTATGAGGAAAGAAATGCTAGGCAAGTTTGACAAAAGTGATGGTTAAACCTACTATATAGTATGAGATAAAGTGTTCATTAGTCAAGAACTTTCACGTTTAAATGATAAAAACTAGATAGATGAGATGTTGCGATGAATGTGTGGAGATACTAAAGAGACATGATTAGAAACGAGGACATTCGAGGACAAGGTGCATGAGAGCGACTTTGATGAAGGACAAGATGTAGAAAGCAAGGCTAATATAGTTTATGCATGTAATGAGGAGCTGCACGAATGTCCCAATACAAAGGTGTGAGAGGTTGACAATGTGCGATCTCGAAAAAGGTAGAGGTAGGTCAAAAAAGTTAGCATGCAATAGTGTGTGTTGTCTTGCTATACGTCCACACTAGTAGTCCTTGTATTGCTCATATAGTTTCTCGTCGTTTAATTTCTTTTATTTTTTGTACCTCAATTATCGTATTATTTTACTAAAACTTCAAATTGGTTAAGAAGAGGCCCATAAACATTGAGCCCAATTCATTCATAAAGCCCAATAATAGTTGATCGTTAAGCCCATCTTCAACTACCGTCACCGTTAATACTCAATTCGCTCTTCACTTCTTCTTTGATCTTCGCCGGAAAATATCACCCATCCCCGTCGATCTCAACATCTCTCGCCGGTGAAATTAACTATCTCTTCTCGGAAATCCAGTAAGTAAAATTACGATCTGTTGCATATTTTTTCGTATCTACTCTTATAATCATATGTGTAACTGATTGCGTTTTTGTTGTTGAAACTGTTGCCGTGATTGTTACTACTGTGATTATAATTGTTTTTTTTTAAATTCTTTAAACTGTTTAATTGATATCGTAATTGAGTTAATTTAATTCGCTTGGGAATTAGGGGAATAGCTAGTTCCGAGCTCTTGCTTATGGAATTTGGATTGAAAAAAACTCAAAATTGGAAATGAGATGCTGCATTAGTGTTTTTATGGCGATAGAGGGAACTTTTTTATGTGTAACTAAAGAGGGAAAAAACTGGCATTATAGTTGATGTTATGGGAAATGTAAGTTAACAACTTACATGATTTGCTAAACCATGTTTAATCAAGGGTGAGCTAGGAATTTGAGTTTATGGATTCTAGAAAACGGTGTTTACTAGGTTATTGATAACTTATTTATGCATATTAAGTGGATTCTTAAACGCAAATACTAGATTTGAGCCGAACCTACTGGTTCTGGCCGAAGCTGTAGCTTTGCCCGTGTTTAATGGATAATTCTCTAGTAGCGCAAATTAAAAAGATACGAATAGAATGATTGGGAATGAAAGGGCACAGACGATCTGGAAGCTTGAAAAAATAAAAAAGGAACAAGGGGAGAGAGGACGGAAGATGTTGGACTAGATGGAAGATTACCTGAATATTACTCAGATGCATAGCTAGTTATCTGATGTATGACGAAGTAATCGTAAATTTTGATGCACGTCTTATATTGGAGTCATGTTAGTTGTATTCTAATTACTCTTAGTTATCTGATACTTGATGAGTGCATCTGCAGATTGGTGTTTTCGCCACTTTGGTTCGAAATTGTACATTACCTTCTGGTGCTAAGAGGCAAAATTTTCAGCAAGGAAAATGGTAAAGAAAGCATTTTTTGCTTACATTTATTCATTACTTTGGTGACAGTTATCTCTCTGAGTTGTTAGTGTGATAACTTCCACACATGATGAAAACCATGCTGTTTCTTTTCTTTGGTGATTGAACTTGGCCCTTTTCGTGGGTTGGCGCACTAAATGAGCTACATGGCTTACATTTCATGTGTTCGTTCCACTATTTTTGATTTACACTTTGGTTTCTTCAAAGAGAAATAAATAAATGACAAATGGTATATTCTGTTTTCAACACATCTTGGCAATGAGGATCTGTTATTGGCAATATGGGATGGATTGCGGTCTTTCTTTGATCTGTACTCACTTCAAAAAGTCTGTAGTCTAACGGTGATAAACAACACAGTAACTGATTTAGAGTAGGGGACTTAGATATGATTTGGATACATGCAAGCAGTACAATATCTTATACACTGATTAATGGAATAACATGACAGAAATTCCTACCAAAACTGAAGAACAGACAAGAAAGAACCAAAAGTATAAAGATTTAGAAGTAAAAAGAATTACCACCAAGGTTCAAGCTTGAAAGTAATTTTGAAATTCAGTCCGAACAAAGACTGTTTGAGCCTCAGAAAAGATATCAATCTCAAAATATGTTAAAACCTCTCTAAAAACGAGTTCAACCTTATATGTAGATAATACCTATGTTTGAGAAAAGACAAAATTACACAAAACTGAAAAGCCTCCCAATTTGTTAGATCAGTGTGTTGCACATTACCAATTCCTCAAGTTCAGCGCACTGCACTGAGTCGTAATTAGCTCCTCTGGTCCACACCCAATGCCTTAGTTGTGTGCTGGACTTTACTTTCCAGCAACTTTTTTTTCCAGCCTCTTCCAAGCACTCCTTGAACTCTCAAACATGATATGCTTTGCTCGAATGTTCGCCACGCTCTCCAAGCATCTTCTGATTATCTCTTAGAGATCTGTAACTTCTTGATGTGAAGTCTTTGGATGCTCTTGGTCTTGGAACGCTTGATGGTGCTCATGATCGTTCAGAATCTTCCGTAATGTGCATCTGCTATCCGGGGTTGTTTGAGGACTCGATTTTTCTTGGCGATGAATTTTCTGTATTCAACTCTAATGAATTTCTCCGTTCTATTTTATTCACTCTATTCTTTTTGTTCTATTTTATTCACTCTATTCTTTTTGTTTTACAGGGTGTCTAAACTCAAAATAACTTGTCCCATTGAGTGCTGAAACCTGATTTTGATTCAATTGCAGGTTTATCATTCCAGTTTCGTTGATGAGGAAGGAATTAGTAAAGCTTGTGGATGCCCTTTGTTACCTCTGAAAAGCCATATAAGGGGACCTGCTCCAGTTTCAGAACAAGGTTAGTCTTGCGAGTCTTTTCCTTCTTAAGAGAATGCCTCCACATTATTATGGTGATGCTAATCTAATTTTTGAGCAGATACAACTGATATTGTCGATGAAGCAATCACATTCTTCCGAGCAAATGTCTTCTTCAAAAACTTTGATATTAAAAGCTCATCTGACAAGCTACTTATCTATTTGACATTGTATATCAATATCGCCTTAAAGAGGCTTGAAGGCTGCCGAACTTTAGCTGAAGGAACCAAGGCTATCATCAACCTAGGTCTGGAAAATGTTCCTGTACCTGGAGAGGCAGGTTTCCCATTCCCAAGCTTATTTTCTCCAGCCCAATCTAAAAAAGAAGCAGGTAAGTTGTTATTTGAACTAAGCAACCTTCTTTTTCTATGTGAATAAACCACCAATAAATGATTTTGGTTGATTTTGAGTTTGCTGGTTGCTTGAATTTTTTTCCTTTGAGATTCTAAAATGAAAACAAACAAATTCACAGCTCATAATTATTCAGATGATGATATCCTAGTCTAATTGTGCCAATTTAATTCTTCTGGAATTTTCATGTGCACTACATTTGTATGGCTTGAAACCTCTTTGACATGTCACAACATTGCATTTGGTTCTAAGTGGAGAAAGGTTATATGAGCTGGAAGACTTTCTTAGTACGGTAATAGAAGTTGGGATCAACAATCTCTTTCTTAAAGATTGGTATGAGTCAATGTGGGTTGATGGTATGAAAACTTCCAGATGCCAATTTCCAAAAAAAGTAAAGGCCAAAACAGAAGACTTTTGTGAACTCCATTATCTTTGACTGAATTTGATGTGCTTTATCACTTTTGCTGAGTAATGGATATCCAGACCCTGCCAAAACTGCAATTTATTTTAATCCATTGTACTCTTTTTCCTAAGTTGTGCAGCCTTGGATCGAAAAACACTCATCAATACCTTGTGTTTTTCTCTACTATCAATCTTCTCCTAAACCATTTACCAATTTAAATCCTTCTCATGTGAACTCTCTAAATCTCATAGAAGGTTCCATTTTCTGATGGATGAAGGGTTTGTTAATTTTTGTACAACCAGTACTTGAGAGTTATGACCGTGTATGGACGTCTCTGTTCTTCATGGTAGGATGGTCAGTACAAGTTGGATTAAAAGATAAAAAAATGATGGTTTTTTTTTGTACGTTTTGTAAATAGCTCGAGTTCCCTTAGGTGTTGTCTAATAAAATTGTATTCTGTTGTAAAAGTAATAATGGATTTTCATTACACAATCTGTGTAGTAGTGTTGGTTTAAAGCTTGTCAACTGTGACTTTTGAAAGTACTTTGGCGCAATTAGGAAAATCTATGTATGTTTGTTAGTGTCAACTCTGAGCCCCTCAGTGGCTTCTTTTGGAAAAAAGAAGGAACACCTGACTGAAATATACTTGCCATTAACCATTGTAATCCGAGGAAACAGATGGTAGTTGTCATCTTGAGCTGATCATTAGCAGTCTGGCAGAAAATTGCGGCCAACAATTTTGAGATCCCCTGTGTTGTTCCATACATCTGTGTCCAATCTTTTCAATCACCATCTATGGCCTCAAATTGTCCCAAAATAATATGAACAAGCGTTATTTTGGAGGAATCTGACGGGAGGAAAGAGTTGTTGTGTGTTGGTCTAGAAAATGAATTCCTGCTTTAGGGTGTCTCAAGTTGACTGAAGTGATCGGATTTAGAGAGTGAAATAACTTGGTTCTTTTTCTCATATATTTCTCTTTCCCCTTGTTCTCCTCCTCTTTTCACGTAAATATAACTGTAATATTTTTTTTCAAAGTGATATGCTATATTTCCCTTTTATGCTGTCACGTCCGTTTTGAAATATAGTTTGATTGTATATTGATATTATTTAGCACATCCCTTGTCATGAAATTTTGTACTTCTCCTGTTGGAATATATTGAAATGGTGTAGCACTTCTTTGTTTGTGACACCTTTGCAGTATTTTGTAACCGACTTCCAAAAGGATACTTATTCTTATACGGAACTGTGACATAATGTCTCTTACTTTTGTTTCTCTTTATGCTTTAATAGACATCAAGATGCCATTTTGCATTTGTTCTATCTCGTCAGAAACTGTATACCTCAAATATTAGACAACTTTTACTCTCTTTTTGTTATCTTGTTCTTCTTCTTCTTTTCTATTTTCTCTTTCGTAGTGGCTCTCAGACTAATGGATAGGAATCTTTTTGTTCTGGCCGACACATTTGAACTCAGAACTATTCAGGAATTATCTGAAGCAAATAAGGGAGGAAACTAGCGGAAGGTTATTAAGCGTTGCTTATAGGCCTAACGGAACACCCAACAAATGGTGGTCAGCATTTTCCAAGAGAAAGTTTATGAACATGGTTCTTCCTTGAATACGGATCTTGTAATGACTAGAGTTTCAACTTCTGCAGAGGATGCATTTGCTGCTATGAGTTGTTTGGCAGGTCAAGTTGCTTTTGCCTCATTACATGTGTTATAAACGAACAATCGAACTGTGAAACACACAAATTACCTACTTTCTGCACTTTGTAAATTACTCACTCTACTTGTAATTGCTCAAGTACAAGTAGTCGGAATTCATACAGCCGACCCATACTTGCTTGGGATCGAGGCATAGTAGTTGTTGTTGTTGTACCTGTAATTGCTCAAGCTACATATATTAGTTACTGTAAATGTGTGAAAGAAGTGTGTGCCCAAATGACCCAATTTGCACTTTCTAGTTGCACTACTGTTGAGAGTTACAAATAACTGTTTGATTTTTTTAACAGTGATGTTCGGGTCATTTTGTGTGCATTTCCCTCAATTTGACGAGGTGTTTTGGTATTTTCCATCAGTACAAATATCGAGTAACTCTGTTCAGCAAGTGAATGTGAGTTCTTTTACTATTCAAGTCATTTTAAAAAAATGAATATGGTGTTTTATATTGATGCAGTTTCTTTCAAAGATCTGAAAATGATATTTTATAATGACTTTTCACATGATATTATATTTAAAACTTTGGCAGTTAGGTCTACTCTTTTCATTTCAATAATATTAAATGAAAGACTCAGAATAAAATTGACATTATTTCTTTTTTAAGTTTCTTAAAAGTAGTTACTTTTTTTTTTATATAGTTAAAAGCCATTTTAGGTTTATTTTTTTTTATTTTATCCTTAATGACTCATTCTTATAGCCACTAAATTGTTACATCATAAATTCTCAGTGTACCTTTGGCCAAATACCAATATTCTTTTTTTTTTCCTTTCTAAATTTGTATTCAATTAAATTTGTCACGTTTTCTATTTTATCAGCACTTTTTTCTTTTTAGTAATTTATTAAAAATAATCTCTCTATCTTTAAAGCAGTGGTAACATTTGCGTATTCTTACTCTTTTTAAATTCTACTTTATGACACTATACTGAATATATTGTTATTGTTATAACGTAGCCATGACATGCAAGAACCAAAAGAAAACCATAAAAAGTATTAGAGGAATAGCTTTTGTGCACATTGTACAAGTTGTTGAAAGCCTTTTCATCATTATAGTGGAACCTTGTGATAAGGATCCAATTGATAGGACCATCTCTACTTCATTCATTTCTTTGGAATTGGTAGGTCCTTCTTTGGTCCCTCCCTTATTTTTTTATCTCATTCGGTGTTCGATATTCATTTTACAACTCAATGATGATTAATTCAGCCTCGAGAAACCTCACTTTGGGGAGTAAAATATTTTCTTACAAAACTGTCTTTATATCGATAGCTCGAACTCAAAATTTCTAATTAATTTTGATGATCTATGAAATTTGCTATGATTCAATCATGACCCCCTAATTCAAATTATTTGTGTTGTACTTTGTGTCCATAGATTATAGACTTTTATACCCATTTTTCAATAATACTATTGAAACCATAAAATAATTTTACCTACTAATTATAGCAATCTCTAAAATCTTCCTCCTAATCTACACTAACAAATTCAATAATGTAAATTAGCTCAATCAATCCCTACGTATATTCAGAATGTGCCTATTGAACAACTCATGTAAGTTTCTTTCTTTCATTTCTAGCCAAATACCTAAACAACCTCATGAGAGATACACCAATTATTAGAAAATAATCAAAGTTAGGGTTGTAGCTATGAGTGGTACGGTCGGTCTAACGAGAAGAATGAAAGTGATTGCTTCTACGAATTTTTCACTTAGATATATACACAAGAAAATATTATTTTTTCTGTTCCTAATTACTTGTCCACTTTTGAATTGACACACCTATTAAGAAAACAATTATTGACATAGTGAATTTACCATTTTACCCCTATTAATTATGAAGTGGATGAATTAAAAACTTAAGGTTTTCAAAAGGTTCTACATTTTTCAAATTAATTAATTGAGAGTATAATAGGTAAAAAAATTTATCCTTTATTGATTTGTCAAAAAGGACAAGTAATTAGGAACAACTAAAAATGAAAAAATGGACAACTTATTAGGAACAGAGGAGGTATTATGAGTCGCCTAAAACTCTAAAATATATATATATTTCTTTTCTCTAACAAAAATAGACTGCCTCTTAAAGTTATCCTGTTATAATTTATTTTAGTAAGTTTGTCATATGTCAATATACAATAATAACATATTCAATGAAATTCCACAAGTGATGTCTTGAGAGGTGAAATATCATAGACCATATCACTATCTCGCGAAGATAGAGAAGTTGATTCCAAAGATTCTTCGACTCAAGTACATCAAACCCAAGTAATAGAGGATGAAACTAGTGGAAGAAAGAATATCAGTTAATAAGCATAACAATTAAAATTTACAAGAGAAATACAATAAAAATATAATAGACAACATATTAGGTACAACTAGTCTTACAACAAGCACTAAGTCTATTTAAGGTAAGACAACATTGTACCCCTATTAACCTTTCACCCTGATACGTGACCTTCACTTCTTATCTAAAATCATGTTCTCATTAATAAGAAGTTGTTTCATGTTCTGTCTAATCACCTCTTCCAATATTTTTCTGTCTACCCCTACCTCTCTGTATACCCCTTACTACTGGTCTCCCACACCTCCTTATCGAGGAATCGACGTCCATCCTCTACACATGTTGAAACCATCTCATTTCGCTTATCTTATCTTATCTGCCTCAGAGGCCACTCTCACCTTCCCCCAGAAAATCTCATTGTTTCTCTTGTCACTCCTAGTATGCTTACATATCCATATCATCATCCTAAACATGCATATTCTAAACACATGAGTTCTAACTGTTCAGCACTCCACCCCATATAATAAGAATGATTAACTACCATTATGTAGAGCTTACCTTTAAAATTACGTGGTACTTTCTTATCACAAATACTGTAGAGACAAACCTTTATTTCATCCCAGCCGCCCTAATGCGATTTATGAAATAATCATCGATGTCGTCGTAGCCTCAGATGACATACCCAAGATATTTTAAACTTTCTCTTTTAGGAATAGTCCATTCGACTTCCACGTCCACTTCGTCTAACACTACACTGAATTTGCACTCTAAATATTCCATTTTTCTTTTGTTCAACCTAAACTCTTTGGGTTTCGGAGTTTGTCTCAATACCTTCAACTTATCATTAACTCATTTTCTTGTCTTATCAACAAGTATTATGTTATCCGCAAATAACATACATTATGTAACATCTTCTTGAATAAAGCATGTTAGGTTATCCACCACCAAGATTAATAGGAAAGGGCAAAAAACAGATCCTTGATGTAGCCCAATCTCAACTGAAAAGTGCGTCGAGTTTCTTCCCACCAACACATTTATCCTCAAAACACCTTCCGAATTCATTTCTCAAGACTTCGCCATAGGTTTTTTCAAAATCAATAAACATCATACGTATGCCCCTTTTACTTTCTCTATATTTATTCACTGGTCTCTGCATAAGATGAATGATTTCAGTAGTCGATCGGTCTAACATGACTCCAAATCAATTCTCAGAAATGGACATTCGTTTCCTCACCCTCTTCTCCACCACTATCTCCTAGACCTTCATAATGTGTACATCACCCTTATAGTCTTATAATGGAACCATAGTACTCCACATCTATTCGTTGAGCAATTGGTCATCTTAAAAAAAACATTGAACAACCTAGTCAACCACAATATACGTGCCTTTACATCGCTCTTTGAAAAATTCACCAAAATCTTATCGGGTTTAGTCGTTGTTCTCCTACTCATTCTACTAATAGAAAATGTAACCTCCTCAAACCTAAAATGCCCATAGTACCCAGAGTCTCGTATTATTTCAGAGTGAACCAATTCACCCAATACAATGTCTCTATTTTCTTCTTCGTTTAAGAATTTGTGGAAGTATGCTATCCATATTTGTTTAATAGAGGTCTCTTCTACCAACCCTTTACATTCTTTATCCTTGATGCACTTCACTTGATCCAAGTCGCGAGTCTTTCTCTCTTGCTTTCACGAGCCTATACAATTTCGTATCTCCACTTTTCTCCCCTAGCTCGATATACAAGTATTCGAAAGCTATAGTTTCATCAACTATAACCGCCAACATAGCTTCCATCTTCGTCATCTTATAGGCTTTCTTAAGTATTCACTTCTTTTCCTAGTCCATGCACTGCACCCACTTAGTATAAGACACATTCTTTTCTTCCACTTTAGCTTCCACCACCACTGCATTGAATTCTCGGTGGCTCATAAAGAGTCTTCTTCCTCTTATCTCACTTAGTCTCCAAGTCCATCACCAAAAACGCATGTTAGGTAGTAAGATTCTCATTCAAACTAACCTTGCAATCCTCACCAAGGCCTTTATCCTCTTTCTAAGGACTAAGTAATCTATTTGAGTCTTAGTTATCATGCTATAAAAGATTACCAAATAGTTTTCCTTCTTCGAAAAGCACGAGCTAGCAATTACGAACTTAAGGGCTTTAGCTAAATTCAGAAGCGACGCTCTACCTCTATTTCTCTGCCCATAATCAAAGGCTCCATGAACATTATCAAAGTCACTAGAAGTTACACCGATATATCCATTAAAATCACCACTAATGACAATTTTCTCGGTGTTCAATATATCTCTCCTTATCCAAATCCTCCCAAAAAAAGCTTTTTGACCTCCTTAGACCCACTTGAGGTGCATAAACCCTAACAACATTCAAATTAAGCCTGTCAATAACTAGCTTAACCATCATCATCCTATCATCGATTCTTCTAATCTCCACCGCACACTCCCTAACAACATACTTAATATAATTTTATAAAGTGAGTTCTACGAAGTTCATTGCTAATTCATCGATATTTGTTCGTAGCTAACAGAAATTCGTCTCTAAATAAGATTTGTAACAAATTAAATTATTTATCTATAAATTTATCAATGATCAAATCCAACACAAATTTTATTCCTACCTTAAATTATTTATAACAGACGATCGACTCAATTATTTTTAAATATATTTGTCAATAAAAAATAAGTGAAATTGTCTATATCCAATTCTTGAAATAAAATGTTTTAGTTTGCCCCAAACATTTTTCCTTACATTTTGGATCAAAACTCTTCACAAATAGTACCAAGAAAATTAACACTTCCAACTCCCTACCCTACCCCCCCCCCAACTCCACCCCAACCTTCTCCTCCATTTTTGTTTCTATCAATGGCTGAAAATTGTTGCAGATCTGAACTTTATACTAAAATGAAAACTCCATAGATTTTGTTGTTTACTTTGATCCATGAAGTTTTCTATTAACATAGATTACAAGCTTCAATCTTTGCTCTGTTTTTCCTCATTTTGCCCCTCCATTTTCAGCTGCAATGTCTAAGAACAATCATCTGATACCACTCGAATCCGAAAATCCTCAGATCGATAATCCGGCGCCGGAAATCGGGTCACCGGTTGTTTACACCGCTACAACTGGCGGTGGGGGATCATGTGAGCATTTATCGGAGCTCCGATCCAGAGTCGGGTCGAACCCGTTTCTTGACTTCCCCGACTGTGTGAAAGTCCGTCCATTGGGGCGGGCGTCTATTCGGAGGGATCCGCCCCAGGCGTTGGTCCGGTGCGGCGTGTGTAGACAGGCGCCGCACCGTCCTTATACTTGCATCACGTGCGCCGCAGTTCTCTGTCACGTGCACGTGGCGTCGCATCCGGATGGGGATGTGGATGCTTCTGATCGTTCACTGCATTACCTTGCTGTGGATATCGACCGTGCTGAGCTCTTCTGCTGTGGGTGTAGGGACCAGGTGTACGACCGTGATTTCGATGCCGCGGTGGTATTGGCGCAAACGGAGGCTGCTGTGATTGGATCAATGCAAGAAACTCCATTGCTACCGGTGGAGAGTACGAGAAAGAGGCGGCGGGTGGAGTATAAGCCATGGACTCCTGATGTGAATGAACAAGTTTTGATTGTTGGGAATTCGAATCCATTTCCAAGTCAAATGAGCAATGATTCAGCAACCCCAGAAGTACAATGGGGTTTGAGGGGACTTAACAATCTTGGAAACACTTGTTTTATGAACTCAGTACTTCAAGCATTGCTTCATACACCACCATTGAGGAATTACTTCCTTAGTGATAAACATAATAGATATTTTTGCCAACGAAAGAATAATACTATTGTAACAAGAAGTAGTGATAATACAAACAAGAACCCTGTGTTGTGTCTGGCTTGTGATTTGGATGCAACGTTTTCTGCTGTTTTCTCTGGCAATCAGACTCCTATTAGTCCAGCAAAGTTCCTCTACAGGTCTGCATTTAGTTCTTTCGTTGGTCTGTTGTTTGAGTTTGTTGTAGGAACTATGGTATGGTTGCATAGAATGATGTATATTTGATAGCCTGCTTGTTGCTGCTGTCTGTCTTTTTCATCTGTTTTGAGCTAAGGGCCTATCATGAACAATCTCTTACTTTTTTTTAAGGTAGGAGAAAGGTCAGCGTAATATGTTGTTAATTGTATATAATAGACTACACCTACTGTGGATTCATTGGCTCTAAGTTTTGGGTCCACCTCTGACTTCAAATGGTTCATTAATTTAGCTTGGTTGTACTCTTCATTACTAATGATATTGGGACAAGATCAAATTCATATTGTTGGAGTTGTATGTATCACCCTTTTCCCTACGTAAAAGTGAGAATTAGCAAGTGGTGTGTAGGTTGGTTGTGACATAATGCCGATGTATGTTGTTTGATTGGATGTAGATTTTTGTTTGAGTATGTAGTTGCAGCCCTATACTAAATCTGATCTTGATGGATGTAAAATTTTCTCCCGAACAGCTGGTGGAAGCATGCATCAAATCTTGCAAGTTATGAACAGCAGGATGCTCATGAGTTTTTCATTTCCGTGCTTGATGGGATTCATGAAACAATGCAGAATGATAAGGGGAAGGGCCCAAGTCCAGGTAAATTTATTTGTTCCGATACAGTGTCTGTTAGCTGCCATCTTTTCTCCCCCATCACCCAAAATCCCTGTTTTTCCACCCCTGCATTTTTGTAGCCTATTCTGTTGTATGCATATTTGAACTTGACTTGAGTTCTTGTTTGTACATGATGCTTATCAGGCTATTCTAAATTTGTGATAAGCAATGTAAATGGTTCTTTTAAAAAAAATATTATGTTGGAGAAACATAACCCCTACTACCTAATATTTTAATATTTATGAAAGAGATAAAGTACCTGATCAATTATATGCGTAGTCCTTCAGGCCTTGGTGTAACCTCCATAAGAACAGTGTTTGCAAATTTTCTCGTTTTTCACTAAGAAATTTCGTACTGTATTATGCTTGAGTAATAGAGTTAAATATGAGAAGTCTTCAATTTTGATCATGATTATTGATGACATAGTGAAAACTTTCTTTGGGCTTTCAAGCTTTATAGTTCATATACCTTTGTTAGTTGCAAAGTTTCTATATTTTAAACTCAAATTATCATTGTTTTAAATTTACCTGAATTGACCACTTGTGGTATTGCCCTAGGCATGCTGTTGTAATATGTAATGTAATAAAGTATAATAACATAAACCTAAAAACCTCAAATAACTAAATAAGTGGATTAGTTACAGCAAAAGTCAAGGTACCTAAGCAGGTGAAATTGTTGAAATTTTCTTGGGAGTAGGAGGAGGGGGTGGAAGTGGCTATTTCTGTCGGAAGTAGATTAATGTATGTAAGCATCTTGGTAGGCACTTAGGATCTACTTGATAGGCTTATCTTTGTTGTTCTAGAATCTCTTCTCTCATGGCGATCCATACTTCCTTCGTCACTGAAAAAGGATAGTAACATTTGACTGCAGGTTGTGGTTTAGGTCCTTTCTTTGCCATAGGCAGTATACCAGTTGATATTTGCTATCAGGCTTAGAGATGTTTCACAAAAAGCGAAAAGATTTCCTCCTACTCTCCCGAGTAAGTCTCAGTTTGGTTAGTCCTTTTTATTTCAGAATAGGAGTTCTCTTTTACTAAATAATTCTCATATTAACTCGCACTTTTACCATGTTTTAGGGTAAACCTTCAAGAAAGCTTTGACGTATTAACTTTAAGCTACTCTTTGTGTTGATTGCCTTTCCTCATAGGACCCTTGTTGTTTTGTTAGCAATAACTCATAAAACGTTATGACGTGACTAGGGCCTTTTGCTTTTTAGAAAGTGTGTTGAACGTTTAAAACAGTGTATATTGAAGTATGTGTTACTGTACGTAACTTGTTTGGAGGATTCATTTCCTTTTGTAATCTGCAATCTTTCATCTTATTTACCGAACCTTTTTCTTTGGCACAGGCAGCGGAGACTGTTGCATTGCTCACAGAGTATTTTCTGGAATCTTGCGGTCTGATGTCATGTGTACAGCTTGTGGCTTCACATCTACTACATATGATCCATGCATCGACATCTCCTTGGACTTGGAACTGAGCCAGGGGACTTCAGCAAAGATGACATCAAAGAAGTCTCATAAATCTCACAAGAAAAAAGAAGCAGAACCCGGAAAGTCTAGCCAAAATGGTCGACTTTCTACGTTGATGGGATGTTTAGATCATTTTACAAGACCTGAGAAATTGGGTTCTGATCAGAAGTTCTTCTGCCAACATTGTAAAGTGAGACAGGAATCTCTTAAACAGATGTCCATAAGAAAACTGCCTCTGGTTTCTTGCTTCCATATCAAACGGTTTGAGCATTCTGTGATTAAGAAAATGTCGAGGAAGGTTGATCACTACCTACAGTTCCCTTTTTCATTGGACATGTCGCCTTACCTCTCTTCATCTATCTTGAGGAGTCGATTTGGAAATAGAATCTTCTCCTTTGAAGGGGATGAGCAAGACACATCCTGTGAAACATCCTCGGAATTTGAGTTGTTTGCTGTCATCACCCATACCGGTAAACTTGATGCTGGTCATTACGTTACATATCTGAGGTTAAGTAATCAATGGTACAAATGCGATGATGCTTGGATCACTCAGGTGAGTGAGAACATCGTTAGAGCTGCACAAGGATACATGATGTTCTACGTGCAGAAAATGCTTTACTACAAGGCTAGTGAAAAACAGGTTAGCTAGAAGGAAACTCACTACTCGCGAAGTATCAATGCAGCAACACCAGATTGAAATCACTCGTTAGCTCGCGATATGTAGACATTTTTTGCTCCACAGTGGTGGTGCTGCTGCTGCTGCTTTGAGTTTTCAATTCTCAGTTGGAGTGTAATCTTAGCCTGAATTTTATAAAGGCAGACATACTCTCCTACATTCAGGAAATTTTGGCAACAAAAAATATTATCCCTTGCAAAAGAGATAATTAGTGTAACCTTTTCTATTTTTTGTGGCTAACCATAGATAAATAATAGTAATAGCAACTTCAAAATTAGAAGGAACATGTTTCTTATTTCAAGTCTTTTTTCTTGGATATTCAAGTTTCAATGTTTTTAGATGAATGTCTTTGTGTGTGTTTGGACGATTTTTAATTTTTTTATGTTTGATTTTAAAAAAAGTTTTTAAAAAAATGAGAAAAATGATCTTTCCGACGGGAATAGAGAAAACAAGTTTCATAACTAAAACCATCACCACCTTCCAACATACAACATCTCACCTTCATACCACCACTTCAAACTCTTATTTATAAGTGAAATTCATAACTGGGGTTTGGAAAGAATAGAGCGTAAGTAGACGTAAAAGTACCTATAGATTCACTATTATTGAAAGACTCGGCTCAAGAATAGCAAATCCAAAAAAAAAAAAAATAATAACGAGAGAAGATATTAACTAACAAAGGAACGCGTCCAAAACCTACCAAAAGAAAAAGAGAAACAACAAAATAATGCAATAATCGAAACACAATAAACAACATACAATGACATGTATCAAAATCAAGAAGTTACAATAATACAACTAGTACAAACACAAACACCAACAAACCCTAAATCCTGAAAAAGCAAAACAATTCTCGATCTACGACAAACACACAAATTGAAGATAAAATTTTAAAATCTACTTTCCAAATATCACTATTATCAAAACATAAATTTGAATAATTTATCATAGTTCAAAAACAAATTTACACTTTTTCCTTTTTTTTTTTTTTTTTTTCCTTCAAGGTGGGAAAAAAAAAAGAAAAAAAAAAGAAAAAAATCATATGTGGGAATTATTATATTTTAGGGCGGAGAATCACTACAACAAAATCATGTGTGTCTTATCTCATAAACCAAAAAAAAACTTGGTCTCTTGATAATCAATTTCGATCCACGAGAACCCAATTCTTGAACTCTATCATAAGTTTGGTATGAAAAAAATTCCCTTTTTCTATATTCTGTGTTTTGTCATGAATACTCATTTTGTTTTTGATTTTGTACGATTTGGAATTGGAATTTGAGTTCTAGCCAGTTATTAGCATCTGGGTTTTGTCAGTGTTTGCTAGTTTTTAGCATCTGGGTTTTGTTAATTTGGATTTAGATTTGAGTTTTTTTCAGTTTTTAGCATCTGGGTTTTGTTTTTTGAATTGAAATTTGAGTTTTTTGCTAGTTTAAAGCATCCGGGTTTTGTTATTTTGAATTGAAAGTTGAGTTTTTGCTAGTTTTTAGCATCTGGGTTCTGTTATTTTGAATTGAAAGTCGAGTTCTTTCCAGTTTTTAGCATCTGGGTTTTGTTATTTTGAATTGGAATTGGAGTTTTTGCCAGTTTTAGCATCTGGGATTTGTTTTATCTTTGATATTTTGAAATTGGTTTTGCTTAATTCAGTAGATAAACCATAAAAAGGTAGATTCTTGGTCTGGGATTTGGGTTTCATGTATACTTTGCTAATTTTTGGGTCATTTTTGTAGTTTTGAAGCTCTTCTTCAATGCTGATGGGAAGTAAGTGTTAACCAGGTATGTATTTGACCACGTGTTCTTAATTCTTTCCTGTTTTCCTGGATGTTGAAATGCAGAAGGAAATTAATGTTTTTTATAGATTCATAAAGCTAGGCTCAACTAGTTTAGGATTGAGATATAGTTATTGTTGTTGTATTTGTTAATTTGTAAGTTTATTTCAGAAAGCTGCCTTGATCTAGGAAGTATAGTTCACTTGGTGGTGTTGTAAATCTTGTTTGATTACGGAAAAAGGCATAAATAAGGACTGTAGATTAATTTTTTTTTGCATATTAAATTAAAACTAGGTGTTCTTATTTTTTTTCTTGGTTGATGTTTCGCAAATTTCGACGTAGATATGGTTTATGTAGGAAATATCACTCATCAAATAAATGACAAGTTTGAAATATTAAAAGGGAAGCTTGGTGCATTAAACTCCCTCTATGTGCGGGGTCCAGGGAAGGGAGGGAGCACTTTGAGCATACTGTACATAGCCTTACTTGGCATTTCTGCAACTGTGAAACATTTTAGTGAAACTACGATACTGAGAGTGTGAAGTAAACTGATCAATAGATGGTGAATCACCATATTTGGTCCAGTAATTTGGTTGAAACCTGGAATCATCTTGAGGAGTGTTCTTATTCAAGCAGTTTGAGAGTTCTCTTCTTCACTTCACCCCGAAAAGTAATTAGGATTTAGGACTAACTAAGTCACATATTCACATTCCAATTGAGCATTGCCTTAGTGGTAACTGGTAAGGTCAGGTATATCTACCCTCCTACACTGGGTATGTTGTTGTTTAGATTATTCTTTACCAGGCAGGTCCAATCACGATTTTAATATAAGAATTTCTCTGTAGTCTATTTATTGGTCATGCTATTGCATTCTTTCTATGATGCAATTGTATGAACATCTTCAGTTGGTATCGCCACCTAAAGTCTTATACTACAAGGGGCAAGATGAATTTTGTTATAATCCTTTCCTTTTGTGTGCAGGAAACATGATGAGCTTCAGGGACTGGGTCCTGTCACAGTTGATAACCAAGTCAGTAGCCTCGTCAAGACCACTTTTAGCATCAGATAACTTTTTATCAGAGGAACATCCTGATCAAGGGTTTGACCGCCCAGGTAATTGTCCTTCATGCACTATTATTAATAATTCACCTCTAACTTCTTGCTATTTCATTGGAATAATGGCTGCATGTTAGCCTGGCAACGGTGTGTCTGATTGTCTTATAGCTTCAACATTTCCATTGTTGTTTTTTGCTTTACATTCTTGGGTATACACAGTAGTTAAAGCATGTCTAATTTGTTTGATGGAGCTTGATGTAGACTTTCCAGCTGAAGTTGCTTTATGTTCTTAAACAGAGATTTTCTGAAGTTTTACACTGTAGTGTTTTTGTGCTATAAAGTGAGAGCTGACCTGATATTTGGTTTTCTTCTATAGTTTCTATTGGCAGGTGAACAAAATTTTTGGTGGTTGAATCAAGTTTTGACCAATATATCAGCTTTAGATACTCTGACAAGTTCAGAGTGTGAGTAGCTCTTTTTGTTTATCAATTCATGTTGTGTTTTCAAAAGTAATAGCATGTTGATCTGAAAATATGAGGTGTATTTATAGTGTTCAGTACCCTTGGGCATGACAGTTGCGTGCTTGCTGGTGGTTTTCATTGGGCAAGACTCACAAGGTAGTGATGAATATTGAGAATAGAGGAAGTTGCAGAAATTTGGTGGCACAATGTATTTCCCTATTTAGGACCGTTTCAAAGTTGCAAGGAACAAGAGACTATTGTAGATTATATTAAAAATAAGAAAGGAACTAAATTACTTTTCCAGCTTTATAGGGTTCAAGTTGGGTTATGCTAGATTTTTTGTTATTTGCTTACTGAGGACATGACCTTAGGTAGGAAATTGTGGAGGACATGAATTAGGGTGGTAGGTTAGTATGTAGTAGTATGTTGTCTCGCTTATCTTTCCATACTAGTGGCCGTAGTATTACTCCTGTAGTTTCTTATCCTTCAATGTTTGGTACTATTTGTTGTTTCTTGCACTTCAACTATTTGAATATTTTGTTGTAGTTCCATTTCCTTTTTTTCCACAGAATGCTTGGGCATACTTTCGATAGTATTTTGCCATGACTTCTTTACTCCCGCAATTTTTTTTTCCGACCTGCTTTGAAATGTTTTTCCTTGAGCCGAGGGTTAATTGGAAACAACCTCTCTACCTCCCAAGGTAGGGGATGGTCTATCAGAAACACCCTCTCTACTTCCCAAGGTAGGGGTAACGTCTGCTTACACTCTACCCTCCCCACCCTCCCCAGACCTCACTTGTGGGTCTACACTGGGTATGTTGTTATTGCTACTGCTTAGATGGTTTGCCTTTTCAGCCTTAGAAGATAGATCTACAACTATTTAAAGAAACTCAACAGAATTATGAGTTCGTTTCTCTTTAAAATAAACAAAAGAAATTGTGGTGTAGAAGTGAAAAGTCTACTTCAGAGTTTCCTCGGCTTTCTGAATGATGTTTTACATTATCCCATCTTATGCTTTCTGAAACTGACTGCAAATTTTGCCCTCTTGTGCAACAAGGAGTACATGTATAACTTTTTTGAGTAACTAATTGTTAAACTTTTAAACTGTTACCTTTTAAGGTAATGCTATTTTTACTTTAGGCTTTATAGTTTTGTTACATTATAGAAGGAAATAAATCTAAATGGTCCTAGGCTACAAATTGGTGAGTTAATGAGGTCTTGTTTGGCTGAATGAGAATAGATATTTATTACCTTATACTCTATATAATCATAGTTAATATTATTGGGCACTGCAAATCAGTCATAACATCTTCCTCGAATCAACTAGTTTGCTTTTGGAAGCGTAACAAGGCTCTTCTATTTCATTAGTTTACTACATTTTTACTGTTCTTTCTCTTTTTGATAACCGTGGTGTCCGAGCCAGTTTGCGCGCACCTTGACTAATTCCACGGGTACCTGCAACTACTCTCATCAACACATGTACCGGGTAACTCTACCCACCAGACAAATGGGAAGAAATCACCTTTTGTTTTTGGCTACACTGGGAATTGAACCTGAGACACACCTTTGGGTGCACTATATTTCTGCTATTCTTTTTTCTTTTGAGAAAGTAACATTTACTTCTATATATCCGCAGGTATACTACATCAAAGTGTAGTCCCGCTCCAAAAAGTTTTACTTACATCATTCCTAAGATCTTCTAGTTACAGCCAGGCAACAATATCAAACACATTTTCAGCATCTCCTATCACTACTTGCTTACACCAAAAATAATAAAGCCCTAGGCAATTAGTCTTTATCTTCTGGATTTTCTACTATTCTTGTGTTGATTATATAGACAAAAGTGAAGTTTTGATTTTTGTTGATCACAAATACTGTGTTCAGCTGAACAATTACTGCATGCTTCACATTTTAGCTAAGTTGCGCGGACTCTTCACTTTCAATGCCGCACCGGTGTCGGGTTCTTCAAAAATACACATTACTTTTGGCGAATCCGATACACACCCCTTGACATTTTCTTGAAGAGTCTGAGCAACATAACATTTTAGAGCATGAGAGTAAAACCAATTGATATTTGATATGAACCCACTCCCAGATTCCAGATGCCTAGCAGACCCGGTAATCTTCTTTATATTATGGTACTCGAGTCCTGGAGTTTAAGATGTAAAATGTGACATATATATTATATTAGTGATAGTAACAAAATAATAATCGTGAAAAAGACAGTTCGATTGAGAAAACACAACATCACAAGTTTAATTTTTTGGAATTTGGGAGGCTTGTGTATTAAAAAAATTCTGTCAAACATTTTGGTGAGTCCCCAAATAGGAAGTGCCATATAAATTGGGATAGAGGAAGTAGTTCATATTTTGAAAACAAAATCTATAGTATTGGAAACAGCTTTATCAAATGCATTTATTAGAAAGAAAAATAACAAGATAATTACTTGTAGAGATGGGGGATTCTTTTTCAACTCTCGACGTGAAGTAGCTGATGTATTTTATTATTTGTATTTTTACCAAGGGAGTGGTTGAAGGCAGGAGAGAGAGAGGGAGGGAGGGAAAGTCATCACGATCGTTATATTTTTTTAATAAAAAAAGAGTCCTACGTTCATTTATCAGCGTTCCGTGGTTTTTTTTTGTGTTATTTATGTAGACCTTTTATCAAAATTATTTATGTACACCATTAATTTGTGTGCATCCAAAGTGCAACGGTTCATTGGGAACTGCTATTAATTCCAAAATGTGGTCTCTAAGGCACATTTCACACATTCAATGGGTTAGGCACTTTCTTTTGTTCTGGTAAGTAATACATTCCCTAGGATATCAAGTCATTCGAAAACGAAAAGAAGCATAAAAAGACCAGCATTACTGTTGATTTGTGTAAAAGATAATGACAGCAAATAAAACCATGTATCAATGTTTTATCTGTTGATAGGAGCGAGCCTGTATGCAGATCCTGTTATGGTCGTAAAGGTTGTCATGTTGGGATTCGTATTTAGTGTCAATTGAAATAGCACCTTACTCAGGCATATCCTTTTGGACTTTATTGTTCTACTAGTTAACTGGATGGATAGAAGAATTTTATGAATTTGTAGAATAATGCCGGCCCGTATGCACTTTGCTATTTTATTAATTGACTCTTGATCTCCACATGTATCGCTGTTGTGTCAAATTGTTGATGGCATTCTTTTCTTCTTTTGGTTCAGCTCACACTGCTGATTTGGTTACGACAACTAGATTAGCCAATACAATACAATCTTCCAATGATAATCAAGAGCATACAGAGAATACAAATAATTTCCATTCACAACAACGGATGGGCGAAAATTCTTTTCAGTCGGATTTTAGGGTTGATGAGAAACCTAGTCCAGTGGTAAAGATTGAAGCCCTTCAGATTACATTCTTGCGCCTACTTAAGCGTTTTGGCCTGTCCGAGGACAACCTTCTGGTATCAAAGGTCTTATACCGGATCCAGCTGGCATCACTGATACGGGCTAGAGAATCAGATTTAAAAAGGGCAAATCTTAAAATTGAGAGAGCCCGTGTAATAGCAGCAGAACAAGAAGCTGCTGGCCGACCACAACTGGATTTCTCATTTAAGATCCTTGTACTGGGTAGAACTGGAGTTGGCAAGAGTTCAACCATAAATTCCATTTTTGACCAATCAAGAGCAGAAACCAACGCGTTCAAGCCTGCTACTGACCATATTCAAGAGATTGTGGGAACGGTAAATGGCATCAGAATATCGTTTATTGACACTCCTGGTTTATTGCCTCCCTCACCTAGTAATATCCGAAAAAACAAGAAGATATTGCATTCAGTGAAACGATATTTGAGGAAACAAACGCCTGATATGGTACTGTATTTTGAGCGCCTGGATTTGATCAACACGGGATACAGTGATTTCCCCTTGTTGAAGCTTATAACGGAAGTCTTTGGTCCTGCAATTTGGTTTAATACTATCCTTGTCATGACTCATTCTTCCTTCAATCTTCCCGAAGGAACAAACGGATATCCTGTTAACTATGAATCTTTTGTCACCACCTGCACAGATTTGGTCCAACATTATATTCACCAGGCAGTCTCTGACACTAAGCTTGAAAATCCTGTAATTTTGGTGGAGAATGATTCCAATTGTAAGACCAATAATGCTGGAGAGAAGATTCTCCCTAACGGGCAGGTGTGGAAGTCTCAGTTATTATTGCTGTGCATATGCACCAAAGTTCTAAGTGATGTTAATACCCTATTGGACTTTGAAGACAGCCTAAAGGTGGGGCCATCAAATGTAGGACGATTGCCTTCTCTTCCGCATCTTCTCTCATCCTTTCTAAAGCATCGTGCTCAGATAAGACATGGCGGAGCTGATAATGAAATTGATGAGGTTTCTCTTTTAGACTCAGATGATGAAGACGACGAATATGATCAGTTACCTCCTATTCGGATACTGACCAAGTCTCAGTTTGAAAGGTTGAGTGGTTCCCAAAAGAAGGATTATCTTGACGAACTAGACTATCGAGAAACCCTCTATTTGAAAAAACAACTGATAGAAGAAGCTCGTCGACAAAGAGAAAAGAGAGTTTCTTCAAGTGAGGGTAAAGCAGCCCCAGATGATGAGTCTGATAACCAGCAGGAGGGCCCTCCAGAGCCAGTTCTCTTGCCAGATATGGCTATTCCTCCAAGCTTCGATTCAGATTTCCCTATCCACAGATACAGATGTCTCATCACCAGTGAACAATGGCTTGCAAGACCAGTCCTTGATCCCAATGGATGGGACCATGATGTGAGCTTTGATGGAATTAACCTCGAGAGCAGTGCAGAAATAAGAAAAAACATATTTGCCTCGGTTAATGGACAAATGAGCAAGGACAAACAAGACTTCAGTATTCAATCCGAGTTCGCTGCAGCTTTCACCAATCCAGGTGGGCCCACTTATGCAGTTGGTCTTGATGTTCAATCTGCCAATAAAGAGCTGATCTGCACTATCCACAGTAATGCAAAGGTAAGAAATTTAAGAACTAATGTCACTGAATGCGGTATTTCTGTAATACCATTCGGGGATAAGTATTTTCTTGGTGCCAAGTGTGAAGACAGTTTTACAATTGGAAAGAGACTGAAGTTTAATGTGAACGCTGGTCGGATGGGGGGTGCTGGGCAAGCAGCCTATGGCGGGAGCTTTGTAGCTACTTTAAGAGGAAGGGATTATCCAGTGAGAAATGAAAGTCTGAGTCTCGCGATGACAGTTCTCTCTCTTAACAAAGAAATGGTGTTGAGCGGAAACTTACAAACTGACTTCAGAGTGAGCCGAGGTACAAACTTGTCCGTGAGCGCAAACCTCAATAACCGGAAGATGGGCCAGGTTTCCATCAAGACAAGCAGCTCTGAGCGTATGGAAATAGCTTTTATCGCACTTTTCTCCATCGCGAGAGCCCTGTTGCGCAGAAAGAGAAATGACCAACTTACTGAAGACTCTCTGGCAGCTAGATGAACTTTTCTTTTCGATTCAAAGTGGGCCACTAAATTTTTCCTTAGGTGCAGCCTCTCTAGGCTTTCAAGATGTCAAGAAAGGTAGTAGCTTCCGAAGAGTTCAATTTCCACATTATGGTATTTTCCGTGAAGCAGTATGGCTACAAGCAAAGGTTGATATGTTTTCGTTATCGTTTGATCAATTTTATCGAATCCAGGATAGGTAAAAAAGACACTTCTTTTTGGTGTCTGGTAAAGTTGAGATGACTGTAGTAGTTTTGTATCTGAGTAATAATTGTATAGTAGAGTAGCTTAGAAGAGCATACAACAAAGTTTTCTGCAGATCTTGTAATAATTAGCTTGAAAAAAGCTAGCAGGATCCTAGTTGTGATGCCAGAAGGATGATATTGTTTCAATGCATTTTCTAGTACTAAATGATTTATTGTGCTCTTTTGAGCAAATAACATCCATCTTTCTCTTTCAACCGAGTCTTGATGGATAAAATTACTCGTATCTGTATGGGTGGATATAGTTACTTGTATCAACTAATCTCATCATTACGATCATCAATCAATTTCCATTGTCATCACCACCACGACACTATCAGCCACTATTGTCATTGCGGTTAATCCCTATTACTAACCGCCTCCACCATTACCATCAACTACTAACATCAATCAATTTTCTTATCACAGCTATCGCCACCAACTGACGTCAGTCACTACGACACTAATCATCTCCAGCATTACGACTATCACCATTACAATTACTAGTCATCACCACCAATCATCACTATTACTATCATTACAAACCATATTCACCAATAACCATATTGAATCATCTCCACCATTACTAGTAAACATGAACATTTTCTTTAATCAAGTAAAATGTAATTTTATTAAATTAACATTTTTTCTAATGTCTTACTATTTTTATTTGAAATATATTTAAAAGTAAATAAATTATGCACATTTAAATATTGAAAAATAAATCATTCGATACTTCAAATTCAAACGTCTTTATTTTAATATAAAAATAAATAAGGTCGAATACACGTAATATTTTCTCCCCAATTGTCAATAGAAATAATGATATTTACCAAAATAAAAAAAATGACCTTTCAGCAATTTTCCATTATTATATTCGCAAGGTAGCTTCCTTCCATATCATTTTCTTATATTAGTGACGTACGTGAAGACATGCACGTATTTTATTTTTTTATTTTTTTTGTTAATTAGTCAATTAAATAAAGTCTCGATAATGCTAGTCAATTTTATTATTTTTTATAAAAAATATTAAGAGAATATTCATGCAAAATGCCTTTTATCTTCTTCTTGTTTTTTTTTATCACACGTATTACCATCAAAATCGACTCATATTTAACTAATAATTTTTCGAATCGATAAAATTTAAGTTTCAATTATTTAATTCATAAAAATATAAGTAAATATGAGTAAAATATGAAAAGTGAGGAAATGTCTAGAGTGTATTTCATTTAAAAGAATATCTATCAATTTTCGCGTGTATCATTGAAAAACATTTTATATCAACTCATTTTCAACTCGTTCAGATTCAAAATAACTCACTCGTTTAAAGTCTCACTTCATATAAATTATAATAAAACAAGAGATCCAATCATCCAAAATTTCCAAATTAACAAAGGACTTTATAAGTCACACGTCTTGTCCCCATTTGCTACATGGGATATTTGACTATTTTGGCCTACAATGTCACTTCATAAATAAAAAAACAAATAAATCATAATTTCGTATAATTCCATATAGGGGTGTTCGTGGTTCGATTTAAATCGGTTATTGGTTAAAATTAAAACTAAACCAATCTAGTCGGTTTTTTAAATTTCTAAAACCAAACCAAATGAAATAAAAAAAATAACCATCGGTTTGGTTATTGACGATTTGGTTCAGTTTTTATGATTTTTTCGATTTGAAAGTAATAATTTTTTTAGGACATACGTATCTTGATAAAAAAAAATATCTAGTACATGAACAATCCACAGAAGAGCTATTGTTGGTTCAATTAAATAATTAAGCAATACTAGAGTTATTATTATACGAACAAAGTTATTAAATTAATTGAAAGTGTGTGACTATCTTATGAAAGGTATGGTAGGTAATAAATTTTGATGGAATTGGACTTAGGATTGTAATTGAGCTAAAATCTAAATGTTACGCTTGAGAAAATTGTAAAGTTAAAGATTTAAGTTACTTAAAATCTAACAAAATATTTATATTTATTTATAAATAATTATAAAATTTATATTTCTAATTTATCGGTTTGGTTTGGTTGTTTTTGCAGTTGTTTTTTAGTAAAATCAAAACCAAACCAAATAGTATCAGTTTTAAAAAATTTAAAACCAAACCTAACCAAATATCAATTTTTTTAATCGGTTTAATTCGAATTACGATTTAATTTGATTGTTTAACCATAACCATGAACAACCTTAAATTTTCATAGAAGAAAATAGTGTATGTATATGCTATTGTTTTTTATTTTTAAAATAATTTTTCTTTTTAATAGATCTTTAATTCAAATAAAAGCATTATAAATTAGTTCAAAGAAAATCTAAGGTACAGAAGTCAACATAACTTGTTATCTTTTATAACCAATTAAATTAATAATTACGTGTTTATGTTTGCTAGTGTTTTCTCCACCTGTCTATTTATTATAATATATATATGGCAAGTTATTCCATTGATTTTTCATTTATTTTTTTAATAAATATATATTTTCGTTGTTATAATTTTCTTTTACGATCAGACTATAAAATTTTTATCTAATATTTTACGATATGTATATTTTTGTATTATATTGATTTGCAAAAAAATATATTTTACAATACTTTATGTATAATTGTGAAATATCTAAAATAATTAATTTAAAATATCAAATTAATATAATTTTAGAAATTAATTAAATTAATTTTTGAAAAATATAATATAACAGCTTAGAAAAAAACAAAAGGAGTAAGTACTATTAGGGATGTTTTTAGTAAGTGCTTAGAAATAATCATGACTATTAGACACAATGATTGCCGCAGCCATGCGTTATTTTTTTTTATTTTTTTCGATGTTCGCGTTGAATTTCGAACTAAATTCGAATCACGCTTTACGACGTTCATTTGAAAGTGGCGTTTCCAATAAAAAAAAAAATTATATCTATAAATCGAATTTGAAACCTTCGATTAAAAATGACTGATCAATTTACTACAACACATGTTGGTCCATGAGTTAATTTATAAGTATTTTACAAACCTAATAGAGCATAAAATTTAGGTTCACTTTTTTGTGGGACAAAAAGAAAAGTCTTATATAAGTAAAAAAAAATGTTATATGTGAGTTACATGATTAAAATGAAATATTTCTTTTATATCAAGAAGTACATACATCAACAATTAAACATAAAACAAATCCATAAAAATTACACCAATAGTTTATTTTTAAAAAAATCATACTTAAACATAATAATTTTGAAATTCAGTTTTTAAGGCAGTAAACACTTTAACTTTGAGAATACATATTTACACGAACTTTAATTTGATTCAAATAATAACTAAACACTCCAACTCATCCCCATTGTGTCTTGTTCATCCTCGATATTAACGTGTCAAATATACATTTACACGCACTTTAACTTGATTTCAAACAATAATCGAACACTCCAACTCATTCCCACTATGTCTGGTTCATCCTCGATATTAACGTGTCACATAAACGTTGATGGTATCTAGATAATCATATTATAAGTTATAATGTTCAACTGGACATAATAGAAGACGAGTTAAAGGTGTTTAGACGTATGCTATTCGCGTCGAGTGCTTACATGTCGGACGAAACCAGAGAGTTCAAGGTGAAGAACCCCATAAAACCTCAGCAACAATGGTGGCAGCTTCAGCATCAGTATCACAAGCTTCTCTAATCTTCTTCAATATCTCCTGTTTAAATCCCCTTTTTTCTCTTTGTCGTAATCCTTCTCCTACTTCCAATTGCACTGTAAATCTTGCAACACAGCTCGCAAATGGATGTTTCTCCAAAAATCTCTTCTCTCTGTTTCCCCTTTTCTTCTTCGTTTTCGTTTTTTCTTCTTCGTGTTCATCTTCGTCTATTTCTTCTTCATGAACTTTGCCCAAATCAATCAAATCACCACCCAAATCAGACCTCTGTAACTCCACCAGTTTTTTAATCAAATCGCAGTTCAGCATAGCTTCTACAGCTTCTTTTCTCCCAAAATACCCAATTTCAAGTACAAAATCCATCGCAGTTACCTTGAATGGCAAATCATCTGAGTTTAAATACGAAATCGCCTTTGAAATTCCACCAACGGATTCGATTACATCGACGAAAGGACTTCGAATTGCTTTAATAAGCGAAGATAAAACTTCTAATGAAAACAGAGAATCCATTGAAATCAAAGCTTTTATGGTTTGACCCATTAGAATTTGCCCAACGAATACGTCTTTGTTGAATAGTACAACTTCTTTCAAAGCGTATCCAGCTTTTTCACGAATTTTCTCAGGTACATTACAGTTGCTGCAGCAGAGGAGAAATTCGAGTTCGGAGAAAATTTTTGATTTCAATAACAATTCCTGTAGGTTTATATTGAAACCCTGACTCAATCGATCATGGAAAATAGTTAATTTCTCAACGATTTCATCTTCTTCTTCTTCGTATTGTGATGAATTTGATTGTAAACGGATTTGTTGAAGCTGATTAGTGAGATTTGTAATCGATTCTCGATCAATCCAAGCTTGGATTTCTGATTCGATTGATTCTGCAACTTTTGTGATTTCATGAGTTTTGACTCTACGAGTGAGGAATGATTTGATTCTACCATGTTTGTGTTTCGATTTATGTAACGAAGAAATTAGGGTTTTGAGATCGGAGAGATGGTTAGATAGATTTAAGAGGTTTGGGTCAGAGTAAGTGTCGAGCTCAAGCAAAGCTTTAATGGCGGATGATGAAGATGATGAGTCGGATTCGGATGTATCGGATTCTGGATTGGATTGTAGTTGTTGTGAAGCTTGTTTTAGTGCTTCGAGAACTTTGAGTATTTGCTGTGTTTCTTCTTCATCCTCCATTGATGATGTTGGAGAAGAGAAAAAAAAAATATGGAAGCTATGTGAGTAGAAGATGGAGTCTATTATAATTATTGGAAAAACAAAAGACGAATATATCCTTAAACTATCGTAAATAATATGCGGATATATTCCGTACATTGTTGCCTTTATTGTCCAAAAATTAGAAGATATATACCCTTTATACTAACAGACATATGCGTGTCATAATTTTATACATCAAATCGATAGATAAAATTGTGTTACGTGTCCCTATTTAGTCTTCTGTTAATATATACCCTTTATACTAACAGATATACGCGTGTCATAATTTTATACATCAATCCGACATCGGATCGATGGATAAAATTGTGTCATGTGTTTCTATTTAATCTTCCGTTAGACTGAAAGACATGTATGCTCTAGTTTTTGAATGGCAGGGGCACCAATGTCAGTAATGTATGACGGAGGATATTCGTATATCATTTACGATAGTTTAAGGATATTTTATTTTTCTTCCCTAATCTATTTTAATTTGTTTGTCACATATTGACGATAACGGATAAAGTTTTTTTGCGTGTTATTAGGAAGTCACAAATGTGTGTTTATGGAAATATTCTCCTCAAGAAATATAGATACCATTTGTTTCGTTCTTCATTAGTATTCTGATCGAATGATTCTATAGACGTTTTAACACTTCTTTAAAGCTCAATGTAGCGATAATTTAGTACATCATACTGTTATATTTTTAAATTAAATATATAAAGCGTATATCCAAAATATTATTTAATTTTATAATTTTAAGTAGATAATACATTTTAAATTTTTTCTCATAATAAAAATTTAATGCATCGAGCTATTAAAATATGGTTTCTTCCAAATTTCATGGATTCACGCGTGGTTGAAGTTGTTTTTGTTGACTTTCCTTGCTTTCACGTGTTACATGAATCAAAATAATTAGTTGATGTTTGGTACAAGTTTGAAAAAATATTATTTATATTTATAAGATTTAAAAATTATTAAAAATCTCGATAAATTTATATTATTATTTATAATTAATATATTTAGTTAAAAATAATTTTATAACATAATTAATAACAATCAATAATAATAAAAATAATATTATTAGCAAATTATCTTCTTTTTTCAATCTTATCACTCAAATCAGATTCCAAATTTTTTCAAAAAGGGTGATAGCAAAGTATTAAATTAAATTAATAAATAATGGATAGTTTTTATATAATATAAAAATCTCGGATAATTTTTGAATTTTGTAAAAATTCTCAATATAAGAGCTTTACCTAAGTACTAGCTTTTTGCCAAGTTATAAAACCGAAAACCACTTTTTATTTTTATTTTGAAATTTTTTCCATGATAATCCTGTAGATTCGTTCTCATAATTCGATCCTTTCCAATAAAATGCGGTGTGTTGAAATTTTGATCATTTTTACGTGAGAAAAGGGAACTACCTATGAGTCAAACATTTAATAAAAGGGAATGATCAAATCAATTAAAAGAATATCACAAATAAAGCATAAGCAAAAGTAGAATGTTTTAAGTGATCAAATTACGGAGCAAATAAAGATTTGTTCATTTTTACTTAATCAATATTCATAATGTATTTTTAGGGTTTTGAGTTTCGATTATGGGAAAGAATTTGTGAACCTCTTTGTATTTCGAGTGAATTGGTTGATGTTGTTTTTCTCTATATTTTGTACTCTCATATTTATAGTGAATTGATCACCTCCTTTGTGAATGTAGATCGATTGACCGAACCACAATTCATTTTTGTGTCTTTTGATATATCTATTATTTTTTTATTTACCCGTGATCTTTCAAAGTTTACTTTATTAACTTTCGTATTGCACCTAATTAATTTTCGATCCTTAGAGGTCCTACTGTGAAGTTTTTGTACTCTATTCTTTTATATGTATTATTAGGAGTATTATTTTATGCTGTGATTTTATCACTTCTTTTACTTTAATTAATTTTATGATTACCCATAATATTTATAAAATAAGATAATATTTTTCTTTAATATTTTTATCTTTAACATTTAATCTTGCTTTTGTTTCAAATCATTTTTGAAAATGATTTTTTGAGCTCAAAATCTATAAAAAGAAAAAAAAATCCCTTTACCCTATAATTAGAATAAGATCTTCTATTTTTCGTATATTCATTCTTTTCAGATATTAAACAATATAATGGATATTTTATTGTTAATATTATTTTATAATTATATGCGTTAACTTCGTTCATCAAACTTTCTCACGGGGTTGACCAATCACATACTCCTGCCGTTTAAAAAAGAATGGCCTAGTTTGATTCGGAATGGAAATTAAAAAAAGAAAGAAGACTTTTAATTTTGTGATTTTAAATTAAAGTTATGTGTATTGTATCAAAATGCTCTTCAATCTCGTGGTCTTAAACATGTCATGTGAAAAATTAAAGTTAAAGTATTGCCAAAAAAGTAAGGGGATCATTCTTTTTTAAACAGATTAAAAAGGAAATAAGAATTATTTTTTTTGAAACGGAGAAAGTAATTAATTTAGGCATTACCCAAATTAATTAATAATAATGACATATTCCAAAAGGATATATGTAGATTCGAATATCCTACACATATTACATTTAATTAACATATTTCAATTTATGTAGGCCTAGTCAACATCTACCCTTCCACAATTCCTAATAGTTGTTCAAAATGTGTGAAAATACAATATTACATCGAGAAAGTTGGTCGGTAAAATAAAGATAATAATTTTAAAAAAAAATTATTTATTTATTTTATTTTTAGTGTTTAATCATGCATATTATTTAGTTTCAAAATTATTTTATTTTATTAATTTAGTGTAAATAGTCGAATAGATTATTTCATATAGATAGTAAGATAAAATTATCAGCATGAAATATCTCGACCTTTTTCATCTCATGATCAAACAAACTCTAGGAGTTGGATTTTTATTCTGTCGTCAAGGGAATGGTAGGTGTGTTGCGTATGCATCATTTCTAATTTGAATTTTAACTCAAGAGCCTTCGTAATAATTTAATATACGATTGTTTTGTGTTAATATATATCAGACGCGATGACTAGTTACGTAAATCAACAATTCTTCTCGAATATAAATTAACTTATATTTGATTCAATCTTTTATGATTATATATATCTTTCTAATTACAAAGATGAATTTAAGATATTTATTGGGATAGATTTTCGATAACACATATTTATATTGAGAATCTATTAATTGTATAGCAAATAACAAACTACAAATCAATATATATAAAAAGTACGTTGTTGGTTCAATCACAAAAGCGAATCCAACTTACAAACATCTTAATTATACAAACATTCCTATTGTGTTTACTAATTCTCTTTATAGTTTGAAATAATTACATATTGTCTTATTGATTAATAATGTCATATCAGTTTTCAAATCAAATACATCTGAATACATATATTTTGCTATCAGATACACTAAAATAAAGAGAAAAACAAGCAAGACAGGAGAGAGACAAATGAGATAATCAATCAATATATCCTATTCCCAAATATGTTAGGAATCATACTAATGACACAAATATGAAATTTTATATACATTACAAAATATAGATATATGGAGGAGAGGCGATCGAGGTAGAAGAGAGGTAAGCGAAAAAATCAAATACATAAAAATTCATTTAATTACAATGTATTTAAAATAAAATTACACCTAATTTTAACTTCGAGATACATGTATCAATCATAGCCTAATTCTTAAACTTACCATTCCAATCAATAAACATGTATTACACCAAGATATTTCATTTAGTGAGACATATGGGACCCATAAAATTGACACGACTTCCCAAAATAGATCACCAATCATATCTTGCCACGTAACTAAACTTCCCTCCTAACATTTCTTTAATTTGAAGCTATTAAATTAACCAACCACACACTAATCCAACTGATAAAAAAGAACAATTGTTCCCTTGAATATTCATGTGTTTTTTTAACTTAGATTTGTAGTTAATCTACTATACCAATTCAAATAATCATCTTTTTGATATACCCATTTCAAAAAGATTACATTTTTAGTTCATAAATATCAAAGATTTTTGCTAGTTCACTCCCTTGTTGTTTCAGCCTTCAAAGGTACTCTAACCCCAACACTTTCTTGATGTTCTAATCACATTTATTTCATATGGGTGTGTTTGCTTTTTATGAAAGATTGAATTTTTACATAGTTATGAACTTTGAATTTCATACATTTTTCTGTTAGGTCTGTGATGATTCTACTACACCCAATTGAAAAGATCTTAAGTTTTTGATATAGCCATTTGAGAAAGACTGCATTTTTAGTATAGATGAAGACATAGTGTTCTGTTGATAGTATAAAGTACTTCTGACTTGTTGGTTTTCACTTTCTTGATGTTCTAATCATGTGGGTGTGTTTGCTTTTTATGAAAGATTGTATTTTGACAGAGTTACGAATTCTGAATTTCATACATTTTTCTGTTAGGTCTGTGATGATTCTACTACACCCAATCGAAAAGATCTTAAGTTTTTGATATAGCCATTTGAGAAAGACTGCATTTTTGGTATAGATGAAGACATAGTGTTCTGTTGATAGTATAAAACTACTTCTGACTTGTTGATTCTCAGTTTCTTGATGTTCTAATCACATTTATTTCATATGGGTATTGTTTGCTTTTTGTGAAAGATTGTATTTTGACAGATTTAAGAACTGCATATAACTTCATACATTTTGTGCTTGGTTTGTGATGATTTTAGTACACCCAATTCAAAAAGATTGCATTTTGATGTATATTATTGATATGATCTTCAATTTTTCTTATTTGTTACCAAATGTTATGGATTATTAAATAAAA
This sequence comes from Solanum lycopersicoides, assembly GCA_022817965.1. NCBI lineage: Eukaryota > Viridiplantae > Streptophyta > Magnoliopsida > Solanales > Solanaceae > Solanum > Solanum lycopersicoides. The sequence continues at coordinate 3,310,917 of CM040624.1, forward strand.
TAGCAGATCATAACTTGTTTGGGATATAGGTGAAGTCAAAATTTGAATTTTATGGGTTCTATATTCTAGAATAGACATGGAGTTTTAGTAACTAGGTTCTGAATTTTCTTTTTTTTGGTGCATACTTGGTGGATTTGTTGATATAGATACAAGGTTTAGACGAAAGCTACTGAATATTGTAGTTAACCTTCTAACTCCACCCATAGTTTACTGAGGCTTAGTTGTTGTTTATGTTTAACTGTATATAAATGAGTATGATACACTTATTTATGCATTTTTTATGCACTTTGAACTGGATGAGTCTTGGAGATACGTGATACTGAGTCAACAACCTCCAATTCTTTGTTTAGTTTGCATGGACATCGTTCATATTATAAAGATATTGCTGAGAGATGCTGAATTGTTTATGCTTTATATTGTAATTTACATTTACACTAGTGCCTTGAAAAGAGAGGTAAAACCAATAGATGGGCAAAAAGGAGTTACTAGATGATTTTCTCAAGTGATGGGCCTTTGTGCTAATTCTTTGTCATTGTGGCATTTATTGAGAAATTTCTCAGCATGTATTTGTAATGTTTACAATTTGACTTTCTTTCCTTTGTGCTAATTCTTTGACATTGTGGCATTTATTGAAAAATTTCTCAGCATGTGTTTGTAATGTTTACATTTTACTTTTTCTCTGTTATTTAATCTTTTCCTTATGTCTTCCTGTTTGCTCATTTTAAGGAAAAGGGTAAGAGATTTTATGTTTTTATATGCTCCGAGTTTGTTTCTTATTTGTCGTTTGATGAGTAAGGTGAAAGTTCAAAAAGGGAATCTATTTTTGAGATGGAATTAGATTGTATATTCTCATATATTAAGTAGTTATGTTTTTTCCTTAACCTTCTGATCGTTGTGTCGGTTCTTCTTGGATGCAGTCAATTATAACTAGTGTTGCCTGAGTTCTCTCTGATCGAGCAGTGCTTATCTTGGAAGTTAGTGGAGAGGAGACAATGTTGCTTTGTCTCTTCTTTTCGTTATCTCTCTTTTTGACATTTATAGACAATGGGAGTGCTGGTATAACAAGTGCATTCGTTCGAACTCAGTTTCCTTCTGTTGATATTCCCCTTGAAAATGAAGTACTTTCAGTTCCAAATGGTTATAACGCTCCACAGCAAGTAAGTTTACAGTCTTAAGACCTACTTTTTGTTGTGTTGGTCTAAGCTTTCTAACAGGTTTGTTGTTCATCTACAGTCCTTTCCTAGTCAATTCTTGTTCAGCTACAGTCCTTTCCTAGTCAATTCTTGTTTAATTACTTTAAATCCAAGTCTTAAAGTTCAACGCATGATATTCAATCTTCCGATTTGCAAAATTCTCTACAACCACTTTCTTGAGATACTAGAAAAATGTGATTAAGAACATTATAGTATTGCTATAAATTTATAAGTAGAACGTTCTTGTTATGCTCATCTGTTTTGCAGTACATGAGAAGCTCGAACTCCACATTTTGTTTTCTCTGACTAATTTCAAGTTCCATGGTTGCTTAGAGACCAGTTAAATGTTTTGCTCCTATATACTCTTTTCTATTTCGAATTCCAAGCTGGTTCCTATTCAGAAGTTTTGCTGATGGCAAGGGGAGCCTTAACTCGCAAAATTTCAGCCCGCCCCACATGAGTTTTTTCATGTCACTTCTTCTTTATAATATGAAGATATGTGATGCAGCATTGAATGGACTAGGTTAGAGCTTAATTTGTTTTTCTGATTTCATTTTTTCTACTATATATAATGCAAGAGCCGTAAATTTTTTGTGCATTGCCTTCACACTGGCTCAAAATGTTGAGAGAATTGGATCCAAATCTGTACTGTACTAATTTTCATTGTCTTAATTAGAAAAAGATTAAGCTGCTTATACTAACTGTTTAATAGTACTTTTTATACAATCGTTGCAGTTTAGCACAAGTTTTTTTTAATTATTTTGATGGAATTTCAATTAGTTTTAGTTATGTAATATTTGGATCTAGGTCACAGAATTGCAATAGTAGATGTCAAAGTGCTTCTGTATTAAAGTTCTTGTCAAGAAATTTCTTTTCTTTTTCAGATCAATATCCTTAGCTACTAGATTTGTGCTTGAAACAATGATTGGATTTTACAAAGATATTCTGTGGAAATTTTTTATTGTGAGTAATGCCATAAACAGCAACTCGCCCTGCCTTGCATAAGCAAAAACTCATCCCACCCCCTTGTCATCCCTAGTTTTTCTCGTGTGTGTTCTTTCATGAACATTGCTTTCGAGATGACAATGGGTTTATGTGGCCTTTAAAGTGCTAACAACTTCAGTCATTCTTCTAGGTGCATATTACTCAAGGTGACTATGATGGGAAAGCTGTCATTATCTCATGGGTAACTGCTGATGAACCAGGGTCTAGCGAAGTGCGATATGGCTTATCTGAAGGGAAATATGATGTTACTGTTGAAGGGACTCGACATAACTACACATTCTACAAGTATGAGTCTGGTTACATACATCAGTGCCTTGTAACTGGCCTTCAGGTAGTCAAGACCAACATTTTTTTATCCTTTTTTCAAAAAATGAAACAGTGATCATTTTTATCTTATTGGCTATGGGCTAATATGCATCATGCAAGTGCATTTTAACGTAGCGTATAGGTGAGCATTCTCATATATTTTTCCAAGACTAAATAAGTACTGCTTAGTTTTCTGTATTTCATCTCACTGTAAAATTGGCAAGCCCGATATCTCTTCGTAGTTCATATTCTCTGTTTCATTTCCACAAAGCAAAGACTAACTACAAGGGGACTTATTAGAAAAAAGAAGTTTAAGAAGGATAGATCGACTAACATATTACTGTTGTAGAAACAAAAAATGAAGTATGGTGTAATTACAAAAGTTCGATATAAACTTATTGTCACTCTTCGCTCCTTTTTTGGTGTAACATGGCTAGCACCAATCTGCACAGTTTGTTATTGTGTTGTACATAACAACCAACACTTTCCTTATGCTGTTTTTTGCTAATCTAATTATAACATAAGAGTTTGGATATAATCTTGGATTGATAGAAAAACATCTATTTAGTTTACATCTGGCTTATTTGATGATTGCAAATTTTGTTTGTCAGATTAATTTTAGATACTTTACATGTTACATATTTTATATCTTTCGCCTCAGGAACACTAGTAATTAAGAGACACATGGAAGAAGTTCCTTAATAATCTCTTTGCATGGTGATAATGGCATATGGATGTCTTAAATGTTAACCCCTCCCCCTTTTTCAATCTGCTTGACACAATCTGTTTTACCTTCTGGTTTAGTATGACACAAAGTACTACTATGAAATTGGAAAAGGAGATTCTGCAAGGAATTTTTGGTTTGAAACTCCTCCAAAAGTTGATCCAGATGCTTCTTACAAATTTGGTATCATAGGTAAGTAGTTTAAATTTCTATTTGATAAGTTAGCTAAGTAAATTTCTTTCGGTTGTTTTATCTTTTTCAGAAGAACAAGCTGTATCATTGTAAGTTGCTATAAGATAGGTTATACACCATAACATCACATACTTCATTATGACAGAAATATAGTTTATTTGTTTTCACAATATAGAGCCGAAAGAAGCTTTATAGAATGCTAGAGATTAAAAAGAACATTAGTTCCTAACAAAAGAATAGTTGAATGCAAATAGCTGTAAATTTTAAGTGCTTAAAAATTATTTTTAAATTTTAAAACTAAATTTTACAAATAAACAATTTCGTGTTTTCATAGAAGTGCCGAAGCTATTAATAAGCAATAGATGTGTTTAGTAAAAAGGTGTTGATAAGCTATTCTTTTGTTAGAATGACTAAAATCCCTTTTAACATTTTTGCAAAAAGTAATACATTTGAAAGTATCCTGGAGAATAAAAGGAGGAACCACGAATACAGAGTGAAGAAGAAGTAAGGAGTTTTATTTTGGGAAAGATTTAGAAAAAATATTCAGGATAAATTGGTAAATACATGGTTGAAGCGGAAGTGCTTATAAGCTAAAAATCCGTATGTTAATGACCAACCTATGACTTTTGGATGAGTTTAGCTTATAAGCACTTCAGTATTTACCAAGTGCTTAGCTTATAATCTTAGCCAAACACGCTCATTATCGTGTCAGGATTATTATACAGTTCATCCAACATCCTTTGCAGGTGACCTTGGTCAAACATATAATTCTCTTTCAACTCTTCAGCATTATATGGCTAGTGGAGCAAAGAGTGTCTTGTTTGTCGGAGACCTCTCTTACGCTGACAGATATCAGTATAACGATGTTGGAGTCCGTTGGGATACATTTGGCCGCCTAGTTGAACAAAGTACGGCATACCAGCCATGGATTTGGTCTGCTGGGAATCATGAGATAGAGTACTTTCCATATATGGTAATGTATTGTAATACAGCTAATGACCTTGCCTTTATTTCACATAGTATTTTCGGGTCATCTTATAATGTCAGTTAAGTGGCTACGTCTTAAGTTTCTGACTACGTACGTAGATACTCAGTAGAATCATGCAAGTGTGAATAAAATGGGGAAAAAACAGTGTCTTCTTTAGGTTAAAAAAGAATTTACCTTTTTGTCATCTTTTATAATCAAGGTCACTAAACCTAGTAAATTTGTAACATTGTTGCTGAAGAGGTTTTCTACTGTAGGACATGTTTTATTCTCGTTGTTACTAATGCTTTCCTGTTAAAAAGTGAGATTTACGTTGTTCTGAGATATGTAGCCATAACCACGCCATTCACTTGAACCAAAGATGAACTAAAGATGTTCTGTGCTTATGCAGAACATTGGCTTTTCTTTCACAGTTCTCAGATGGACCCGAGGCCTTGATGGCTAGATTTGCAAAAGCATGAACTCTAATCCTAGTGTAGAAAATTTCCATTTTCATTTCTAGACCTCCAATGTCTCTTGTACTCCGATTATCACACTATTTTATTGTAGTTACCGTTCCTTTTTCCTGAATGTTTTGTCATGCTTTCTATAGTATTTTGCCATGATTTCTTCACTTCCAGTATCGCTTTTTTTATCTGCTTTTATATCCTTTTCCTTGAGCCGAGGGTCTATAAGAAACAACCTATCGTACACTCCACCCTCCCAGACCCCACTCATGGGATTACACTGGGTATGTTGTTCTTGTTGTACATCTTGACCTCGAATGTGCTTGGCACTTTTTGAGCAATGTCTTGAAATGTACTGACTTCATCAAAATAAAATAGAACTCCACCAATGAGTCGTGTAAAATTTCTCCCATCGCAAGGAACTTTCTATTTTATTCATTCAAAATATTTTGATGCCCATTGACTATATTTCTCATTGTGTACAGGGGGAAGTAGTTCCATTCAGATCGTTTCTATCTAGATACCCCACACCTTATCGAGCTTCAAAAAGTAGTAATCCCCTTTGGTATGCCATCAGAAGGGCATCTGCTCACATAATTGTCCTATCAAGCTATTCCCCTTTTGGTAAGTAATTGTTCCCTCTCTTATGCTTTTTTTTTGTTTCTTTAACTAGGTTTCTAGACACTAATTTGATGATCTAGTTCTGAAAAATCTACTAACTCTTGCTAAAGTTTGAGTAAATTGAAGATTTTGCAAAACTAATACGCCTAACGACAAATAGAACCTACCACAAACTAAAAATCAGGATTCTGAAATGTACAAATTTTCTAATTTCAGAAGACATACAGTGTTAACTGTAATGAAATGCAAAACATTATGTAATCAACTAAGTATATGCATCTTTAAGTTAAAATTCTCAAACTCATGCTCACTAGCTTTTGCATTGCAGTGTTGCTAAGAAGATCTATAATATTCTGTTTGCTAATTGTGTTCTTGATTGACAATTTTTTCGTTCCTTTACTGCCGAACCATGTCCATATGGAAGGAAGAAAGTTTTCCTGTAATTATTTGGTGCATTCGTCTGGGGAAACTAATACAGGTCTCTTCAAGTTTCGGAGAGTAATTTATCATGGCTTCTAAAAGCAAAGCACAAGCTTTAGGGCCTAGTTTTGAATTTTATAGAAATCTGAGAAGTACTTCTCTTACTATACCTTTGAGGGTCATTTTCCGTTATAATTGCTCCTTCGATTGAATAGGTACTTATTCGCTGTCTCTTGTCATGCAGTAAAATATACACCTCAATGGCATTGGTTGAAACAGGAATTTAAAAAGGTGAACAGAGAGAAAACTCCTTGGCTTATAGTCCTTATGCATGTTCCTATCTACAACAGTAATGAAGCTCATTTCATGGAAGGGGAAAGCATGAGATCCACCTATGAAAGATGGTTTGTCAAATACAGAGTCGATATAATCTTTGCTGGCCACGTCCATGCTTACGAAAGATCAGTAAGTTGTCTTATCTCATCATATTTGTCGTCCCTGCTCGTCTCTCAAAGTAAAATCACATTTTTCATATAGCCAAAATTAACTCTCGGAAAGAAAAAAAAAACTCAGCTAGAATTAACAAAGATCAATAGGAAGCTAGGAATATATTAACAAACTTCAATCTGCAATGCTCTATATCTTTGAGCACAATATCATAACAGTATCAACCAAAGACTGGAGTAATACATTAAGACGTATCATGTTTATTTCCAAACTGATATATCCCTGGACGGTCTAGCATTTTACTCAAAAAATTGAGCGTAGCTAGCAGTAATGTATGTGAAGGCACTGTTTGTCTTTAGAAAGAATTTATCGCAGATATCAGTTGCACATTTCTTCTGTCTTCCTAGTTTCCCTTTCAACTCTATATGCATTGCTTAAGACCTAATGTTATAACTTCCAATTTTCTTATCATTTTCAGTATCGTATATCTAATATACACTACAATGTCTCGGGTGGTGATGCTTATCCCGTACCTGATAAAACAGCTCCTATTTACATAACTGTTGGTGATGGAGGAAATTCAGAAGGTCTTGCTTCAAGGTAAGTTTAACATGAAAATATAACTAATATGACTTCCTATTTTCTGTTGAACTGTACTATCATTTGCTTTTCTGTGCAGATTTAGAGATCCCCAGCCAGAATATTCTGCTTTCCGCGAAGCCAGCTATGGTCATTCGACTCTAGATATCAAGAACAGAACACATGCATTCTACCACTGGAACCGAAATGATGAAGGAAATAACATTACAACTGACTCGTTTACATTGCACAACCAGTATTGGTGAGTAATTACATTCTTTTCATCTCTCTTCTTTATCGAATGTCCCATCTAGTTTGAACTTTATAATAATGAAATCATATAGCTTGCAGTTTTTTTAGATCCATGCCACTAAAACAGTGACTATTTGTTGTGTTTTCAAGAATATCATTCTCAAACTTGAGTGCTATGACGTAGTAAACATTGTTGTTTACTCGCGATACTAATGAGTGCCATTGTTCTGCAGGGGAAGTGGTCTTCGCAGGAGAAAGTTGAACAAGAATCATCTGAACTCTGTCATTTCCGAAAGGTCCTTCACTGCGCGATTCTGAGACACAGTTTCTCAAACATGTTGTCAAACTATGTAGTTACTATAATGTAAAATCTATCTACTTTTGTTGCAGAGAGTGGATGCAGCTATTTTCCCAGTGTATTGGTTGATGTAAAATAAGGATTTGTGCTGTTTATATGACAGCATTATGGAAAGTATAGCTCTTGTAAATTTGAAATAGCTACATATTAGATTTTCATTGTTTGTGTTATTTGATTGATATATCTCTGTCGAGTGTTTTGCAAAGTATAACGATATCAAGTTCGGATAAAGGAGGAGGGTATGCGCGATATATAAGGGACTAGAATTCCACACCTTACGACGAAAGGGAAGTCAGTGTGGCGTAAAATGAAAAAAATAAGAATACACACATAAAATTACAGTCAAATAAGGATACACAACAACAACATTACATCACATATCAACGTATTGGTAATTTTCTGAATAGTGAAAAAAATTGCTACACCTTGTAATTTTTCCAAATAGAAACTGCTGCCTTATGCCACCTCCTACATAGATTCTTTTAACCAAGCAAAATGCTTTACTCTATAAACTACATATGTAGACCAACTCAGCATTAACAGAACAATTATCTACAAAAATGTACTACTATCATTCTACAAATTTTCATATAGTCTACGATCGACGTACAGAATCGAAGAAACTTGTGTCTGTACAACTCTTACAAGAACAACAACATATCATATGATATTATCATTAGGAGTCTCTGTATATAGGCTGTGGTGCCCATTTGAGATGCAAGTTCAGTTTCCCTGATTTAGCTCCATCTAGTTCAAAGGTTTCTTTATATTCACCTTCCATTAGTACTCTTGTCAATGTCAATATGCACCTTCCCATGTAATCCTGCCAACAAAATAAGTTGTTAGTATTGGAAATGAATGGCTAGTATAGGAAGACTTTAGATTGATGTATTTCCTTGAGCCAAGGGTCTATCAGAAACCTCTCTTCCTTCCAAGGTAGGGGTGAGTTCTGCGTAACCACTACCCTCCTTAGATCCAACTTGTTTGGGTATTTGTTGTTTAAGATTGACGTAGCAGTGGCACTTCAAGAAAAAATTGAAAGGGACAAATTCCCCAAGAACGCCACCATCTAATATCTTAATACATTTGTTCTTAATAATTAGATGGATCTCTTTTTGAAAAATCAATTTACTATATACCGAATAACCTTAATGTTTCACATTGAGTGAACAACCTTTTGGTGGTGAGAATTCTTCAATGTGAATCTGAGGTAGTCAGGCCCAGTGGACTTGGGATATCGGATGGGTAAACTGAAAAGGAATAGTAACTATCTCCACACATTGAATAGCATAAGTATCTCAAAAGAGCGAGGATAACAAAACAAAGAAACGAAGGCCCAAGTATATAGCCTTGGTGTTCTAGTCATTGAAGTGAGAGGAGAAACATGAGGTCATTGGTTCAAACCCCAACGGAGGCAAAATACACTAGGTAATTTCTTCAAATCTGCCTAAGCCTTGGATTAAAGGTTAGATTTGAGCTCAAGTGTCATAGCACCTTCGACCAACAATAAGCCTTGGTGGACTAAGTTACTAATACCTGTATGGGTGGGGAGATAGCAGGTACCCAATGGAATAGTTGATCATAAGCCTTGGTGGATTAAGTTAAACAGTAACTGTATGGGTGGGGGGACAGTATGTACCCAGTGTGATAGTTGAGGCGCACACAAGCATAGCAGGTACCCACTGTGAGTTGAGGTGCGTACAAGCTGGGGTGATAGCAGGTACCAGTGTGATAGTGGAGGTACGCACAAGATGGTCTGAATGCCACCGTCATGGAAAAAAAAGGTAACAAATGCCTAATTCAGACCAGCCTCTTCCACCATTACCCTTGGCGGTTCATTTGTACTAATCTAGTGTTTGTATAGCAAGAAAACAATTGAAAATGACCACATTGTTTTGCTGGTAGGCCGAGCAAAAGGCAATTGATCCTTGGAGAAATGACGACATGATCTTTTTGGTCTTAATAAACGCATAATTTTTTTCTCCCTAACCATCTATTCTTTAAACACAGTAATATCATGTTGAATTTATTAACAAAATCCAGATGCTGATCATTCAATAAAAGTTCAGGAACACCGTAACTAGATGAACACATTTGTAATAATTGCTCGTGTTGTTGGTATTCTTAGATCTATCAGAACTTAAATTTTCCAAAACGATTCTAGTATGTCCGAAATCATCAGACAACTCAAAATAAGGCATCTCAGCTAAAGAAAATCTCACATCGGGAACCATTGGTATCTGAATAGATATATTAAGTCCTGGTTTATCAACGTTAATTTTGTACCAAGACCAATAGCAATTGGATAAGTATTTGGAATCTGATTAAAGGGAAGTACTCTTACCTTTCCGAAGGTGTCATGGTCCCACACTTCTAGAATTAGCATATCATGCAATCCGTCCTCAACGACAAAGTCAAAAGTCTGATTCCATACTGGATTTAAGCTTTCCGGTACAACCTAAAATGAAAAGAATATATAGTCAGCATTATTCCTAGTTATTGATTAAGAATTTTAAGGCAAACTACTTTAGAAATGGATAATTTTTGTTCGATATTTCAAATAATAAGAAATGATACCCTAGTTTTGTTCTTTGTTTCAGTCTTCTTCATTGTAACTACAACATACGGATCAGCTTTCCCCATTAGATCAGTAGGGGCCAGATCCTCAGCTGATATCACGGTTACAGAAAGTACCCCTCGTACTATTACATCCTTCCTCCTGTTGATTTCACCTCCATTTTGGGCAGCTTCTGCTCCACTTTTAAGAACCTTCTCCAGTGAAGTCAATGGTACATTATTGGCAAAAGGGTTACTGAATCCATTCGTCATACCATAAGGACAGTATAATAGCTCCAAGTGCACCTAAAGCAAATATGAAGGGAACAGTTCACAAAGAGAGCTAAAAATAGAGTACAACAACATACCCAGTGTAGTCCCGCCAAGTGACGAGAGTAGAGTGTACGCATACCTTACCCCTACCTCTGAGGTAGAGAAGCCGTTTTCGTAGACCCTTGACTCAAGGAAAAACAGACCAAAAAAGGAATAACAAAAGTGAAAGCATAACAAAGCATTTTGAACAGCAACTACAACAAAATAATATGATAATCAAAGTACTATTTTGCTATAGTTGCTGTTCAGAATGCTTTGTTATGCTAAGAATAGAGTACTGCATGAATTTGTTTACATTTGCAAGAGGGAAATGTTGTTTCTTAAGAGGAAGAAAGTCACTGATGTAGATCTCGTACACATAAGTGTATCGGACTGATTGAAATATCGATCATATAATTGGAGGCTTCACCACTAGTTAACTGTCTTGTTTAGTAGTAAAGGTGGACTGAATCAGCAAGAACTGTTATTTGCAGTTTTGTTGGGTAACGTCTATAGGATCAAACTCAATAAAAATCACCTAGACTACATATGGCACTTGATCTACAACAATTATATGCAGTTTGATCTGATTTTTGTTAAAACAAACCACATACATTATGAATTGATTATTGTTGCAAAAACACTTGGTTCTCAAACGTTATTGATTAGTACTCCACTAGTACACATGTATGTTAAATCAAAATTGAAGTTGTGTGTACAATAAATTGATAATGGCAAGTTCCAATATGGAGAAGGATCACAGAAAACGAAATGGGATGCAAGTGTCACCTGGCCCCTATTCTTTTGGTCTCTCTGGATCTCCAAATCTTTCACCAATTTCAGCCAAACATCCTTCACTTTACCAGGCTCAAGCTCATTCAAACGAACATGTGCGCATCCAATTAGTTCAGCTGCCTGAAGCCCTTCATCATCATAGATCTTTATCACCAAGTGTTGTGTCAATGGATCTTCAACTATAAACTCGAAATGCTCATTCCAGATTGGATTCAGTTCGTTGTTCTGAAAAGAACAATGGTCATTTAAATGTTAACTCGATACATGTATTACCCAAATTCTTCTATATAGCAGATGAAATACTTACAATTGTTTTGCTCTTCTTCATTCTATCTCGCACAGGGCGTACATATAACTCAGCAAAAGGATCAGATTTACCAATGATGTCTTTGTTTGTTAACTCTTTTGCTTGAACAAGTTTCACCTCCAATACTCCAGTAGGTTTCAGTTCAAGGTCACTAACAACAATAAAGTAGATTGTCAAATAGAAAATGGTGTCTCAGCCCAGCAAGGTTAGATAAGTAGAGAAGTCAGTCAACAAATACATGTTTTCTTCTTTATTAACAGACTTACAAAATTCTATTAAGCTCATTTATGTTACTTGGATACGAATGCGGGCATCTGACACAGATATAGATCTAGAGGTTGAACTCTTCATTACATAAATTCTAGGATTGAGGAGTACGGTTCAAAGTACTTGTCTGGTGCTACGATATGGCTAATAAGAATATACTGTGTCACAATTAAGTGGAGTTATCCTGTTGTTGTTACTGCTTATATCTTCAGGGGTAAGGTTTGCGTACACTCAACCCTTCCCAGACCCACTTGTGCTTGTGGGACTGCGGGACTACACGGGGGGTATGTTGTTGTATTAAATTAAAGCTAGTATAACTAAATTCTTTGTAAATCATTACTAATTTGGTCATAATTTATCTAGCAGAGTGTTCTAAAATATATATATATATATATATATATATATATATATATATATATATATATATATAGAGAGAGAGAGAGAGAGAGAGAGAGAGAGAGATGAGACAAACCAAATACTCCCAAATCGTGTTAAATTGACACGGGTGCTACAGGGAAGGATCCGAATAAAGTTCAGTAAAAGGTAAGATCACACTGTAGCCTCCACATACACAGGATCCAATAGAAACTGACTTGTTGCTGTATATTTCTAATAGATTATAACGTTTGGCTTGTCTTTTCAGCGTCAATATTTAGATAAACATCTTAATTTAACACCTTCCACAAAGACATGGGGTCATTACAAAATTAAACATATTATTTTTTTACGTCAGAGACTAGATGGAAAATGTAAGAAAATCATCTAGATAACATATGAATGTGTTCATATTGGACAGCCCAGACAAAACAAACTGGGTTAGTGAAAATGACAAGGTTTGAAGTCTCCCTTATAGAAAGGAAGGAGTACCTATAATCCCCAGGCAAAATGGGAATAATTTTTCGGACTGGCCATGTGATAGAGTCTTCAATGGCATCGCGGATGGTGCCCTGTATAGAGAAATTCACTTAGTACACCTGGACAGTATGAAGCCATAAGATACACTTTTATAACTTTCCCAAAACCTTGAAGAAAGAAATTACAAATCATAAGAGAACAATTCAAACAAACAAATAGCTCGTTCTCATGTTCTTACGAATGAAAACAGTTGTTCTAATAAAGACACCAAAAGATAAGACAATCTATTTATACTAGAAAAATTTCATCTCCACTCTCATTAGATATTCAATTGTCATTAGTACACCATAGTTACATTTATTAAGGGCAGCCTGGGAGCAATGATAAAATTGTCTCTGTGTATAGGTCACAGGTTGAGTCATAACCTCTAAATGTTTGCATTAGGGTAGGCTGTCTATATCACACCCCTTGAGTTGTGGCCCTTCCCCGGACCTTGCTGATGTATGAATGCTTTTTGCCCTAGTTTAAAAAAGTGGAAACATAACTACGTTTTTACTGATTTAATATAAAAACAATGTTATTGAGAATATGAAATTAAAAATACAAAATTATCGTTGTACTAATCACATAGATATTTAATGTTCATTCAGTTTCTTCCACCCTTTTCTAGAAAGGAAACGAAACACAAGATAAGTCTAGGACCATGGCAGCATTATCCACTTCTAGAACATCTATGGGTTATGATATCTAATCAAGCTGCAGAAGTAATTGAAGGATAAGAAGATGTGATTATATGAGAACAAAATTAGATGGTAAAGTTTTTCCCGAACCTCAATTGCATCAGAAATGCCAGGTATTGCTGTCATGTCGCCACCAACCACTTTAAGCGTGAAATCCAGCTTCTTCTGCAGACCAGAAAAGATTTTATTGTCATTCTTTTCCTTATATAAGTTAGGTCTGGTGTTAGGTGTGTATACGTGTGGCTGTCCAGGAAAGCTTGCATCTGATGTGGACCTCAACAAAAACCAATATACAGGATTATTAATTTTGGACATGTTAGGTGTCATGCATGTCCATCAAGATACAGATTCGGACTTAATTCTCTTTCAAAAAAAAAAAAGCAAAATCCTGAAACATCAGCATCTAAATCCACGAATCAGTTGGCAAATCCATGTGTATTGACCAAGTCGGTGTTAGATAATCATCCAAATCCTTAACTTAACTCTAAACCCAAGCATTATGTAACATGTCTCCTTCCATATTGTGCAAGTTAACATTCATAAGTTGACTTGGCACATGTATGTATACATGTGACCACACTCACTTGTATTAGAACAAATTATTCAGTGCGCTCAATAGCCTTTTAGAATGAAAGAGAAATAAGATAACACCTTTTTCCTTAGTGAATAACAAACAGCTCCAAAGCAGGGAAACTCATCAACAAGCGGCCTGAAGATCAGCCTGAAAATCCCCGTAAATCCAATGTTCTTCACCTAAAAATGGAGAAAATAATCACAGAGCGAAATCAAATTACCTAAGAAAACCAAGAAATAATAATATAATATACGACGACAACGACAGTTCAAACCCACAAGTGAGGTCTGGGGAGGGTAGTGTGTACACAGACCTTACTCCTACCTTGGGAGGTAGAGAGGTTGTTTCCGATAAACCCTCAGCTCAAGAAAGAAATAATAATGTAATATATTGGAAACAAATAGGAAGTCACTACATAGGTGGCAGTGTAAACTTATAAATAAAAAAAGAGATAGGTGGCAAAATAAACATGTTAAAATGGACAAGTTGAGAAGTAAAACCAAGGGCCAGCCAGCTCTCTAAGATGGAGTCCTTGAACAAGCAGATTCTACAGGGTGGGAATGAAAAAAAGGGAAAAACACTACCAGAGAACTCTAGCATAATGGAATGTCTAATGGATAGTTAAGAGTACTTGTATTGATCCTTCTTGTTGTTAAGTACTCTGTTACTAGATATTTACTCTTTGAGAATTCTGTGAAGGTTTCATTAGGTTTATCTTGCTGTGAGTACTGGATCAGCAGATTTGCACAGTGGATATCTATACAAGTCATGGTCAAAGTTTGGGTCCTGATACTAACAAATACAAGCTATGTTACCATCTCAAAAAAAATATCTAAGCTAAAAGATGGTAACAAATAGCTCAGTCATTATAAATTTGAGTTATTTACAATGGAAACAAATTGATATCTCAGTGGCACTAAGCATGCAGCTCGAATGTTAGATCATATCAAGTGTAGCAATGAAACAAAAATTACAATGGAAACAAATTGATATCTCACAGGCAATTAGCATGTCAGCACAATCGAGATCATATCAAGTGTAGCAAAGAAACAAAAATGTCACCAACTCTGAGGAGCAGAAGCTATTCAGTGTAATGGTAATCAGCAAGTACCAACTAAATTACCTGCACTGGTAATCCTACACCAAGGTATGTCATGATATCGAGTATAATGCTAGGGTTCCCATCCCAATTCATCTCCAATTCCATGGTAATACCTTCACTTCCACCTTCAAGAATAGAAATTCCTGAAAGATAAAACCAGTATGAGCACCAAGAATGTGTCGAATAAAATGTATTACTCCTCGCAAGCAATTTTTTACACAGCTTAAATGAGATGACACATTAAGTTATTGTTCAAATAGCTTCATCAGGTTCAATTGTCTTCTTCATTATTTTGTCTAATATGGGACGGAGTAATTGGTTTTCTTATATGGCCTTGGACACCTCACCCCGTGAGCTAGCTTTTAGGGTTGAGTTTAGGCCTAAGACCCATTCTTTAACATGGTATCAAAGCCAGACCTTCTTAACTGGACCATGGACAAAGAATTGTGATGGGGTTGAATTAGACCCAAGATCCATTCTTTAACATATCTTGATCATTCACATTTTGACTTCTCAAAGAGACAATATTATTGGAGAATCGTTATGGCTACTATGATGGTGAAGTTAAGGATGATGAGCATCAGTGTCTTCAAAGGCACTTCCTTGGAGAAGGGGCTAAAATGCACCAAAGAGGACTAGCTCGCAAAAATCATGGGGCGTAAGTCCCAACCCTTCCGGCCGTTCACTTAGGGGTAAGTCCCAAACTTGCAGTCCTTCATTTGGAGCATAAGTCAAGAGAACTCTCAAAAATTGGAAGTAAATTGCTAAGTAAGTCGCTTTTTAATACTTAAAATACACAAAGGTCAACTCATTGTAAATTCTCAAAAGAACTCAAAAGACCAAGGGCTTTATATTTGTTAGCTCTGATTGTATAATCCTTTCTCTTTGTCGTTTACTATGCAACCAAATACTCTCTGGCTCTTTATTAGCAAATTGTCAGCTGCAAAGTAAGCTTTTGTCTTTTAACACTTGCTCTGCTCCCACACTTCTCGTAGAAGGATGGTTCATCATGCTTTATTTTTGTCAGAATTTCTTTTTGCTGTCTTTTTATTCTTTTCATGTTAGTGCTATGTTTTGCAATTCCTTTTGGAATCACTTAATTTAGATATTGTTGTAGATACTTTTTTCAAAAAAATGTTTTATTTGTATGATAATGAGTATCTGTAATTGGTTTCCTGAATTATTAGGAAATAACATTTTACAATACTGTAATGAATCCTTTGGTTTTTCCACTTGTCCAAGTTTGTAAAAGAAAATTATTTGTAATGTTTGTGCAAATGTTATAGCACATTTATGTACATATATACATTTTCCACTAATTTTATTAACTTGAAATTTCTACAATTTGAATTTAAGTTTACTTTTTTGTGATTTTATATGCCTATCTTATTAATTCATTAAATATTTATTAACAAGATCCAAGGAACTTACGCCCCAAGCCTCAGGCTTACACGTCACCCTGTGTCAGGTAAAACACCTCACCTCATGCCTGCACCTTTTGAAATACTAATGGATATGACTTTTGGTTAGAATAAAACTGGTCCACGTAATTTCTTATGTGAACTATATGCAAAATTTTAGAATAATCAAAGGGAATCAAGCATCTGTCAACAGAGTTATGGAGGCTAGCCAACCCTGCACTATGACTACTGATTTAGAGGCTATTTGGAGAAATCCCAGTATCTTTCTAGCTGGTGTTGATGACGATACAGTGAACAGGTGGAGATGACTGGTTTCTCCCTGGGATCTTTCCCTATATAAGATGACTGGGACTACCATTGTCTCCAAAGAAATGTCGTAAATTGGATTGCCACCAATTATTGGAGAAGATCACAACTAAGATATGCTCAGTTCCTACTAGGCATGTATCATATGCTAGAAGACTAAAGTTCTCAATTCAGTCCTCTTCCCATTACACAACTTTTTGGGGATCAGACAGCTCAGTATATATATTACCCCAAACTATGTTAAAGGCAGTTGACAGGAAATGCAGAAAGTACCTATGGGGAGGAACTGATGAGTAGAAGAAGACCGCTCTAGTAGCAGCAGAAGAAGCTGTATATCCCTTTTTGATCATTTCGAATGTTGTATGAGCTTCATTCCTTCCTCAAGGAAGTTCTATAAAGGAGGAACGAAAGGCTTTTTGCAGCATAATACAATTATCGAGAGATAAAATCTGCACTTTCTGAAGGTTTAATCTGTATGTATAAGCTAAATAAACAATTTTAAGTTATACGTAATCACTTCTAAATATAAATTTTACACATGCAAAGCATGAACTGGGACGACTTTGAGTGAAAGCTAACTACTTCATTGCTTTATCTTTTTCTTTCTTTTTTTTTTTGGAAAGAAACAACCACTTTTAAGTTTTCTATGCTGTTTATTTCCTTTCCTTGTATGAAAATATGACAGAGAAATAGAAAATGCAATTGCTGAAGATTAACGTTAATACCGGCCATCATCATCTAACCTGTGAACTGAGGAGCAACAGTACCAAGAGTGAACTTGGAAAATTTCAATGACGCCAAAATCATAGGCCTATATTGTTCCAAAATTGGCTCTACACTTGACCTTACCAGTTCTGATGCTGCCTGAATACAAGATGAGAAACTCAAAAGTTGAAACGGAGGAATAGGAAAAAATCAATGGAAACTCAAAAATTAACATGGCCCAAGATGCATAAACATTTAGACTAACCTCATCTACAAAAGGCCAGATCTTTTCAAGATGAGAATTAAGCCAATTCAACTGTAAGTGTTAAACATGAAAATAAAAGGAAAAAAAAAGTCACTAATCATAAGTATGAAGAAATTAAACATTAAAAAAAAGTAAGTTCAACTAAAAATTAACCTTCTGCTGATTGGAGAAAACAACCCAAGGAGGATACTGCTCTGGTGTAAAAATCTTTCTGGAATCATCCACTGTCATTCTAGCAAACGCCGCAATTGTACTAGCCTTCACAGTTCAAGTTCAACAACAACATACATAAAAATGCAGCAACAATAACAACATATCAAATGTAATCCCACAAAACAAAGTCCTTAGTAGAGTCTAGCGAAGGTAAACTGTACCCAAACCTTACCCCTACCTTCTAGGAAGAGAGGCAGTTTCCAATAGACCCTCAATTCACGGAAAAAACAGTCCAAAACAGTAAAGAGAAAGAAATAACAAAAATAAAGAAGCCATCGCAAAATACTATAGACAACCTCACAACTCACACACAAAAATGGAACAACAACAACAACATTTCCCATCTAATCCCACAAAGTAAAGTCTAGGGAGGCTAAAGTGTACGCAGATTTCACAAACTCAGGTAGCGAGGTAGCTAGGCTATTTCCAGTAGACACTCAGCTCACGGTAAAACAGTATACATAAAGAAATAACAAAAATGAACCTCACAAATCATACA
Source organism: Solanum lycopersicoides (assembly GCA_022817965.1). Classification (NCBI taxonomy): domain Eukaryota; kingdom Viridiplantae; phylum Streptophyta; class Magnoliopsida; order Solanales; family Solanaceae; genus Solanum; species Solanum lycopersicoides. Next base: position 3,329,362 of record CM040624.1, read on the forward strand.
TATAAATGCAACAACAACAACAACATATCCAGTATAATCCACAAAGCGTAGTCTACGAATGCAAGTGTACGCAGACCTTACCCTACCTCCTACCTCCTAAGTTTTTTCAATATACCCTCAGCTCATGAAAAACACAATCCAAAACAATATAGAAAAATAAATAACAAAAATGAAAGAAGTCATCAATCATCACAAAATACTATACACAACCACACAAATCATACATAAAAATGCAACCAAAAAAAAAATCAATCAAAACAAAAAAAAACTAAACATACCCTTTTGTTAATGACTAATAATTTAACTTCAACAAAGTAAAATAAAACAACCAAAATTTCAACTAACCAGTTCAGAACGGCATTTGGATCGATAATTTTCAGATTTAACAAAGCCAACTATCAAACCAACTCCAACTAAAACCCCAATCACAATGCCCAATACAAACGACATCGTTTAGCTCTTCTTCTTCTTCTTCAAAAGTTCCCTCTTTTTTCAAGATTCAATGAAAATGAAGCTAAAAGACTCTACTAGAACGTGTTTTAGTTGTGTTTTTCACATAAACACTTTTAAGTCATCAAAAAGGTGGTGGGTCATAGATTTTTTTTTTTAAGGTAATATACTATTTTTGAAAGATTTTCAAATTAAGAAATGTCTTTTAAAATGAATAATGTTATTATAGATAATAAAAGAGTATTTTAAAGCATAATCATAATAAAATAAAAATAATAATAATGAAAATAATTTTAATATTATTCCTCATTTGAATAAAATTTGTGTGATTATAATGTACTTTCATTAAACGTAAAAATTAAAAAATTTATGAATGATTTTTAAATTTGTAGGGCGAGCCACGAAGAAATAGTAAAGTTTTTGTATAATGAAAATAGTTGTCAATACGATGAACTGCCTACGCATTTTTTAGAGTGTGGTCTTTTTAAAAAATTTATTAACGTAAAATTTTTGGTGCTTCGAACTATTTTTTTATGGGATAATTGTATATAATAGCAAACTAATAACCTAAAATAAATAGAGTAGCTACGATTTGATTTAATTGTGTTCCATAGCAAACGTTTGTCAAAGTTTGCCAGTCGCCTCTCTCCCAAAAATCTCGCTCGCCCCACTCTCACTCTGCTCGCCTCTCTCGCTTTATACACAGAAGTGTATAAATTGTGTTTCTGTTTTGTATAAAGCGAGAGAAAATTGTACATACACATGCAAAAACATATATCTTCGTGATATACATTTAATTATACAATTTACAAATATTTTACTTCGATTCAATTGTAGACAAATGCAAATTTTATACAAAAATTGCAGCGAAAAAGGCCGACGAATTATACAATTACGAATTATACAATTGTAGTGAAATACAATTTTCTCTCGCTTTGTACAGTAGAAGTGTATAAATTGTGTTTCATTTTTTGTATAAAGCGAGAGAAAAACATATATCTTCTTCCTATACACTTATAATTATACAATATATAAACATTTTATTTCGATTCAACTGTATGCAAAGCAAATTTTATACAGATATTGCAGCGATATAGGCAGCGAATTATACAATTGCAATGAAATAGGCCAGCGAATTATACAATTGCAGCGAAATAGGCCAGCGAATCATACAATTGTATATGTATAGCGAGGCCAGCGAATTATACAATTGTATATATATAGCGATTATACAGTTATATGTTTGTTATGGAGCGCAATTATGTAAACTTTGCTATAGCATACAAAAATGAATTTTTTGTTTGCTATATGTGAAAGTTGTCCTTTTTTTTATTGTTCTTTTTAATGGGAAACAAAAACATATAGTGTATTTTATAATTATTATTATTATTTTATTATTATTATTATTATTAATATTAATATTTATAATGTTATTAAAATTTGGACAGACAGCGCCACTTTCCTTAAATATGAAGGTTGTCATTTGCCGACAGTCAAGCTTGACACGTGTCGGCTAAGATCGTCTCAATTATTATTCCATGTTTCACATAGTTTTTAGGGATAATTATCAGAGACGTATTTTAATTAAACTAACTTCGTATTATTCTTTCGAACTTATTTTATTTCTAATTTTTTATTTTTTTATTTACGTTAAATAATTTGTGACTCCACGTTGTTGAAACGTATGAAAAATATATGTTATTTCAGTGAGTACGTTAAGAACTTATATGGGGTGATAATGATTAAGGTTAGAATGATGAGAGCAGACCAAAGGCAGACCAAAGAAAAAGCTTATGAAGGAAGAGGTACGCATGATATTTTAGACAAATTATACAATTACGAATTATACAATTGCAGTGAAATACAATTTTCTCTCGCTTGTACAGTAGAAGTGTATAAATTGTGTTTCAATTTTTGTATAAAGCGAGAGAAAACATATATCTTCTTCCTATACACTTATAATTATACAATATATAAACATTTTATTTCGATTCAACTGTATGCAAAGCAAATTTTATACAGATATTGCAGCGATATAGGCAGCGAATTATACAATTGCAATGAAATAGGCCAGCGAATTATACAATTGCAGCGAAATAGGCCAGCGAATCATACAATTGTATATGTATAGCGAGGCCAGCGAATTATACAATTGTATATATATAGCGATTATACAGTTATATGTTTGTTATGGAGCGCAATTATGTAAACTTTGCTATAGCATACAAAAATGAATTTTTTTGTTGCTATATGTGAAAGTTGTCCTTTTTTTTATTGTTCTTTTTAATGGGAAACAAAAACATATAGTGTATTTTATAATTATTATTATTATTTTATTATTATTATTATTATTAATATTAATATTTATAATGTTATTAAAATTTGGACAGACAGCGCCACTTTCCTTAAATATGAAGGTTGTCATTTGCCGACAGTCAAGCTTGACACGTGTCGGCTAAGATCGTCTCAATTATTATTCCATGTTTCACATAGTTTTTAGGGATAATTATCAGAGACGTATTTTAATTAAACTAACTTCGTATTATTCTTTTGAACTTATTTTATTTCTAATTTTTTATTTTTTTATTTACGTTAAATAATTTGTGACTCCACGTTGTTGAAACGTATGAAAAATATATGTTATTTCAGTGAGTACGTTAAGAACTTATATGGGGTGATAAATGATTAATAGAAGATCAGACCAAAGAAAAAGCTTATGAAGGAAGAGGTACGCATGATATTTTAGACAAATCTCACATCGAAAAGACATAAATAAAAGTTCACTTGATAAGCATATTTTTAAACTCGATGATGACGTAATCGGAGAAATAAATCCTTAAAGTTTATTGGATCAAAGTAAATAATACGCATCATGGACTTGAGTTGCGACCTTCTTTTTTTCTTATCATTTCACTATTTTCCACTATCATAATTGTGCCCAGTGACATTGCTGGGCCAACTTATCTGGGCTAGAGATCATAAGTTGGGCTTACTGTCCAACTTATCTCTTTTGAAAAAAAAAAAAAGGAAAAATTATATAAAATAATAAATTATTAATTTAAATTAAATATTATAATCATAGTTTATTTTATTTGTAATTTGCAGCAAACATTTTATTTTTTTATCATTTGATTTGATATACAAGTAGCCATTTTTGGTATACAATTATTCATTCAGTATATAAATGTATAAAATATATTTGTGTTTGTATAAAGCGAGATACAAATACATATATTTTCATTCTATATACTTATAATTATACAAATACAGATCTTATTATACAAATTACAATGTATAAATGAATTATATAAAACTGAACAATTTGTATAAAACTGAATGTATCTGGCGAATTATACAAATCAAAAGTTTCATAACAAACATAAAATTTGTAATGGAAGACAATTATGCAAACTATAATTATAACATACAAATATGATTTTTATGTTTATTATATGTGAAAGTTATTCCACAAAAAATGCAAAATTAGCCCATGAGATTATATTCTATGTCTATAGGATGGTTGAAGTCAAAAGTTGAATTCTAAAATTTTTAGAAATTTGAAAAAACACTAAAAAGTTCTTTTTGCTTCAAATTGCTCATAAATTTAAAAACAATTTCAATTTATATATATGAACAGATATAACTTTAGTTTTCAAATATTATTTTTCACTATGAAAACAAAAACAAAAATTACTTTTTTTAAAAAAAAACACTTGTAATTTTCATGGTCAAATGCCCCCTAAAAGTACTCTCATCCCAAAAGCAAGTACGAAAAAGATCATCAGACAATCAGTAACTTTTTTTTAATTTAACCATTAAGTCTTCGATATTTATTAATTCAACTTCTAAATTCATGTTACGCGACCTTACTTATGGGACAAAATATTACATATCGAAAACATTTCTATTCTCAATAAATCATTGAAATCAGTATTTAAAGTTCATGAATCTGAATTTTTCAAATTTTTGTGAGTTAGAGAAATTTTATGGACCCCAATTGACATGAAAGATAAATAAATTAAATGATATTTTATGATGAGTTTGAACTTGAGATGGATATATTTTGGACTTCATATGAAATGAGAAAAGAGTAAACACTTTCCCTTTTTCAAAATTCCATCATCTCAAGAAATTTCCTAGCTATGTTTGTTATCTCTTTTCCAAAAATGGTAAATTGTCAAGATTGGGACAAACCTTCATAATATTAAGAAGATTATAATAACATATGTAACATAAGCACTACAACAACAAAAAAAAAAGAAGAAGGTGGCAATAGATACATTCAATGATAATTGAATAAATGTTATTATATTTAGAATGGTTAAAAAATATTTTGATATTTATATAAAATATATTATTTTTGATTAAAATTATCAGAATATTCTAAAAGATTTTAAAAATAAATAAATTTGTAAGTGGATTATGACAATGTCACCATGAGCTTATTGGATCAGTACCAAGTGGATAATCAAGTTGGCCATCTAATATACAAAAATAAAATAAAATATATAGTTGGGATATTTACACAATTATTTGTTTATTAGCCTTTTCTACTTGGAAAAAAAGTATCATTCATATGATGACTAGGAATACTACTTGCTTTACATATTGTCTACATTGGTTCATGCAATAATAATAACAAAAATAAAAATAATTTAACAATAAATAAATAATACTAGGCCAATATTAGCTGGTTCACTAGCTACAATAAAAAAATTTGAATATGACAATTTGTAGTCTGTTAATAATTTCTTTTTTGATTAGTAATAAATAGAGCAACTTTTACGTATAGCAAAAATAAAAATTATATTTGTATGTTATAGCTATAGTTTTCATAATTGTATACCATAGCAAACATAAAATTGTATATTTCGCTATAGATATACAAAGAAAGAACTTATATATAATATGTTACTATTTCGATATACATATACAAAAGATCAATTGTACAATCTGTGTTTATATAAAGTGAGAAAGAGAGAAAGGGCATTGCATATTGTATAATTATAAGTGTATAGGACGAATATATATGTATTTGCATGTGTATATATAATTTTTCTCTCGCTTTATACAAACAGAAACATAATTTATACATTTTTGTTTGTATAAGCGGGAGATGCAAGGGAGAGAGTGACGAGCCAGATCTGGGAGAGGGAACAAAAATATATGAATATATACAATTTTTCTCTCGATTTGTACAAACACAAATACATTTTATACATTCGCATTTGTATAAAAGCGAGAGAAGCGAGGGAGAGAACGAAAGTGGCGAGCGAGATTCACCTGGAGAGAGGCGAAATAACAATAGTTTGCTACGGGGTACAATTAAATTAAATTATGTTTATAACATTTAATTTTAATTAATAATTTATCATTATATATAATTTTTTTCAAATAAGAATTTCGAAATAAGTGTCTGATAAATAAAAATATGAGGAGATAAGAAGCAACAAATATCTATGATATTCAGAAAGATTCATGTCCTCATATTCTTTTTGATACCCCATTTAGTCACCTACCTATCATAAAACTCACTCAAAATGCTTTTTCCTATAATAATGGAGCCCATTGATAAGAATTAAGACATAACTTCTTAATTTCTTATATTAAGAAGGGAAAATTACATAAATATACTGTAATAAAAAAATATTTATCATTTATAATAATAATATTTCTTTTTTACTTGATCACTTTTAATTTATTTATAATACAAGTTTAATTCATATTATAAAGAACAAATTTTTATTCACATATAATACAAATTTTAATGATAGATAATTCATTTATCACACATCTTAATACACTTATAATACAATGTGTCAAATTTTTATCAAACAAACATAATATATTTCAAAAACAATTATAACTCATATATATTGCATGCATAATTCACTTTTAATACATATTGCAGATTTAACATAGTATTACTATAAATGATAATAAATAAAAAGTATTGCTAAAATAAGTAATTATTTATTAAAATGTATCAATTTATATAATTTTTCCTTATAAGAAATAGTAAACTAAAAGAAATTATTTAAAAAAAAATTATAATAATAAACTACTTAGCAATAGATAAATAATGAATTTAGTAGTTAGTCTAAATATACTAGATGGGTGCAGCCCGTGCCAGCACGGGCCCAACATTTTATATTTGGTGTATTAAACAAAATTATTATTGAATTAAATTATTTATACTAAAAATACATCACTTAAAAAATAAACTTTTTCTTACTAAAAAAAACATCGCCATTCAGCCTTTTTTGTCTCCAAAAATATGGCCGACGCAACAAAATCTGCTTCTTCTTGGTCCTCTCTTTTGCTTCTTCTGCCATAATAGAGTAAATAAAGTATCAGTCGATCACTGCATAAGAAATCATACTTTATAGAAGTGTTTTTAGCTGAGATGGCTAATAATGATAAATCAAATTTAAGTTGTAACAATTTAGCCAAAGTACAACTCCAACCCTTAATTAAGGAGAGAAATATTTGTTTGAAAATAGAGCAGCAAAACTATGAACATTTTTGTCCAATATTGGAGAATGATTTTATATGTTATCAGACCTTTCATATATAAAAAATAAGATAACAATAAGGACTAATAAAATTTTATCTTCAAATCTTAGACATAGCTAACTTGACAATTGAACTCAATCGATTGTCTATTATATCCATGTTGATCATCTCCTTCTGACTCATATTATTAGTGTACCTTGAAATGAAAAGTAGAATGAGATAAAAACAACAAAATTATTTTTCAATATGTAGATGTAAGAACAACATAAAATGAACAACAAATTACATTTCTCTTATTCTGCTTTGTTATGACGTGGTTATAATAGGCATTTATGATGTATCAATATATAGGAAGAATAAGAAAGGGGTTTGTGTTTGCTAACTAACTCCATTCACCATAGACTATTTTTTTATTTCTCCTTCGTCTTGAAAGTTGTAAAGTGGCAAGTGCTTTTTGCTTTTAGACAACCTGAGAAAATAAAAAATCTGTTTTTACGTCATTATAGTCCTCACATATTAGACATTCACCATAACAATAACAGATAAATACACACATTCATGAAGTGTCAAAGCTTTTATCGACATTTATCATTGGATCTAATGTTGCTAGAGGCTTTAGGAACATTTACAAAAAGTGTTAAGTGCCGCTTAAAATACATATTTAGTGGTGATTAAAGTTATTGGACAATAAGTAGGGGTGTGAAAAAACCGAATCGATCGATAAATCGAATCGAAAAAAATGTTATTGGGTTGTTGTTATTTAGTAATTGGGTTTTGGGTTTTTAATGGGCTTATAAAAGAAGTTATTGGGTTATTGGTTCGGTATCGGTTTTTACTATTGGGTTATTGGGTAAATCGATAACCCAATAAGATGGTAATAATTTACTATTTTACCCTCCTTAATAATTAAATATAAATAATTTAATATATAACTAGACACTATAATTATATCAAATTATTAGTACTCTGTCTACTTTACACTAAGCCGTTTTACTAGTTTTTATTGTTTACTAAAAACTAATGTAAGGGTTCGCAATTGTAGCTTTTGATTTTAGTTTTAGTTTTAGTTTTAGTCTTGTTGGACTATTTGATTTTAGTTTTAGTTTGTAATTGTAGGTTGTAGCATTTGCAAGTTTGTAAAGGTCCGTAATTTGATTAACATAAAAAATCTCATACTATATTTTGGCGGTGACATGTAATTATAACCTTCGTACTATATTTAGATAAGTAAGAAGTCATATTATATTTTACGGATATTTTCTTATTGGTTAAACCGGAAACCGAACCGATAATTATCAAAAACCGATAAACCGAAAACCGATAAAGAATATCTTATTGGTTTGTTATCGGATTAGCTTATTTAAAAATCGAAAACCGATAAAACATAAAATCGAACCGAACTGATAATGCATAAAACCGAACCGAACCGACCGATGCACACCCCTTACAATAAGATATATATGTATGATTTTTTCTAAAAAAGAGTATATCCCATATAAAATACAAAGTTGAAGAATATATTTATCCTTTTTTATATTAATAAGTAAAAAGTATAAAAATTAAACTGGATTTTAGTTATCAAGAAATTTTATTTAGTTCTAATTATTCTATTTTTTTTCCATAAGAAATTGAAATAATATGGGGTACCAAAATCAATGTCGATTTCAAAATTAATTAACTAACCTTGTCTCATATATCCGTCGTTAATCCTTTGTCTTTATTTGTTTGATAAAACTTTAGTCCAAATTTATTTTATTTTAATAAATCCATCAATTAATTTAATTAGATAAGTAACAAGTGGAAATGACCAACATAACTTTAGATGTTACTTAATTATGCATTAATCCAAACACTTAGTATACATATTAAATACTATTAAATAGAAACACAAAATATAATTATAAAACTATTAGATTCTGTTAAATTCTTAAAATTAATACAAATATACAAGCTGTTAAAGGAAACTTCCCTATTTAGGAAATTTTCGTCTTTGTTATCACAAAAATGCAAATAAGAAATTTCCCTCATATGTAGCACATAATTCTGTAAGAAATCATTCAAATAAAAATGTATCATGTTATATATTTTATTTTATATTCGAGAATAAAATAGATTTTTAAAAATAATCAAATATTATACATTACATAAAGGGACAATATACATATATTTAAGTTAACTCAAGATTAAGTTCTTATTTGTTTGTATTCGATAAAGATTTAAATTTGAATGGTGCAAACCTCACGTCATTTTTATTAAGATTTAAGTAATTATTTGATCTGAAATAGATTTTAATTATTAAAATTTTGAAGAAAATTATAATATTATTAATTTTTTTTTTAAAAAGATAGATAGTTTTAACCATTACTCTATTCATAATCACCTGCCTCCGTTACTAATCATATCATATGTGTCTTTACAATTATAACTATAACTGTCAACTCTTATTGCCGTCGGCTATCGCCAACCCACCGATTACCTTTGATATCACAACCACTATCAATGTGGATCACTACTTACCATTTGTATAATTATAAATAATTTCAACATCACTATCATTATCGTTAAAATCGTCAAGTCTACCGTCATTTATCTATTCGTCAATATATATTCTTTCTACTATCCATCATAACTATCACCTTCGCCAAGTATCACCAATGCATCATCAACCCCTCGTCCACCACAATCAACACAAAACCAACTTCATCAACTTAATCACCAAGAACCACCATTATCAGCCTCTATCGAACAATATAGGCAGAAGTCATCGGTGGCCCCCTAAATTTGGCAACAATTTTCACCTAGACACTTCAATTAGATATGTTCATTTTAGACACCTCAGATAGGGTTTCGATGTGTCATTTTGACACTTTTTTTATATTATCAGAACTAGCTTAAGCGTGTGTATCCAAACGCCTCCTACGTGGAAAAATAAATGAATGAAAATGTGACATGTGGAATCTTATTTTTATTTTTTTAAAAACTCACTTTTACTTTCTTTTTCTTCTTCAAATTATCTAACCCTAGTCCTTAGCCCCACATAAGAGCTTCTTTTTCTATGCATCTTGTTATGTTTTTTCTCTTTGTTCTTCTTCCAATCCATTAAAATTCTTCTTCAGCCCCTACGTGTTCTTCTTGTGTTGTACATAATTGTGATTTCTTGTGTTACATTTGTTGATTCCTCTTTTTTTAATTTTTTTTTTTTTTTAAATAATCAAAATTTCATCTTGAAACAAAAATAACAATATTGTATAAATGGTGAAGATGCAGGTGGAGGAAAAACTTGGGGATTTAGTATGAATGCTATGGGAAAATGTTGGGGATTCAGTTATTTAAATGTTGAAGATGCAGACGGTATAACCGTTTGTTTCTCCAATTTTTGTTGTTATAGACACAAAAAATTAGCATAATTTTCAGTAAGAAAACTGAAAATCAAGAGAACTTCTCATTATTATTGGGGGCGGAAGTTTCTTAGTTGTAGTAGCAGACAATATTAATGTAGAAAAGGTTAAACTTTATGTGATTTGATTTTAAAAAGAAAAAAAATCACAAGTTCTTAGAGAATGATGATGATCTTAATTTTTTTTTGATGAAGTTGCTAAAGAAACTGACTCTTTTGTTAAAGAAATTAGATTTTAATATAACCCAACAAAGTTTTGTAGATTTTTTTTTGAAAAATTGTGTGGTGATTTTGGGTGATGGAAGGTAGAGAAGCTACAGGAAGAGAAAGTGAGGAAGAAGAAGAGAGCAAAAATATTTTTCAACAAAAAAAAGTGTTTCACGCGCATTAAATTCGTGTGACACACATGCTATGCTGAGTCAGCGAAAAGTGTCAAAATAACACAGCGTAACTCTACATGAGGTGTCTAAAATGAATATCGCCTAGTTGAGGTGTCTAAGTGAAAGTTCGTGCCAAGTTTAAGGGGCCACCGATGGGTTAGGCCAACAATATATCTTTATAATTATCACATTCACCAAATAACACCATTAAATCATCAACCATCGCAATTAACACAGTTTACTAATTTCACCGTCTTAATCAATAAGAATCACTACAACAATAACTACCTCCACCATCATAATAATCACCACCACTGTTACTCGTGACTAACGCCAACCATTATCATCACTACAATAATAAATCATTTTTACCATCATTAACGAACAAAAATATTTCATTTTTATCATCGAATAATTATTTTATTTTATTGTTAAATTGTTTTTTTTTTAAATTTTAATTCATAAATTCAAATTAGATATCTTAAAATCTTTTTTTTGGGAACTCAAATTTTCAATCCTTATAACTCCTCTTCTTCTCCTTCAATGTTAGTAACTGCCATCAAATACCAGCTCCTTTCATGCCCTTTTGAACTCCCCACCCCTATCAATGTCCGTACTAATCTCTCCAGCTCTACTCAATGGTTCATCGGCGCCGGTGCCGGCGCCGGATACGGAGGAAGACGAGGAGTCGCTAACTCATCCACTGCTCAACCGCCTCTCTCGATCAGCATCGAACAACACTTCTCAGGTCGCTATCGTCGGCTCGAGTGTCTCCCCTATTGAAAGCCTCGACTACGAGTACGTCTCTACTTTTCTCTGTTCCTATTATATGTGTATACGTTGTAATGTATTGTTTAATTTGCAGTAAATTAATAGTAACGAGTTCAGGGCTAGGAAGATGAACTCCTTCATTATTTTGGTTTCAGAAATGGATTTATTTTGATGCTCTGAGGAAGCGCTCAATTGTTACTATACAGTAGCATATAGTTCATGATATAATAGTTATTCTATTATGCCTATCAGTTTTTTAGGGGTAGAGAGTTCTGTGCTTAGAAAATTTCGGGATTTAAGTTATCATCTGGTGCTTCGTAAGAGATTTCACTTAGAGAATATGGGAGATAGGAAAGAACACTAAGAGATTTCACAAAATAGAGAAAAAAAATCACTATTTACCCTGATAAGTCCATGAATTAGCTGAAGACTCATCCATATTCTTTAGTAAGTCTAAGTCTAGTAGGAAAAATTAGATCAGAATGTTGATACTTTTGTGATGTTTATTGTATTCGAGCAAATATATAAGAGTGTTTACATTAAAGTGTTGTTGGGTGGAAAAAAAAAGGAAAGGTAGAAAGATATGCTTGGAAGCTTGGAGTTAAACATGATAAAGAGTTAAGAGTGTTTTCAATTCCATTTTTTTCTAGTTTTGAAGTTCCTGGAAGGAGATTTTGGTTTTGAGTTCGGTATATATTTTGGTGGAAAATGTTTCCTTGTTCTGTCCATTTCTTTGATTAGAATGGAAAATAAAAGAAGCCTAATGATGGTGTTTGCCTGGTTGAAGAATCATGGAGAATGATTATTTCAAGCAAGATTGGAGGCGTGGAGAGAAGATACAAATATTGCAGTACGTATCCATGAAATGGATGATGTGCTTTTTCATTGGATTGCTTGTTGGCCTTGTTGGTTTCTGTAACAATCTTGCTGTTGAGAACATTGCTGGAATGAAATTTGTGGTGACTTCTGATCTGATGCGTGCGAGAAGGTATACACTTCTCTTTCATTTTTAGCTTTGATGTATAATACCCTCCTACGACTTTGATTGTTATGTTGAAGTTACTTGAATTTTAATACAAACTGATATCTGCTGCTATTTCATCTAATTTTTGTTTGAAGTTCTAGTTAAAAGACATAATCAATTGTTTGTGTAATCCTGATACTAAATGTTATTCTTTGAGGTTATTGACTGGAATTTTATGGTCATATAAATACATGTATATGTTATGCATATGTTTCTGAGGGTAACTGAACTGTGGAATATGGAAATAACCCTGTTCTGTGTTCTAAATTTGTAGAGTGGAATACTATGATTTCTTTTGTATTTATAAATAGAAAGTACTTCATTTACTTGTATAAATATGTTTTGAGGTGAATGACTCTTGACATGATGCAACAGGTATACAATGGCTTTTCTTGTATTTGCTTCTTCCAATTTCGGACTGACATTATTTGCCGGTCTAATTACGGCTTTTATCGCACCAGAGGCTGCTGGTTCAGGTATACCTGAAGTTAAGGCTTACTTGAATGGCGTAGATGCACCAGCAATATTTTCTCTGCGGACTCTGTTTGTTAAGGTAAAGTGACCTTGAATTGCCTTCTCATATCTACCTTTTTTTTCGTTATCCCAATTTTAAAATTTTATTTACTAATGTTCAGTTCTAGTGTTGGTGGTGTATTATATGTTTGGGAATGATTGCATGAATTAAGGACTATGTAATTGCGTGGTTGATCAATTAATTTGATATGTGGCTTGCCTTTCATACTACATAAGTGAGCTCATAGAGGATTTCCTTATTTTTTGGGGTGGGGGGTGGGGCGTGGGGTGGGGTGGGGTGGGGTAGGGGGTTACTTTTATTTTCATTTTATAAGGTGAGGCAGATTCTGGTTTATGGAACCTCTCTGCGGAAGGGGTAAGGTCTGGGTACATACACTCTACCCTCCCTCGACCTCACTTTGTGAGACTACATTGGGTATGTTGTTGTTGGACGCTCTTAAATGATTTTGGATAAGTTTGAATTTCTTATGAGTTACGAGGTTCAGATTATAGGTCAACTGGTTTGGACACAAAGCACCTTTTTTAAAATGTGAAAATCTAGAGCTCCCTAAGAAACTCCCAGGCTTTACTGTTATTTCCAACATTGATATCAGGTGAAGCTGGACCTGTTTGTTATTTGAAAGAGAATCCTGTGCATGCTTAACCTAGTGATACATACATTTTTCCTCCTCATCCTAGTGCTTCATAAATGCTCACTGGACAATGCTTGGAAGCAGCTTGATGTCCGACCTCTGACATAACCTCTTATATTTGTTCCATGTAAAAACATTTGGTTCTTCTAACTTTAGTTTCAACTAACTTCTAAAAGTTGTCTAGAAATGTTGTCCATTCGTTTTCCAGAACAGACTTAAACTGCAGCTAACAGTGTTGTTTTAAACTGTTCATAACATTTGGGAGGTGTTCTACCTGGGGTTGTGGTGAAGTTATGAATTATGAGCTTTTAAATCTGCAAATCAATCAATAGACGATACTTCCTTTTCAATTTTACCATGGGATTGTCTACTGTTTCTGCATGGATATTTGAGTCTTCCATAGTGTTTATGATTATCTTATCTCACATCTGTGAATAGTTGATGAAGATTTTTTGAGTTTTGCCTCTTTACTTCCCTAGGTAGAGGTAAGGTCTGGGTTACAATCTACCCTTCCTAGATCCTACTTGTGAGAATATATTCGATATGTAGTCGTTGTATCATATTTTCTGTCTGTCTTTCCTCTTTTTCTCTGTTTGAAGGCCTAGTGCAACATGTTAGAGTAAGAGCCTTACTTAAAACTTTAATGAACAGATTGTTGGCAGCATTTCTGCAGTATCAGGATCTCTGGTAATCGGAAAAGCAGGACCCATGGTTCATACTGGTGCTTGCATTGCAGCACTTATGGGTCAAGGCGGGTCACAGAAGTATGGATTAACTTGGAAATGGCTGAAGTATTTTAAAAACGATAGAGATCGACGAGATCTTGTAACATGTGGATCAGCTGCTGGGATGGCTGCTGCTTTCCGAGCTCCTGTTGGCGGTCTGTTGTTTGCTCTCGAAGAAATGGCATCTTGGTATATCTAAAATAAATAAACATGCTTTAGGCTCTCTTAGATGTTTGATAATTGATACTATGCACAACTCAACAACAACATACCAATTGTATTCCCATGAGTTCGGTCTAGGGAGGGTAAGATGTACTCAGACCTTACCCCTACTTTTCTGGGGTAGAGAGGTTGTTTCTGATAGACCCTTGGCTCAAAGGAAGTGTAATCAGAGCAAAATCGAAGGAAATCACGGCTGTAAAAATAGCAAGATAAACAAAGCAAATGAAGCAACAGGTAGTACTAAAAATAGAGAATAAGATACTATGTGAATACATAAGATTACTTATTAAGGAGAAGATGAGACGAGCAGATTAGACCCCTGCCTCTGCCATGTAAAAGTACCATGACACTCAGCCACCTACTACATCTACCCTAATCCATGACCTCCATACCTTCCTATATAGGGTCATGTCCTCAACAAGGTGAAGGTGTGATATACCCTTTCTAATCACCTTCCCCGTTATTTCCTAGGCCTACCTCTACCTCTCCTAAAACCTTCTATACCCAAACTCTCACACCATCTTACTGGTTTTTTTGTGCACCTCCTCTTCACATGCCCGAACGACCTAAACCGCACTTTCCTTATCTTGTCTGCCAAGGAGGCCACTTCCACCTTGTCCTGTATAACTTCATGCTTAAACCTATCCCTCCTAGTATGCCCGCACATTACGCTCAACATTGAATTGAAATTGACTTCACTGTCCGCCAAGGACTTTTTAGATTGCCTTATAATTGGCGGTCTTGCACTTTTTCTTGTAAGTTATAATTTGTCTTTAAAGGATGGAATATCTAAAGCAGTTATTGTAGTCCAACAAAATATGTGGTGCATGGACTACTTGAATTGTCAGGTTGGCTCTTGAGAGAGGATTCGGTCTTGCTAAATAGCCTATATGTTGAGTGTTGATGATTGAAAATTATTAGAGAGAGAGAAGATTTAATTATTACTACCTCTTTTCCATATTAATTGAATTTTGAGGATTTTTTCATTGCTCAGAATAATCGAAGGTTTCTTCCGACACTTGAAATATGCTCCTTTTATTTATATAATTATATTTAATTTTATCATTCTCAATTTTTTTTTTGATATTTAGTTTTATGTTTTTTTTCCATCTTCTGTGGCTTTAGATACTTGTTAGCAAGTGTTGCCTTAACTCCAAGGCCAAAAGCATATTGTTGAAGTGATTGATGCTGTCGTTTAATCATTAATGTATTTTGACCATAAGTTGTGATATTTTAAATTCAGCTCCCAAGTGGAGACACTATCAATGATCTCTGAAAGACGGTTAGGCAATGGGGATGGTCAAAACTCGCTTTAGATTTTCTTGAATCGTATTTTGTTCAACATACTTAAGAGGAGATAGTTTTGCCTGAGCTGATTTTGCTGGATGTGAACTTCCTGTAAAGTTGAGTCTTAATGGGTGTCTAAATGGTAAAGGAATGGTTTATCAAGGAAACAGTTATTCATAAGTAGTCATGTGTGGACTTAAGTGAGTAAGGTTTTCTTCCCATGGAATAGATGGCTATGCCAAGTCAGCTTTTGGATTAGACAATTTGAAAGTTCCCTTTATCAGGTCTCTCATCTCTTATATATTGCACATATGGTAGTAGATTGATACTGAAATATGGATTTTGGTGTTTGGTGTGATTAAAAAGGATGCTGAAGTTTTCCTTTTTGTTTTTGACATTGTACGCACTTCCTTTGTGTTGCAGGTGGAGAAGTGCTCTATTGTGGAGAGCCTTTTTCACTACGGCTGTGGTTGCAATTGTACTTCGTGCTTTGATTGATGTTTGCTTGAGTGGGAAATGTGGACTCTTTGGTAAAGGAGGTCTCATAATGTTCGATGTCACGTCAGCTAACATCGCATATCAGATCTGGGATGTGCCTCCTGTTCTTTTGCTAGCAGTTATCGGAGGCATATGGGCAAGTTTGTACAACTTTTTACAGGATAGGGTTCTGCGGATTTATAACAGAATTAACGAGTATGATCTCACTTTGGCTTTTAGATTTTCAGATATTCCTTGCCTTTTCAAGGCATGATAAAGTTAAAGTTTTTATGTGGCTTCTTTTTCATTTTTTTTAGGAGAAGAGCTGCTTACAAAATAGTTCTGGCTCTTACAGTCTCCATTTTTACATCTTGTCTTCTTTTTGGATTACCATGGTTGGCACCTTGCCGCCCTTGTCCTTCAGATACATCAGAACCTTGCCCCACAATTGGACGGAATGGTAACTATAAGAAGTT
Organism: Solanum lycopersicoides; assembly: GCA_022817965.1. Lineage (NCBI taxonomy): Eukaryota > Viridiplantae > Streptophyta > Magnoliopsida > Solanales > Solanaceae > Solanum > Solanum lycopersicoides. The sequence goes on from CM040624.1 coordinate 3,346,253, forward strand.
CCAATGTCCTCCAGGTCACTACAATGATCTTGCCAGTTTATTTTTTAACACGAATGATGATGCAATCAAGAACCTTTTCAGCAAGAACACTGATGCCGAGTTTCACCCTTTCTCAATGCTGATTTTCTTTATCACCTGTTTTTTCCTGAGCATCTTTAGTTATGGGATAGTTGCACCTGCAGGTCTCTTTGTGCCTGTCATTGTGACAGGTGCGGCTTATGGTCGTTTTATTGGGATGATTTTCGGTTCGCAGTCGACTCTTAACCATGGTCTATTTGCTGTTTTAGGTTCAGCTTCCTTTCTTGGGGGTTCTATGAGAATGACAGTTTCCTTATGCGTTATTATCCTAGAATTGACTAATGACCTCCTCTTGCTACCTCTAATGATGCTAGTTCTTCTTATCTCCAAAACTGTAGCTGATGCATTTAATGGGAATATATACGACCTCATAATGAGGGCGAAGGGTTTCCCTTACTTGGAACGTCATGCTGAACCTTACTTAAGACAACTAGCAGTCAGTGATGTGGTCACAGGTCCACTCCAGCTCTTTAATGGCATTGAGAAAGTTGGTAACATAGTTCATGTCCTCAAAACCACCGGGCATAATGGCTTTCCAGTGGTGGATGAGCCTCCACATTCCGCAGCACCAGTTCTATATGGTTTGATACTCCGCGCACATCTTGTTACATTGCTTAAGAATAAAGCATTTCTTCAAAATCCTGCACCTGCTGGAGATGACGCTTTTGAGCAGTTTTCAGCCGATGATTTTGCAAAGAAAGGTTTAGACCATGGAGACAGAGTGGAAGATATACAACTGACAGATGAAGAGATGGATATGTTTATAGATCTGCATCCTTTTTGTAACACTTCACCTTTCACTGTTGTAGAGACTATGTCCTTGGCGAAGGCTCTGATGCTCTTCCGAGAAGTTGGTTTAAGGCACCTTCTGGTAATACCCAAGGTTTCTGGGGTAAGAACTGTTTCCTCATCTTTTCTTTTTCAACTTCTTTTTCAATGATATACTCAGAAGCTGTATCTTATTCCTAAAAGTAATTCAACAGTTGATAAAAGATACATTAACATAACCTGAAGGATAAATTACCCAGCTTTCTGCATGCATGCTTCAGTGCATTAGTTTATGACCTCGTTAATTGTTTATATTCATTCATTCATGAAATCTTTTACCAAAATCTCCTTCTTTTTAGGTATTTGATGTGAAACAAATTGTCCATTATTATTTTTTATAGACAACCGAATAGGTTCAATAATCAATACCTCTCTGTAAGAGCTAAATTCTTCTGAATCAGCATTACTTGTGATTTTTGAGTTCCCGTTCTCTTGTTTAGTTTTACATTTTGAATATCTTCCTGGTTGCAACTTTCTCATCATCCACTGATGGGATTAAGGGTGTGTTTGGTATGAAGGAAAATGTTTTCCATGGAAAATGTTTTCCTAGAAAATATTTTCCAGGAAAATAAGTAGATTTTGGACTTATTTTCTCATGTTTGGTTGGTGAGTAGAAAATATTTTCCGAAAATAATTTTTGGTGTTTGATTTATGAATGAAAAGTGTTTTTCAGAGACATCTTTTATTTTTATTAGAGTAAAAAATAATTTATGAAATCGGAAATATTTTTTAAAATCAAAATTATTATTTTTTGGGGGTGGGGGTGAGGTGGGGTGGGGGTAGTGGGTTAATTCTTTGGGGAGGGGTTGGGGTTGGGGTTGGGGGGCTGGCCGGTGAGGGGGGTCAGGGATCGGGTGAAAAAATAAAATTTTGAAATTAAAAATATTTTTTTAAAATCGATGTTTTTCCCCCAAAAAAATGTAATTTGAAATTGGAGGAGAGTTTTGGAAGTCATTTTCCTTAATTTTTGAAGGGAAGTCATTTTCCTTAATTTTGAGGAAAATGAGTTGATTTGGAAAACATTTTCCATAACTTTTGTCCCAACCAAACATGGGAAAATTGGAAAACATCTTCATACCAAACACACTCTAAGTATGAACCGTCCCTCACTGTTAAATTTTCTTTTGCTCTCCCTATTTCATCTACCATGTTGATTATATAACCGTTGCTTGTTGAAACCAAACATATTTTATCGAAAATGTTTTCCATTTATTTTTCTGATAAATGGTTCTTCATCTTCTTGAACTGAATCCAAAAATTGTGATTCTCTTGTCTGCAGAGGATACCTGTTGTGGGGATAATTACAAGGCATGATTTCATGCCAGAGCATGTGCTCAGCTTGCATCCATCCTTGGCTAAGAGCAAGTGGAAAAGATTAAGAGTCAAATTACCTCGCGGGGTTAAAATTATTTAAGAGACTACCTCACCTTCTAATATTAGTCCTACCGAGGTATGTGAATAGAGCTGTGTACAACATGACTGCAATATGCTAGGTAGTAAAGCTTATTCTTCCCTAATATTCCTTGTCAAATTGAAAGGTCCTAAGGGTGATCTTGATATGGATTTTGTATTTATTTTGTCTTGATTAATCGTTTCGGTTACAGTTGTTCCGTTCTCGTGAATAAATCTCTTCGTAAACGGAGCTATGAAGTTCCTCAGTGAGTTTTGATGTTCTGTAATTTTTCTTTTGCACTTTCCAGGATGACAGGTTTAACAATCTGTTGAAAATAGAGAAAAGTGCCAATTAGAGCAAGGGCAAGGCAATTTTTTATTTTTTTAAATTTTTTTTGGGATAAGGCTTTGCCAACTCTTTCATGACCAAACCCCATTGCATGTATTGTTCGTTTTGGCCCAACAGACCTTGTATATTTGTTCATATCGAGATGAAAAAATGTGTGTACATGTAACCTTGTGTCATCTCCACTTTTCTCTCTCATTTTGATGTGAGATTCATCTAAGATGCAATATGCACTCCTCTTGTCCTTCTCGTTGGCCCATCCTCCGTCATGGGGTACAAGCTTCACGGCCGTATACCATGCAACATTGTAGAACTGTTGCTTCTCATATTATGTAGACTGCATTGGTGCATTTTTACACAAAAAATACGTATTTGATACATTTGATTGCAACATGGTACATAATAAATGTGTATAGAAAACAAATGTCATGCAACTTTACACACACACAACCTTTCCAAAGTGCAGCTAAGACAACATTGTACCATTACTTATTTGTGCGTGTCATCCTTGCGTAGGGGCATCCTCGACTCCTTAAGCAGAGCCTATGCTAATCTTCTCTGCTAATTTTATAATAAACATGTTTTTTATACTTATGTTAAATCTAATGTGAGAATTTAAAAATAAATCCATAAAATTGGAATTTGCCCAAATTATTATACTTTTTCAATTCACTTTTACTTGTCCGATATTTCAAAATAGATTTTCATTATACTTGTTTTTAGTATATCAAAAGAAAAGAGAAGTTTTTTCCTATTTTGCCTTCAACATTAATTACTTATTCCAACATATCATTCCTCAAAATTTAAGACTCAAAATGAATTTTGTGGTAGACGAATCATACTAATCCTTAGGTATTTATTAAAGGACATTTTAAAGTGGACAAGTAAAACTCTAAAAGTGAATAGAGGGAAAACTATACATTTAAGCAGACAATAGATTAACATGCTTAAATATAATTGAGGAAAAATTATATGAATTGGTACATTTTAATAAATAATTACTGATTTTAGCAATATTTTTTATTTATTATCATTTATAACAATACTATGTTAAATCTGCAATATGTATTAAAAGTGAATTATATATGCAATATATATGAATTATATATGAATTATACTTGCTTTTTAAAATATATTATATTTGTTTGATAAAAATTTGACTCATTGTATTATAAGTGTATTAAAATGTGTGATAAATGAATTATCTATCATTAAAAATTGTATTATATGTGAATAAAAAAATTATTCTTTGTAATATGAATTAAACTTGTATTATAAATGAATTAAAAGTGATCAAGTGAAAAAAAAATATTATTGCTATAAATGGTAAATATTTTTTTATTATAGTATATTTATGTAAGTTTTCCAATTAATTACTGTATAAAATTGGCTATTATTTAAATAGCGGTGTTTCAAACGGCTATTTGTGCAAGTTAGTCTTTACATTGGGCCATCATTTGAACATGAGCAGGCCCAATTATGAAAGCCCAATTAGAGGGCAAATCTGTTATTATCCATTCACGCCCAGATAAAAACTCTTCGAGTTAGCTCGACGCCGGCGCCGTCACCGTTACCTCGCCGGAAAATAAAAATACAAGTATAACAAGTGATAAAGGACTAAGCGTGAACTATCCGGTACCTTGAGGAACTTGAAGGTGATAAAAGTGACCAAATTTTCAGGTGGAAGAAGCTTAATAAACGGTCTGATGAGCTGATCCAGTGTTCTTCAACCGAAAATCTCTGCTACTAATACCAATGGAAGCATCGCCAATTCTGGTATGTTCAAAGCTACCATCCTCGTTCGGATGTAATGTATCAAAACAAAACACTTTTTCTTACAGACCTTTCCACAAACAGTTGGTGAGCAAGTTAAATCTTGGAATACCCAAATCCCACTTGCGTAGTTCCTTATCAATTTCCATCCGTGATGTCAATTCTTCTCCTTTACGGCCATATATTGGTGGGTTTCGATCGTTGTTACTGCCAGTTCAGTGTTCGGGTTCATATTCAAATGCAACAGAAACAGATGGTCCAAAAAGGGTATTTGAAAGCATAAAGGGGTTGTCTTTGGAGTCAGTGAAGATGGGTTTTTCTCAATTGACTCCGTTTAAAGTGCTAAAGTGGGGCTTGGTGTTTTCTGTTGCTATAGCTGCGTCCAAATGGACGATGAATGTACTTGTGAATCCATTCTTTTGGATGTATTTTAGTATGACATGGTTATATTGGCCATGGTTGGTGGCCATAAGCCTTGCAAGTTACAGTCTTTATTGCTTAAACAAGCATTTACGTGGGGAAGCAAATGTATTTGAGCAATTTGCAGTTGTTACTTCAGTTTTCACTTGGCTTACATTAGTTCCACCAGCACATTTCAATGGTTTTCTTGAAGGCTGGCCTGTTGTGTTCTTTTTGGTGTACCATTATTTCTTTTTCTTGAATGTGAGTATTCGAAAACGACTGTATGGTGATTACAACCCAAGAGAGCATGACCCCAAATGGGACATTAGCCTTCCCAATTGGCAGAAGCTGTTGTTTTGTGTTGGAGTTATGGCTGGTCATTGGTTTGCAGCGTTTGAAGGCCCAGAGCTGCATCTTATCCCTGGTGGATGGAGCAATTTGGGTATTTGGGGTTTGATTGCGATGACATTGTTTATGCAATATCATTCCACATTGTATTTAGCCAAGTACTCAGAGAAGGTGGTTGTGCCTACTGCTGTCGTACAGTTTGGTCCGTACCGGTTTATTCGCCATCCTATTTATGCTTCAACCATGCTCTTGTTTGTTACTTATTGTATTGCTCTTAGGGCGCCTTTGAGTGCTCTCATCATTGCTGTTGTTTGCTCAGTGTACTATGGGAATAAAGCTAAGTTAGAGGAAAGTATGATGGCAGAGAACTTTGGTGAGAGATATATGGAGTATGCAAGTAAAGTTAGATACAAGCTTATTCCTTATATTTATTAGTGCAAGTCGTTGCGAGTTGCATAATGTTAGTGTAATGTGGAGAAGAGAATGAGAATATGAACACCTCAATTGGCTTTTGCTCTGTTGTTTCAAATGTAGTTTCCTTTTGTTGTTCTTCGTTGTCGTGATTTCCTATTCATTAAACTTGTGGTTTACATACTCAAGGCACTTGTATCCACCACGGTGAAGCATTTCTGTATTGCTTGTTTCCATTGTTTAGCAATTCTTCAATAGCTTGATAGAGATAATATCTCCTGTGTTAGATTCTGAGGATTAAATTTTAGTATTCACTATGTTCGGCAGGTTGTGCCTTTATAATATGTCAGAAGACTTGAGAGAGTTGGCCTTCTCTCCATTGATTTTCTTTAGCAGTACATTTTAAATCAAATAAGTTATCTTTTTATTTAAACATATACTATATAATTGAAGAGATTAACCAGTTAGTGGCTCATCTCATTGTCTGTAAATCCTATTTATCTTTTTCCTGTATTTTCTGTTCCTTTTTCTCTCGACTGTTCTACTATTCTGGTTACGCCTCTTCCTCTAATTAATGCCCAACATCTCCACTTTTCCCTTCTCATTCTTTCGTTCCAAGGACACCCTCTCTACATCTTGTTTCTCTATCTCATCTCGAAAGAGTTGTATGGTAGAAATTACTTTTATTGCCACCCGTCTTATTTTAATGAGGAATATATAGTATGGTAGAAAGAAGTAGAGAGAAACTAGAAAGAAACTTGGCTGTAACATTGAATTTATTTAGGGAAAAACTCTCCTTATCAGTGGATAAGACAAGGATACTTCTTCTCCACAGCATACTCCTCGCCACCAAGGTACATTTCCTCTTTTTCTTCTGAGATTCTCTGGTTTTCTTTCATGTTTAGTTGATAACATTTCTCTTGATGTTCTATTTCTCGATTTGCTGTTTGATTTTATGTTAATTGTAGAATCAAAATTGCATTTTTTTGTTAATTTGTCGCCCACTGAATTCTTTGGTTCTTTCAGTTTCATCCCTTTCGATTTAAAGTCTCAGACAGTAACTGTTTAAGCTCAAAATGAAATAAGGTAACTAAGTGTTTGGTCTTTCCACTTACTTTCTTACGTTACTATCATGTTGGTTCTTGAATTGTATGCTTTTGGTCTTGCATTACTATCATGTTGGTTTTTGAATTGTATGCTTTGGTTGGATATCTTTTTCAAATTCATATCTTATAACAGTAGTCTGCACCATGCGAAGAAAAGCGAGGTCTTTTTTCTTTTGCTGTGTTAATACACTTTCAAGTTCCACTGGCTAAGCACTTTTTTCCTTCCAATACTCTCTTTTTCGTAGTTGATGTATTTCTTTACTTCCATGAAAATAAACCATCTGTGGTGGTATTCATATTAGGAGTACATTATTTAACCGTATGAATTCTTATATTTCTGGTACTCCTTTTATTTTTGTTTGTTCAATTTGTTGTGACCATTTATTGTTTCTATTTCATGGCTGTTAAAACTGTCTTATCGGAGAAACTTTGCAGATTTATTTGAGAAATTTTGTTTCTTTTATTTTGTCGGAACACTAAGGAATCAATATTGAAGGATGATAAGAATTTGGCCTCAAATGGGTAACTTTTTATCTTCATCTTGTAACGGCGGTTTATTTCATTTTTCTCAGCCATGCCATTTTACAATTGTACTCATATATTACTATGTTAACGCTAAGATGTATTGTTTCCGTGACTAGCTTCTACTTCAGATATACAAATACAATGATATTTTATCTCGCCTTATGAACTCTTTGTAACAAGTATACACATACAAGGTACTTCTCGGACCATTTCTCCGATATTTAACCTATTGCTTATGTGATTCTTATGGAAAGTATCGTTCCATTTTGTCTTGCTTCGACTTATTTTTGTCTGATATGCATGTCCTGTTGGTCATTTAAACTTATTGTTGATTTTTGTACGTATGAGGTACTTAATAACAAGTGTAATCTATGCCATTGTAATTGGATATTTTGTACTTTTTTCTTTATACACGAAAAGAAGGAAGTAAGATTAACCTTATAAAAAAAAGAAGAAGATTGATTGATTATTTCATTAGCCAAATCATCTGATTTATGTTAATGTTCTTAGTGTCTTTAGTTTTTACAAGAATCTATCTTTTCAAATAGTTGAGACTGATCATTTGTTAATTTAATGAGTTTATTCATGATCGCGACGAACCACGAACAACTAAGCTAGTTATCCATGTTTAGATTTTTCTGGATACTTGCCCTGCATATTCTTCCCTTTTGGTAGACTTTGCACTGTTTCCTTGTGACGTGCTATAATTTCTTCTTGGTATCTGGAATTGTGGCATTTGAGCCGGGGTCTTTCGGATTCAATCTCTCTACCTCCACGAGGCAGTGATAAAGTCTGCATACATTCTACCTCTCCAGGATATGTTGTTGTCACCTGCATTCCTGGTCAATATTAACTGTTGATCCTGATTTGTTGCCATGATCGTGTTTACTTTTTGATCATCAATGCCTTGTTTGGTTGAGATTTTAGCTTATATCCTCTCTCTGTGTCTAGGGCATGAGTTAAGTATATAGTTGATTGCTCTTTCTTTCGAGTGAGCCTCAATACTTTTGGACCTCTCATTGTAGGCGTGCAAAACAACGGAGCCACTGTTCTTTGGGGTGACGAGGTGGACAATTCCTACTTTAGCTTCAAAGGAGTATCTTACATGAATCAATACTAACTCCGCGGTCACTGACCTATTTCGGAGATTAGACCAAGAAACAACACATAACATGAACCTTTTTTTTTGAGTTGCTTTTGAAATAATTTTTTAGGCTTGAGATTTGCTTAATATGTTTTGGGTTAGACAATTGTCAAGTCTTATAGCTATATAGAGGCGAGTTTAGGATTTGAAGACGATGGACTACAACGGAAGGAACGATCATAAAATAGTTCACTATGCCGGCCGGTGGTCCTGAACATTAGGTGTGTTGATTTGAGATATAATATCTTAGAATAAAATGTAAAAACTATTTTGTTTCATATTTGGTTGGAGGTATTGGTAGCCCTTAAATTATTTATTCCATCATTTTTGTCATAGTAATGAAATGAGTAATCCCATATACATAGTGGAATAATCTATATCAAAAAATAATTATCCAGAAATTAACAAATTTTAGGATATTTTATTTCCAACCAAATGATTTCAATTTTGGGTGCGCGATAAAATATTTGATCCTTTTTTCGGTGTTTATATATATATATATATATATATATTATATATATATATATATATATATATATTGGGGTGATCCGGATTTCGACGTCAAAAGTGCCAAATTTTTTTGTGGACGTCCATCAAGACCTTGGCTATGTATCCGGTTGGCCCTCACGGCCATTTCGATCCATTTTCAAGGTCAAAATAGCCTGAAACACGCATACCCCATTTCGACGATTTTTCGTGTGCTATAGCATACCATTTTTTGGGTGATCCGGATCCCGACGTCAAAAGTGCCAAAATTTTTTATGGACGTCCGTCAAGACCTTGACTATGCATCCGGTTGGCCCTACGGCCATTCCGACCCATTTTCAAGGTCAAAATAGCCCCGAAGCGCGCATACTCCAATTTCGACGATTTTCGTGTGCTATAGCACACAATTTTTTGGGTGATCCGGATCCCGACGTCAAAAGTGCCAAAAATTATTGTGGACGTCCGTCAAGACCTTGGCTATGCATCCGGTTGGCTCTCACGGCCATTTTGACCCATTTTCAAGGTCAAAATAGCCCCGAAATGCGCATACTCCCATTTCAACGATTTTTCGTGTGCTATACACACCATTTTTTGGATGATCCGGATTTCGACGTCAAAAGTGCCAAACTTTTTGTGGACGTCCGTCAAGACCTTGGCTATGTATCCGGTTGGACCTCACGGCCATTCCGACCCATTTTCAAGGTCAAATAGCCCCGAAGCGCGCATACCCCCATTTAAATGATTTTTCGTGTGCTATAAGCAACACATTTTTTGAGTGATCCGGATTCCGACGTCAAAAAATGCAAAATTTTTTTGTGGACGTCCGTCAAGACCTTGGCTATGCATCCGGTTGGCCCTCACGGCCATTCCGACCCATTTTCAAGGTCAAAATAGCCCCGAAGCGCGCATACCCCCATTTCGACGATTTTTCGTGTGTTATAGCACACCATTTTTTGGTGTATCCGGATCCGAGTCAAAGTGCCAAAATTTTTTGTGGACGTCCGTCAAGACCTTGGCTATGCATCCGGTTGGCTCTACGGCCATTCCGACCATTTTCAGGTCAACATAGCCCCGACGCGCGCATATTCCATTTCGATGATTTTTCGTGTGCTATAGCACACTATTTTTTGGGTGATCCGTATCCCGACGTCAAAAGTGCCAAAAGTTTTTGTGGACGTCCGTGAAGATCTTGGCTATGCATCCGGTTGACCCTCACGGCCATTTCGACCATTTTCAAGGTCAAAATAGCCCGAAGCGCGCATACCCCCATTTCGACGATTTTTCGTGTGGTTATAGCACACCATTTTTTGGGTGATCCGGATCCCGACGTCAAAAGTGCCAAAAATTTTTGTGGACGTCCGAAAAGACCTTGGCTATGCATCCGGTTGGCCCTCACGGCCATTCCGACCATTTTCAAGGTCAAAATAGCCCCGAAATGCGCATACCCCCATTTCGACGATTTTTCGTGTGCTATAGCACATTATTTTTGGGTGATCCGGATCCCGACATAAAAAATGCCAAAATTTTTGTGGACGTCCGTCAAGACCTTGGCTATGCATCCGGTTGTCCCTCACGGCCATTCCGACTCATTTTCAAGTCAAAATAGCCCCGAAGCGCATACTCCCATTTCGATGATTTTTCGTGTGCTATAGCACACCAATTTTTGGGTGATCTGGATCCGACGTTAAAAGTGCCAAATTTTTTATGGACGTCCGTCAAGACCTTGACTATGCATCCGGTTGGCCTCACGGTCATTCCGACCCATTTTCAAGTTCAAAATAGCCCCGAAGCGCGCATACCCCAATTTCGACGATTTGTCGTGTGCTATAGCAAATATTTTTTTGGGTTATCCGGATTCCGACGTCAAAAGTTCCAAAATTTTTTGTGGACGTCCGTCAAGACCTTGGCTATGAATCTGGTTGCCCCTCACGGTCATTCCGACCCATTTTCAAGGTCAAAATAGCCCCGAAGCGCATACCCCTATTTCGATGATTTTTCGTGTACTATAGCACACCATTTTTGGGTGATCTGGATCCCGACATCAAAAGTACCAAAATTTTTTGTGGACGTCCGTCAAGACTTTGGCTATGCATCCGGTTGACCATCACGGCCATTCCGATCCATTTTCAAGGTCAAAATAGCCCCGAAGCCGCATATCCCATTTCGTTGATTTTTTCGTGTGCTAGCACACCATTTTTTGGGTGATCCGGATCCCGACGTCAAAAGTGCCAAAATTTTTTGTGAAGCCCGTCAAGACTTGGCTATGCATCCGGTTGGCCCTCACGGCCATTCCGACCATTTTCAGGTCAAAATAGCCCGAAGAACGCATATCCCAATTTCAACAATTTTTCGTGTGCTATAGCACACTATTTTTTGGGTGATCCGTATCCCGATGTCAAAAGTGCCAAAATTTTTTGTGGACGTCCGTGAAGATCTTGGCTATGCATCCGGTAGGCCCTCACGGCCATTCCGACCAATTTTCAAGGTCAAAATAGCCCCAAAGCGCGCATACCCCCATTTTCGACGATTTTTCGTGTGGTATAGCACACCATTTTTTGGGTGATCCGGATCCGACGTCAAAAGTGCCAAAATTTTTTATGGACGTCCGTCAAGACCTTGGCTATGCATCCGGTTGGCCCTCACGGCCATTACGACCCATTTTCAAGGTCAAAATAGCCCTGACGCGCGCATACCCCCATTTTGAGATTTTTCGTGTGCTGTAGCACACAATTTTTTTGGGTGATCCGGATCCCGACGTCAAAAGTGCCAAATTTTTTTATGGACGTACGTCAAGACCTTGACTATGCATCCGGTTGGCCCTCACGGCCATTCCGACCCATTTTCAAGATAAAAATAGATCCGAATCGCGCATACCCCAATTTCGACGATTTTTCGTGTGTATAGCACACTATTTTTTGGGTGATCTGGATCCCGACGTCAAAAGTGACAAATTTTTGTGGACGTCCGTCAAAACCTTGGCTATGCATCCGGTTGGCCCTCACGGCCATTCCGACCCATTTTCAAGGTCAAAAATAGCCCCGAAGAGCATCACCCCATTTCGACGATTTTTCGTGTGTAGTACATCATTTTTTTGGTGATCCAGATCCCGACATCAAAAGTGCCAAAATTTTTTGTGGACGTCCGTCAAGACCTTGGCTATGCATCCGGTTTGTCCCTCACGGCCATTCCGACTCATTTTCAAGGTCAAAATAGCCCCGAAGCGCATACTCCCATTTCGATAATTTTTCGTGTGCTATAGCATTTTTTGGGTGATCCGGATTCTGACGTCAAATGTTCCAAATTTTTTGTGGACGTCCGTCAAGACCTTGGCTATGCATCCGGTTGGACCTCACGGTCATTCCGACCAATTTTCAAGGTCAAAATAGCCTCGAAATGCGCATACCCCATTTCGACGATTTGTCGTGTGCTATAGCACACCATTTTTTGGGTGATCCGAATTTCGACGTCTAAAATGCCAAAAGTTTTGTGGACGTCCGTCAAGACTTTGGCTATGAATCCGGTTGTCCCTCACGGCCATTCCGACCCATTTTTAAGGTCAAAATAGCCTCGAAGCGCGCATACCCCCTATTTCGACGATTTTTCGTGTGCTATAGCACACTATTTTTTGGTGATCCAGATCCCGACGTCAAAAGTGCCAAAATGTTTTGGACGTCCGTCAAATCTTGACTATGCATACGGTTGACCTCCACGGCCATTCCGACCCATTTTCAAGGTTAAAATATCCCCGAAGCGCGCATACCCCCATTTCAACATTTTTCGTGGCTATAGCAACATCATTTTTTGGGTGATCCGGATCCCGACGTCAAAAGTGCAAAATATTTTTGTGAACGTCCGTCAAGACCTTGGCTATGCACCGGTGGCCCTCACGGCCATCTGACCCATTTTCAAGGTCAAATAGCCCGAAGCGCGCATACCCCCATTTCGACGAATTTTTCGTGTGCTTATAGCACACACATTTTTTGGTTGATACGGATCCCGACGTCAAAAGTGCCAAATATTTTTGTGGACGTCCGTCAAGACCTTGGCTATGCATCCGGTTGGCCCTCACGGCCATTCCGACCCATTTTCAAGGTCAAATTAGCCAGAAGCGCGCATACCCCCATTTCAACGATTTTTTTGTGCTAGCACACCATTTTTTGGGTGATCCGGATCCCGACATCAAAAGTGCCAAATATTTTTGTGGACGTCGTCAGACCTTGGCTATGCATCCGGTTGGCCCTCACGGCCATGTCCGACCATTTTCAAGGTCAAAATAGCCTCGAAGCGCGATACCCCCATTTCGACGATTTTTTGTGTGGATAGCACACCATTTCTTGGGTGATCCGGATCCGACGTTAATAGTGCCAAAATTTTTTTGTGGAACTCCGTCAAGACCTTAGCTATACATCCGGTTTGACCTCACGGACATTTCGACCCATTTTCAAGATTAAAATAGCCCGAAGCGCGCATTACCCCCTTTCGACGATTTTTCGTGTGTATAGCACAACATTTTTGGGTGATTCGGATCCCAACGTCAAAAGTGCCAATTTTTTTTGTGGACGTCCTTCAAGACATTGGCTATGCATCCGGTTGGCATTCACGGCCATTCTGACCCATTTTCAACAGGTCAAAATAGTCCCGAAGCGCGCATACCCTATTTCGACGATTATTCGTGTGCGATAGCACACAATTTTTTGGGTGATGGTCTGACGTCAAAAGTGCCAAAACTTTTGTGGACGCCGTCAAGACCTTGCTATGCATCCGGTTGTCCTCACGGCCATTCCGACCCATTCTCAAGTCAAAATAGCCCGAAGCGTGCATACTACCAATTTCGACGATTCTTTGTGTGCTTAGCACATCATTTTTTGGGTGATCCTGATTCCGACGTCAAAAAGTGCCAAACATTTTTAGTGACGTCCGTCAAACCTTGGCTATGCATACGGTTGGAATTCACGGCCATTTCGACCCATTTCAAGGTCAAAATAGCCCGAAGCGCGCGCAACTACCATTTCGACCATTCTTCGTGTGCTAGCACACCATTTTTTGGGTGATCCGGATCCCGACGTCAAAAGTTCCAAAATTTTTTGTGGACGTCCTGTCAATACCTTGGCTATGCATCCGGTTGGCCCTCACGGCCATTCCGACCATTTTCAAGGTCAAAATAGCCCCGAAGCGCGCATACCCCATTTCGATGATTTTTCGTGTGCTATAGCACACATTTTTTGGGTGATCCGGATCTTGACGTCAAAAGTGCCAAATTTTTGTGGAGACGTCCGTCAAGAACCTTGGCTATGCATCCGGTTTCCTCACGCCATTTCCAACCCATTCTCAAGGTCAAAATAGCCCTGAAGCGTGCATACTACCATTTCGACGATTCTTCGTGTGCTATAGCACACCATTTTGGGTGATCCTGATTCGACGTCAAAAGTGCCAAATAATTTTTGTGGACGTCCGTCAAGACCTTGGCTATGCATCCGGTTGGACCTCACGGCCATTCCGACCCCATTTCAAGGTCAAAATAGCCCGAAGCGCGCATACTACCAATTCGACCATTCTCTTCGTGGTGCTATAGCACACCATTTTTGTGGTGATCCGGATCCCGACGTCAAAAGTTCTAAAATTTTTTGTGGACGTCTCAATAGTCCATTATCCTTGATGCATCCGGTTGGCCCTCACGGCCATTCCTACCCATTTCAAGGTCAAAATAGCCCCGAAGCGCGCATACCCCATTTCGATGATTTTTCGTGTGCTATAGCACACTTTTTTGGGTGATCGATTCCGTACGTTACACAAAAGTGCCAAATTTTGTGGACGTTCGTCAAGACCTTGGCTATGCATCCGGTTGGCTCTCACGGCCATTCTGACCCATTTTGAAGGTTAAAATAGCCCAGAAGCGCCATACCACCATTTCAACCGATTTTTTCGTTGCTAGCACACATTTTTTGGGTGGATCCGGATCCTGACGTCAAAGTGCCAAAACTTTTTGGGGACGTCCGTCAAGACCTTGGCTATGCATCCGGTTGGCCCTCACGGCCATTCCGCACCATTCTCAAGGTCAAAATAGCGCCCGAAGCGTGCATACTACCATTTCGACGATTCTTCGTGTGCTATAGCACATCATTTTTTGGGTGATCCTGATCCGACGTCAAAAGTGCCAAACATTTTTGTGGACGTCCGTACAGACTTGGCTATGCATACGGTTGGAATTCACGGCCATTTCGACCCATTTTCAAGGTCAAAATAGCCCGAAGCGCGCATACTACCATTTCGGACCATTCTTCGTGTGCTAGCACACCATTTTTTTGGGTGATCCGGGTTCCGACGTCAAAAGATGCCAAAATATTTTGTGGACGTCCGTCAAGACCTGGATGCATCCGTTGGTCCCTCACGGCCATATTTTCGACCCATTTTCAAGGTCAACAACAGCTGCTCGACGCGCGGCATAACCCCTATTTCGACGCTTTTTCGTGTGCTAAGCACACAATGTTTTTTGGGTGATCCGGATCCCGACGTTCAAAAAGTGTAAATGTATTTTTGTGGACGTCCGTCAAACCTTGGCGAAGATCCCGGTTGGCCCTCACAGCTATTCCGATCCCATTTTCAAAGGTCAAAATAGCCCGAGCCGCATACCCCATTTCAACGATTTTCGTGCTGGTATAGCACACCATTTTTTGGGTGATCCGGATTCCGACATCAATAGTGCCAAAATTTTTTGTGGACTCGTCGTCAATACCTTGTCTATGCATACGGTTGTCCTCACGGCCCCATGTCTTGACTCATTTTCAGATCAAAGAATAGCCGCCGAGCGGCATACTCCAATTCGACGATTTTTCGTGTGTATAGCACACCATTTTTTGGGTGATCCCCCCGGATCACTATGTCAAAAGTCTACCAATTTTTTAGGGACGTCCGTCATGACCCTTGTCTATGCATTAAGGTTGGCCCTCACGGTCATTCCGACCCATTTCAAGTCCAAAATAGCCCCGAAGTGCGCTACCCCCATTTCGACGATTTTTTCGTGTGGCTACATCAGCATCATTTTTTGGGTGATCCGGATATCGACGTCAAAAGTGGCAAAATTTTTGTGGACGTCCGTCAAGACCTTGGCTTATGCATCCGATTGGCCCTCACGGCTATTCCGACTCATTTTCAAGTCCAAAATAGGCCCCGAAGCGCATACTCCCATTTCTGAGCGATTTTTCGTGTGCTATAGCACACTATTTTTTTGGGTGATCCGGATCCCGAGTCAAAAGAGTTCTAAATTTTTTAGGACGTCCGTCAAGACCTTGGCTATGCATCCGGTTGTCCCTCACGGCCATTCCCTATCATTTCAAGGTCCCAATACCCGGAAGCGCTACTCCCATTTCGATGATTTTTCGTTGTTGCTATATCACATCATTTTTTGGGTTGGTCGGAGTCCCGACGTCAAAGTTCCGAAATTTTTTATGGACGTCCGTCAAGACCTTGGCTATGCATCCGGTTGGCCCTCACGTTAATTCCGACCCATTTTTTCAAGGTCAAAATAGCCTCGAAGCGCTCAGATACCCCCATTTCGACGATTTTTCATGTGCCTATAGGCACACCAATTATTCGGTATATCCGGATTTCGACGTCTAAAGTGCAAAAATTTTTTTGGACGGTCCGTCAAGACCTTGGCTATGAACCAGGTTGGCCCTCACGGCCATTTCGACCCAATTTTCAAGGTCAAAATAGCCCCAAGCGCGCATACGCCTTATTTTCGTTGATTTTTTCGTGTGGTATAGCATACCATTTTTGGGTGATCCGGGATCCCGACCTCAAAAGTGGCCAAAACTTTTTTGGGACGTCAAGACCTGACTATGCATCGGTTGACCCTCACGGCCATATCCGACCCATTTTCAATGGGTTAAACATAGCCCCGAGCGCATACCCCCATTTTCAACGATTTTCGTGTGCCATAGCACACCATTTTTTGGGTGATCCGGATCCCATGTCAAAAGTGGCTAAAACTTTTTTGTGAACGTCCGTCAGACTTTGGCCTATGCATGCCGGTGGACCCTCACGGCGATTCTGAACCCATTTTATAGGTCAAAATAGCCCCGAAAGGCGCGCATACCCCATTTCGACGATTTTTGTGTGCTATAGCAAACAGGTCTTTTTTGGATGATCCGGATCTCGACGTCAGAAAGGTGCCAAATTTTTTGGTGGACGTCCGTTCAAGATGACCATTGGCTATGCAATCCGGTTGGCCCTGACGCCATTCCGACGATTTTCAAGGTTAAAATAGTCCAGAAGCGCGCATACCCCCATTTCAACGATTTTTCGTGTGGATAGCACACCATATTTTTGTGGGATATCCGGAATCCGACATAATAGTGCCAAAAAATTTTTGTGGACGTCCGTCAAGACCTTGTGCTATGCATCCGGTTTTGTCCCCTCACGGCCATTCTGACTCATTTTCAAGGTCAAAATAGCCCAAAGCGGCATACACCCATTTCGACGATTTGTCGGTGTGCTATAGCTCTATTTTTTGGGTGATCCGGATCCGACAAAAAAATGCCAAAAACTTTTTTGTGGACGTCCGTCAAGATCTTGGCATAATGCATCCGTGTTGGCCTTCTACGCCATTTCCTACTCATTTTCAAGGTCAAAATAGCCCGAAGCGCATACTCCCCATTTCGATGATTTTTTCGTGTGCTATAGCACAACCAATTTTTGGGGTGATCTGGACTCGACCTTAAAAGTGCCAAATTTTTTATGGACGTCCGTCAAGACTGACGTTGCATCCGGTAGCCCTCACGGTCATTCCGACCCATTTTCAAGTTCAAAATTAGGCCCCGAAGCGCGCATACCCATTCGATGAATTTTTTCGTGTGCTATAGCACATCATTTTTTTACTCAGGGGATACGGATCCCGACGTCAAAAGTGCCAAAAGTTTTTTTTTTGGAGTGATCAAGATGCCAGCATCTTAGTTGGTACTTCACGGCCATTTCGACCCAATTTTATAGGTCAAACAGTCCGAACGCGCGCATACCCCTATA